>JAJGRW010000559.1:1425742-1463120 GCA_025461045.1 Carex parvula
AGTTTGGGGTGGGGCAGATTTGATAATTTTTTTTTTTTTGGGGTATTAATAAAAATATCGGCACATATAATGAAGGCGAGGTTAAAGAAGGACAAATTAAGAAAGAGTAGTTTGGAACTAATGTTATAATTAATGAAAAGCAATAATAAGAGCTGGGACCTAATAACATGTAGCCTTTAAGACAACCGTAGCAATAATTTATAGATATTGTTGATCTTATTGATTGGTTGTATATTAATTTAGTGCAATTCAAATGTTATTTGATTTGTAACAAGTATAAATTATAGTAAATTTTATATTTCAGTATTTCACTAACAATTAAACTTACATTAATTATAAAAAAATTAAATTATTTTTAATAATTAGAGTCCAGTTAATGTGACATCAATGATATTTGCTACAAATTCTAAATTTTATATAGGCTTCAAACGACAAAGTTAAACCGTTCAAGCTGAAATATTTAAGAGTGAGAATGGGTTTACCTACAAAATATATAATTTAAAAATTATTTAGTACCAAGTCAAACGTAAAAAATAATGAAAAGTAAATCTATTAAAATTAATTAAAAGGACTCTCACATTTGAGCCGGCTTGACTTAATACTAATAAATGCGAAAAAATTATAAATTGTGCATGCTCACTCATGAAATAGATCGATTTGTATGCGTCAGAAGCTTATCCAATAAGTTTTAGAGTTGATGATAAATATCACTGGTATTGCATAGCCGAACTCTAATTAATATTAGAGATATTATCAACTTAATCAGTTATAAATCCATCTTATGCCATTTCCATCGCAAAAGATGGGATCAACATATCCAAACTCAAAAAGCAAAAAGGTACAATCTTTTATTTAGTATATGAAGAAATAACAACAATCTCTCTGCCTTTTCCTCCACAAATTCTTTCTTTCTTTGCACAGAAAGAAAACAGCAAATGAAATAAATCAAATAATTCCTCCCTTTATTTATTTATTTATTTTTCATATATTTTAAGCATACAATATTCCTCATGGCCAACATAACGCCAAAAGAAAGGGAATCCAGCCCCATAAAAGGCAGTGCAACACTTAGCTCTACTGACCACTAACTGATTCTCACTGCCGCCCCTCTCTCTCTGCTTCCCTTCCTCTAACCTCTCTTCCCAAAGAAAATGGGGGTTTCATGGACATGGTTCACGCCGTTCAGTCTGAGCCTTCTCCTTCTAGCTCAGCTAGCCTCCTCTGCAGTAGAAGATGGGGAGTTCCCATTTCTCTCTCCTGTCTCCTTTACTTCGGCTTTGCATTGGGTTTAGAGAGATTATAATTAAGGATTTGGGTCTATGGACCTGTTAGTACCAATCTGTTCAACTATGAGCTCAATGTCATCATTTTGTCTACTAGAGTATAGTTTTTTTGTTTGATTTGACATTGGAGTATCCCAATCTACTTAATTTTAGGTCTTTCTGGTATTCTTTTTACTAGATTTTAATTTGTTTATGGGTTGATTTAATGTGGGACTTCAAGTATTATTTCCAGTAGAAAGATTAAATCCTGGGTTTTTAGTTGGTGTTCTTGAGAAATTACTTTTCACCTTCTCTTTCATGAGAAAAGGTGTTGATGTTTCTCTTGTGTTGTTGTTTTTTGATAAGAAGAATATACCTCTGATAAAGAAAATGAGATCTCAGAAAGTGACTGTAGAACTAACATGGAACTGTACTTATTTCAAAAAAAAAAAAAAAGCATGGAACTATACAGGGAACAAAAGCAAAAACCAGTCAGTACCCAAATGTACTGGTACCTAAAACCCTGCAATCTCAGCAAAGCTGTTACATTAAATTAATTTCTTGCTTTGTTTTGCCAGTTACTTGTGTATCTGAGTGTTGATTGAGACTTAATCAAGCCTAAAAATATATAGTTCTGTTATCGATTTGATAAAATGTTGGCCAGGTCTGGTCTGGCCATGATCAAATTGTGTTTTTTGCTATTTCATTTGGATGCTTGATTAAATTAATATTTGGCAAGCTTGACTAAACATAAAAGTTATGGATAAATGGAGTCTATAATATGAAAAAATAAACACTTGACTTTTGTCTGTTAGACTGTTACCCATTCTCATGATATTGACTTCTCATGTCTCTTAGTCTCCAGTTACATAGTATGCTCTTTTTCTTCTTTATGATCCGGATCTTAATTTACCGTGACACTTCATGGTGTGATTATTTGCGTAATGGATCAGTGTGGTCCCATGTGAGCTTGATTTGTACCTTTGTAGAAATCAGCCACATAAATAGCCGCATTAAAAGCGCCATCAGGAATACGACTCTGTGCATGTGCCTTACTAATTGCTAGCATGCCTCTTCAATGACTACTTGATTAAGCATGCTTATTTGATGGCTGGCCTTTATTTGTGAATCTTACTTTCTGTGGCATTTCCTGTATGGTCTTTTCTGTGTTGCATTGCCAACTCAAACCAGAAATTCAAGGCTGGTCATGAAAATAGCAATTAAGATCAACCCAAAAACTGGGTGCCATATAATAATGGTTACCACGTACCGTTTTAATTGCTACTTAATTAAGCATTGCCTGTATCATGGAATTTAGATCATTACATGTACATTTTTGTTCTTTACTACGATAAAGACACGTGTAAGGCGTCTCTGCTGTCGGGCAATAATTAACACAACAACCTCGCCTATACTGTCCTGAAGTAATGAAAAGACTTAGTGCTTACCTAGACAATTGCTAGCTTGTGTTAAAAAACCCTTTTAATTTTATTTCGATTAATCAGTAGGACCTGATCTTTTTGTCCATTTTCTGTTAAATTAGTGGCCCTCACTCAATGAATGAGATTTATAGTTGTTGTGGTGTGTGCTTGTTTGGGTGTGTCAGTGTGTGCTGGTCCCTTTCACCTAACTCTTATAGCCATGATCCTTTTCCTTCACCATGCCAAGAAGGGTTTCTTTTTCTCATGTGAAACAGTGGGGGTTACTAAACTTTTATCGTACCGTTAGTACACTGGTACGTACATATAATATGAATGTGCCTGGAATAACCGAGCAATTCAATTCAATTGCACTGAGCTGAAATTCGTTCTGCATTGTAGGGTTGCTTAACAATGGCGATTTTGAGACAAGACCAACCGGTGGATTTGCAAGTGCTGCTATTGGAGAAGGGGTTGCGTCTATACCTTCCTGGAGCATAAATGGCACAGTCGAGCTTGTTTCGTTTGGTCAGAGGCAAGGCGGCATGATATTGATTGTCCCACAAGGTAACTAAGTCAAATTCAAAGCTAATATTTTGGCCATGCTGATTTGTTAAAGTAGCATTTAGCAAGGGTTTCATGCCATACTTCGCCACTGTACCAGTCAAGCTTGATTTGTGTATAATAAATACATGTACAGTTCAGCTCTAAATGAACAGTTGCCACCTTACGTACCATTGGAAGCTTTGTTTGGATTTTTTATGAGTGAGGCTATGGTACTATGCATAGCGCAGCTTGGTACTACAGATCAATATTTTTGTTTTCAAGATCCAAAATAGTTGATCTGAACCGTTCAACACGATTTCTATATGAAAATGTAATTGCAAACTAAATTTTACATTTTTTTAAAATTTTTTACTTTATTTTTAGATAGATAGAAAATCACTACTTTTGAATGGTCTGTAATCTTTAGATCAAGTGATTTTCTACCTATCTAAAAAAATAGTAAGAAAATTCTAAAAAATATAAAATTTAGCATCAAAGTACATTTCATATGGAGATCATATTGAGCACTTCGGATCAACTATTTAGACTCCAAAAATGGAGATATGAATCCATAGTACGGACTGAGCTATGCATAGTACCATAGCCTCACTCTTTTTTATTTATTTTGTGTGTGTTTCTTTTACATACGCATACATCAAATTCTGTCATTATAAACTTATACATGATGGCGTTCCTTGTTATTTTTTTGACTAATTGAAGGTGAGCACGCAGCCCGACTAGGCAATGATGCAGAGATAAGCCAAACTGTACAATTCGAGAAAGGATCCCAATACGCGATAACATTCAGTGCAGCACGAACTTGTGCACAGATGGAGGCCTTGAATGTATCGGTGGGGTCCGCTACTCAAACAATCGAACTGCAGACTCTGTACAGTGTTGAGGGATGGGATGCATATGCTTGGGGATTCCAGGCAGCTGACGAGGAGGCCCGGCTGGCATTCAGGAATCCCGGTATGGAAGATGATCCAACATGTGGGCCCATTATCGATAGCATAGCGATCAAGAAGTTGTTCACACCCGATAGATCTGACGGTATGTAAATTTTTCATAACATTTGCTTGCTATTTGGGTTTTGGAATACCCTAGTTTTGAAGTGAAATGTGGTTTTGGGTTTGAAACATGACACATATTATTTGGATCAAGAACTAGAGAAGAGAAATTCATGTTTTTATGAGAGGGAGATATCTGACATTTTCAGAGGCAATATTTAGCATATGTCTAGATCTTATAAAGTCTTGACATTCCTAGGGACTAGAAGAGTTAGGATTCTGACAATGGTATGGATCCCCACAGTATATTAAATCCTCGCATGTAATCTTTGACATCAAATATAATTTTTCTAATAAAAAATATGAACATTTTTTGAACAAATATAATGTCAAGCACTCTAGTGAATGGAAGACTGGATTTTTGTGGAAAGATGCACTGTAATGGCACTGGGTTGTGTAAAACCGCGTGAATTGCACTATTGTCGGAAAATCCATATGTTGGCATGATGAATGGAGCACTTAACTTTTGTTCACACACCTTTTTATAAAAATAAAAATAAGTTAGGGACTTGACCAGTTGACTGTTGACCTCTATCATATCTATCTTAAAAGAAAAAAAAAAAAAGGTTCACACAGGCTCGAGAAAAATCTTAGTTCCAAAACCCCCATAATTTTATATTGAACTACCTGCACGGACACGTGCATGGACCCTACTTGGCTTGCCACCATCTTTTGTCCATCTCACATGTGCATTGGGAAATGGGTTTTAATTGAAAGAATTTTTTTGTTTTTCGTCCTCTCCATTTCTTGCAATAGCTGCAGATGCATGTTTTTTTTCCACAATGTAAATCTCGCAACTTGCATGTTGCATGGCATCATTTTATCATGTTTACTATAATTTGACGTGAAGAAAAAGAAAAATACAAACTTTTGAGTTCCTGTTGTTGCATATATGCATGTGAACAAAGTTTTTGCATAGAAGAACTATGATCCTCCAGTTTTTGAACAAAATGGAGAAGAGAGAGTTGGAAATATTACCTCACTGGCTCACCCTATTGTTTTTATCCCGAGTTAAAACCCTAACACTAGGTCGCATCTTTTCAAAATACAAATGATGTATACACAAAAATTAGTTTACTCTGTTATTCACTTATTTGATCTCTAATTGGTGTTTAACCAAGCTACTACTGTTCTCTTTTTCTATATCAGATAATGAGGTGTTAAATTGGGACTTTGAGGAGGGCCCATGGATGTTTCCAAACACTTCTCTTGGCATTCTACTACCAACAAACCTTGATGAAGAAACCTCCCCCCTGCCCGGCTGGACAGTTGAGTCGAACCGTGCCGTGCGGTTCATCGACTCAGCCCACTACTCGGTCCCAGAAGGAAAGCGTGCTGTCGAACTGCTCTCCGGCAAGGAAGGCATAATTTCCCAAATGGTCCAAACTTCCCCTAACAAGCAGTACAACCTCACATTCACCCTCGGTTCGGCCGGCGACAAATGCCAACCACCATTAGCCGTAATGGCATTTGCCGGTGACCAGGCACAGAATTTTCACTACTCGCCGGTCGGTAACGCGACTAGCCAGGCCGCCAACTTGACGTTCACAGCCCGGGCCGAGAGGACACGTGTCGCCTTTTACAGTGTGTACTATAACATGAGGAGTGATGATCATAGCTCTCTTTGTGGGCCTGTTCTGGATGAAGTTAGGGTTTGGGGGCTTTCTGGGGCTGTTGGGCTGAGTGCAAGTGGGTCTAAATTTATTGGGCTTCTTATGGGCCTGGTTGTTAGCTGGGTTTTGCTGTAGGTAAGGGAGGTAATATGTTTGTTGAGTTTTGGGTTTGAATAGTTTTAGTTTGTTAAAGGAGGATTTGTAAACAAATCATGGCAAGGAAGCCTGGGGATTTATGGAGATGGTTGTGAACTCATGATATATTAGTAACTAGTAAAAGTTTGCTAGTATGATATTTTCATCCTGCTTGTATGGAAATATATCATAATTTTGCAATTTATGTCTCTAATATGAGACAAGAAAGTTTTTGACATGTCTAGATTTTTTATTACTTTTTTCAAAAATGTACAAAAATGGGGTGACAAGCATAAAATTGCAACTACAAATGAATGCAAGTGAATATCTACTCAATTTATTTTATTTATTAACATTCTAGCAGTTTTCATCTTACAAAATTTTAATCGAAATTTTATTTTTACGAATTCGAGAGCCAGATTTTAAAAATAAGCAGAAGACGAAAAAAGTGTAAACTCAAAATTTGTAACCGATCCTCCCCTTACTCGAGTCCATATCCTCTAAGGTAACATAATATTTTTGTTTAAATCCGGACTGTTCAATTAGAATTAAGGTCAATTCAGCTTGAGATAGAATGAACATGCTTCTTTAATATTTGTGTGAATTCTAATTAGACTGTCCGTAGGAGCGGAACCAAACTTTCGTACTATGAGTGTCAAACACATATGGGGGTCACTTATATAAATTTTTTTTTCCGAGAAAGAGAATTAATTTTACAATATCATGACATTTTACTCTAAATTATATAGAAAATTATATATAAATTAAAAAAAATGACGGTCAATTGATCCCCATACAATCAATGTAAATCCGCCTCTAACTGTCCGGATCTAAATAAATATATATATTTAAGAGATAAATTTACCTTCCCTTCTACTTCTTCTGATTTTGACGGCATTACGTTACTCCAAACTTCAATTGATCTCCATGAAACAACAAATCTCATTGATCCCAAATCAAATCGTTATTCAACTTAATCCCCTCCATCTCCTCCCTCCGCGGTCCGCCTCCCTCTCTTTCGTCCTTTTCTACGAATTGTGTCAGTTCGAGACTACGGAGGAGGATGACGGTGAAAATTTTCTAGTGCGTCCATCTAAACTTTTGAAATAACTAATTTTTCCATCAAAATACCACAATATTCAATATCTCCATACAAATTTAACATTATTTTTTATCCTCTTTTAACTATTTAACATTTTATTTAATTATTTTAAATATTAAATTGACCAATAGACCTTATAATTTCAATGGATATGTCCATTATTTTTGAATGTCCTCTTTCTCCCTTCCTCCATGGAATTTGTATATCTCTCCTTCAATCTCTGCACTCTGTTTCTCTTCTTGTTTCCTGTTAATATCATCTCCTCTCTCAATTCTACCGATCCCCTACTAGAAGTAGATGATTTCACACGCTATTTTTCAAGTATCAATTTGATCCTCTTTGCTCATACTAAGTCATTACAATTTCAATAATAACCATTCAAAAATTCCTAGATAATTTCAACTTTTCGGTCTCTTATTATGTACACTAGAATTTATTTCGAAAAAAAATGAATAGGAAATATGAACCGAGTTCTACGAGCAATTTTATAACAATGCTTTTCTTTGTTTTTTTTTTGCTCCAAATTTCACCATATATATATTTTTTGCTTTAAGACAAGCCCGTAGGCAATATTACATAATTAAAATGTTGTTGAATAAATAAGAAACAGTAAAAAAAAATACTGGATACCCTGCCGTACCAATCTCAAAATACCAACACTTGTCGATTTTCTAATAGAAAGAAAAGGAAATCGATTAAGCTCGCCACCTGGAGCAAAAGCGGTTAGAAGCGAGAGCAGGTTGGGTCCGATGCTCATCAGATTCAAATTTGGATCTGATGGGTTTCAGGACCGTCTGATCTGCTTTAAGATTCATGTGCATGAATTTTAAAGCATACGCGAAAATTGCGGATGCGAATCTTAAAGAAGATCGGACGGTCATCAAACCCATCGAACTCACTTTGAGTCCGATGGGCATCGGACCCAAATTGACCTCGTTAGAAGCCTGTTAATGCAACTGAAAAATCAGAGTGTACAACTGTACGAGGTCCTTTACATTTTTTTCACAATGAAACGAATAACAAAGGGGGAAAAATAATAGTATATAATCTGTTGTGAATCAATCAGAAATGGTAATGACGTCTTTCTCCAGTGGAGTAGTACCCCTCTAATTTTTTTTTATTGGTTGTTATTTATAAGTTCTCGAATTGTTGCCATGTCTGTTAGGAGGCGGTGGGGATCGGTAAAATTGAAAGAGAATGTGGTATTAACTGGAGCAAGAAGAGAAACAGAGCACAAAGATGGTGATGAGGAGAGAGAGAGATTCTATGGAGGGAGGGAGAGGACATTCAAAAATAATGAATATGTCCATTAAAATTAGAGGGTATATTGGTCAATTTAAAATTTAAAATAATTAAATAAAATGTTAAATAGTTAAAAGAAGATAGAAAAGAATAATGTTAAATTTGTATGGAAATATTGGATGTTTCAGTGTTTTAAAACACTAAGAAATTGAATATTTCAAAAGTTTAGACAGACACAACAGGAATTTTCCTTTTTTCTTATTTTTAGGAGTACAGAAAAGATTCAGCTGCCTTGTAATCCATGAAATAAGTACGTCAGTAATCGGCCGAAATTTTTATTAATAGAAAATAAAATAAAAAATATCGACATTGAAAATGTTTTCGCTGGAATTCGAGATGTAGCAAAAACGTGATGGTCCATAACGTCCAGGGCACTGTAGCTAGACGTTATAAATCATAACGTCTAGTTAATCTGATCCCTAATGATATCTAATTAACAAAAAATACTGTAGCTGGACGTTATGGACTATAACGTCCATAACGATCCAGTTACAGTGTAGCAAACTGAAGCAATAAAAAAAAAACACTGTAGCTGAACGTTATGGACTATAACGTTCAGGTACAGTGTTTTTTATTAATTAGATATCATTAGTGATCAGATTAACTGGACGTTATCGACCATAACGTACAGCTATAGTTCCCTAGACGTTATGGACCATCACGTTTTTGCTACATCTCGAATTCCAGCAAAAACGTTCTTCAATAGATATTTTTTTATTTTATTTTCTATTAATAAAAATTTCGGCAGTAATCGGTCTGACATTTTTATCCAAAGTTTAATACAAATTATTATTTATGCCCAGATTCTGAGCCAATATCGAAAAATGCTCAAGCCGGTCATTTTCTGGCCGGCTTACCCTTTATTTTTTAAACCCGCATTTCACCCTATATATACCCCCTTTTTCTCTCTCCTCCTCACAACTCTCTCATCTCTCAACCGAATTTCTCTCTTCTTTGAGATAATTTTTTTTTATCTAATTTAAATTTAAATTTATTTATTTTAGGGTTTAGGGTTTAGGGGTATGGATTTAGAGTAATTTGTTGTAATTTAGTGTAATTAGCACAGTTGACCAATATTTAGTGTATTTTGGTCTTTTTTTACCATAATTAGGCTAATTAAGCGTAATTTAGTGTAATTAGTACAGTTGACCAATATTTAGGGTATTTTGGCATTTTTTTACCATAATTAGGCTAATTAAGCTTAATTTAGGGTAATTAGTATAGTTGACCAATATTTAGGGTATTTTGGCCCTTTTTTACCATAATTAGGCTAATTAAGCGTAATTTAGGGTAATTAGTACAGTTGACCAATATTTATGGTATTTTGGCATTTTTTACCATAATTAGGCTAATTAAGCGTAATTTAGTGTAATTAGCACAGTTGACCAATATTTAGGGTATTTTGACATTTTTTATCATAATAAGGCTAATTAAGCTTAATTTAGTGTAATTAGCACAGTTGACAAATATTTAGGGTATTTTGGCCTTTTTTATCATAATTAGGCTAATTAAGAGTAATTTTACCGAAATTAGGTTATTTTAGACATCAGGATGCCTAGAGCACGGTGTATCCGTCGTCCAGTAGTGGACGAACTGATTAGTACCAGCAGCACGGAGCACATCAGTCCTCTCATGTGGATTCCCCACAGCGAGCACTGAGTCTTACTGACTTCTCGTGAGGTACGTTCCTTTTTTTAGATTTTCTTTAAATTTTGTTGGGTTTAAATTTTATTATGTTATCACCATGCGGATTACCTTTTTCAACACATGACACGGGTCTTTTAGATGTGAAGTTGCGGTGCGTTCACATGCAGTACTACGAGATGATGAACCCGTACCTCATCAACCTGGGTCTCTACCAGGTTGTGGACATTGTGCGGGCAGAGAGAAGCATCATCAATGCATCTCTCATCGCAGGACTGGTGGAGCGATGGCGTCCCGAGACGCACACGTTTCACATGTCATTCGGAGAGATGACAGTGACTCTCTAGGATGTGAGTGCTCTTTGGGGTTTGCCTATCCGTGGCACATCCGTTGGCAGCGTATCTGACAGCGAGAGATTCATAGGTGATGTCAGTGAGTTGTTGGGAACTGATCCTTTCCATATCATTGGGGACAATGGGAGGTCAAAATTCCATTTGCGGATGACGAGGTTACGGCAACACTTCAGCGCGGGTCTCTTGGCAGATTCCACCGAGCTGGAGATTCAGAGGTATTTTATAACTTGTTTCTATTAATCAATTTATAATGCGAGGATTCTATTAGAATTTTTATATGTTTTGTATTGCAGATATACACGGGGCTACGTGATGGACCTTTTTGGTTATGTTATGTTTCCTGATTCCAGCAGTGACCAGATGCCGATGATGTATCTCCAGCTGCTGACAGACCTTGAGCGGCCGTCGCCGTACAATTGGGGTGGGGCTGTCCTGGCGTATCTGTACTCCCACCTGTGCCGTATTGGTGAGGTAAGTCACAAACTCTTTTCTTAGTAAATTATTTAATCAATCAATCCATCAAAATACACTGACATCTAATGTTCTTGAAAATGCAGAAGAATGCGAAGCAGATGTACGGGCCGGTACTCCTGCTTCAGCACTAGTCGTGGTCACAGCTATCGGTGGGCGGCCTATCCCCAATGAGGCGCCGGATTGGGGAGAGCCAAATATGTGGAGATGCCCGGCATACGGCAAGAAGTGGCACGGTTTCCACTACTACTTAGATCGGACCCACGGTGCTACCGTTGGGATCAGGCCAGTCCGGTCAGAGCTTCAAAGTTTGCCTGAAGCTTTTGTTGAGTGGACGCCGTACAAGCAGTTGTACACGGAGAACCTCTTGCCGGGCCATGTGGGTGACGAGCAGGAGCGGGATATGTGGTTCTACCGAGGTCCACTCATACACTTCTGGGTAATGGAGTACCACTATCCAGATCGGGTGCTCCGCCAGTTTGGTCGAGCGACGTTGATTCACGCAGACTCATCTTTGCCGAGGTCCACGCACACAGACCTGCACAGGTAAGTCGTAGTTTATTGTCAAATACCTCATATTACTTGATAGCTTTGTATTTCAACTAACGTCTTCCTTACAGGATGAACCACCGAGGGTGACTGGATAAGGACTGGAGCACCCATTTTTCAGCCTACTACGATACAGTGCAGGACCCTCAGTATATGGGCTTCTATCACTAGCCAGATGCGATCGTTCAGACCCAGGGGGATCCCCAGTTGAGGTACGATGTTTGGTACACGCAGATCTGCATGGCGAGTGTCTATCTGCAGGGCGATTACGGGGCCCATCTCCGCGACAGGATCAAAACCGATGATGGTTACCATCCCAACGGTCGTGCATTCACTCGCCAGGTAATGCAGCTAAAACTACATAGTTTTTCTCTAACTTAGTAGTTCATCAAGGTTTGATCTGACATGCCAAATTTTTTTCAGCTTCTAGCCTCGATCAAGGAGTGCGGGCATGTGATCGCCATGCTGGGAAAGAAGAACTGGAGACGGCTTGGGTACCGCGTCCTCAATAAGAATGGGAATGTGGTTGAGGATGCCAGACACGGTGGAAAGATCATCGGTATGCTGAGAGACGCCGGAGAGAACATCAACTGGCGTGAGATAGATCCGACCGAGCCCGACCCGAGCCCGGTACTTCTAGATGATATGCCACCTTCCTCCGATTCGCATCCAGAGTGGGACTACCATCGTTGGGTATTGTCCAGCGTTGGGTGGACGGCACGGTACGACGAGCATAGACGTCCGGTGCAGACTCAGGTATGTCATACTTCAATTTACTGAATTATGTGTATGATTGTAGGGTCCGGCAGAGATGCTGCCACAGCCACCACCCGCGGAGACCGATACTTCTGATTTCGAGTCCCTCTTGTACAGTCTCCAAGACTACGGGGTCTACGAGGATGATTTCATGTCGGCACCGAGGGTACCCCGATATGGCACAGAGATGCTGCATGATGGAGAGGCCAGTGGTAGCGGGTCTCATACTCAGTCTACCTTTGGCACTGAGTTTGATCACTCAAAAGAGAGCGATGTTTCTTTGAATATTTATAAACTCGGAAATGCTATCGGTTCGGATTACAAGCGCATAATCCTATCGAGTAGTATATTCGAGGTCGATCCACAGGGAATATTAGTTCAGAGTTTTGAGCGATCGAATCACAATCTTTCGAAAGGCTAGACGAAATCTGAAAATTGAGAGATGTTGTTGTGATCAATGTAAATTAGGAAACAATTAAAAGTAATTAAAATAAAGATAGAGATGAGAATTCCTAGGGTTTTGGCACACCATTGCTACTCAATCCGCCTTGATAATATATTCCTGTTGCGTCTGATTTCCTGTTGTTGTTTTATGAAAGACACCACATAGGTCACTGCGATTTATGTTACGCAAGAGTGACAGATCTTTCATCGAGATTTTACATAGGACACTGCGAGTTTCTTTACGCAAATGACCGATATCTTAAATACACAAGTTACTACGCAGATCACTGCGATCTTTCTTACGCAAGTGATGGAACTTGGTTCGCGTTTTGTTGGTCTGGTTTATGGTTTCTCCGCTAAGGTTTTCTTCACATAAACCTAATAGATCTCAACGAGGCTAATTCATACAAATAGTTTCTTTTACCATTAAAGCACTGTTACTACCCTAATGGACTAAACTAGATCATTGAAGTTAGATGAAGAGATAGTAAATCACAAAAGCATTTCGATTCAACAACAAGAAATCATAATCAACAGAAAATATATATATCAAAACATCAAGAGTAACAAGGTTTACTGCCTAGCCCTAAGAAAATGAACTTAGCCGCGGAACGGCATTGTTACAAGCACTCATCTCTTCTCTTTTTAATCAAATCTAACCCTAATTACAAAGATAAATTAAACTTCTGCCCAGGGGCCTTATATAGGAGTGGAGGGACGTCTGGAGATTGAGTAGGGGCTAAGAAACTGATCTGGATACAGCTGTCGACAATTATTTCCCAAGGGGCGCCTTCGGTTACGGTCCGTATTAGGACCTTGTCGCTGAGGGTTTTAGTGATTCTCACTCTATCTCCTGGTCTGTGCTAGGCTTGGTCCGTATTAGGCAATACAGACCGTAACAGAGACTTCGTTGATGAGCATCGCTGATCCGATTGACCCGATTCTTGCTCCATTTGGAGTAAAATAGTCCCAAAACCTGTTTTCTGCAATAAAACATAAAGAAGGGTGACAGTAGCCTTTTTCTCTAATATATTAAACATAAGTGTGAGAAAATATGCAAAACCTAAGCTAAAACCCTACGTAAATCATCATTATTTTGACTCTGATCAGAGTTCGCCGCATCTATCTTCAGTACACCTCCGCCAGTACAGCTAGTCTCCACGGGCAATGCCAGATGGGATACCACCGAGCAGATACTCAGGTCTGCCGATGCTAGTGTGGAGACCGAGAGAGACAGAGCCTGGTCGCTCGAGCGCCGGACGAACGACGGAGTACCGCCTCAGCGATATACCCCATCTTAGTTTAGTTGTATTTTTACTAGTTTTGTACTATTTATATTTGATATACTTTTTATGTTTGGTATATATGGATTATCCTATATTTCGATTCTTTTGTATGTGTGCTTTTATGGTACTTTTTTATATTTTACTGATAAAATAAATTATCATGATAATACTAAACATAAAATATTACAACATTAAAATAGTAGTACAACATAAAGAATAAACAGAAAAATATTTAAAACAATTGCATAAGTGCGTTAAACAGTAAAAATAAACTCATCAGATTAAACCGACATTTTTATTAATATCCAAAGTTTAATAGAAAATTATGTGTGTAAAAAAAAAAAAAAAAAGGGAAGCCGGGCAGAAAATGGCCGGCTTAGGGGGGAGTAAGCCGGCTATTTTCTGGCCAGCTTGGACATTTTTCGATATTAGCTCAGAATCTGGGCATAAATAATAATTTGTATTAAACTTTGAATATTAATAAAAATGTCGAGTAATCCGTATCCTCTGAGGTATCTCAATTTTTGCGGGACCGACGTGTCGTATTCAGCGCAGGGGCCCTATTCTGAAATTCGTTAGGATTGCGAAGCTTCCCGTTCCCGGACGGAGACTAGAATACCCCTCCTACACTTACCCAATATTTGCACCCATAAACTTCGGTTTTATAAATCTCAACAACACAAATTATCCTTTCCAATCCATACCGACTCAACTTTAAAGATGAAAAATCAGAAATTTTAAATTTCAATGTAATGATATGAAAAAAAAAAACCTTGATCTCCTTTCTTAATATTTAACCCTTAACTAGTCTTTAAATAAACTTCTTATTGTTTCATTTGAGATGAAAACAAATTACAAAATATCTTTGAAAATTAGCATTTGACTGAGCTTGCATTTAAAAAAAAAAAAAGCCGACATAACCACCGGTTTCAATGAGAATGAAATATTAATATACGAACTAAGTAAGATAGACATTATAAAATCTAAAAAAAAAAATAGCTCCAAACATTAAAAGATAAAATCATGCATAATATCAAACTTCGCTAATTATTTGTTTTCATCATCCTTCGTCCTTCCAAATGAATCGAAAAACTAAATGGATTCCCTAATTTATTTTCGGATAATTCATGTGTTTTTAAAAAAAAATTACATATTATTCACAAATTATTACCTAGTTATGCTTGAATTATTTACAAATTTTTTTTCCTTCCTTAAAGCTTCAGATTTTTGATATATTTATATGAATTATAAAAGAACAAACTATTCAAATTATCCCGGTATTATATCTTAATAATGAATTAAACCTTTTTGAATTTTTTTTGTCTGATTTCTGATTTGTCACTATATAAAATGAATAATATTTAAAAAGATTTTATTACTGTTAGTGTAATAATCTAGAAGTCAATCAGAGGATAATTTTATTCTATATATTTTGTTCATGTAATGAATGATTAATAAAATTATCATTTTGTTCTTTGAGTTTTATCGAATTATGGATCATTTCGGCATTCGGATTCGAAATGAGTAGAACTTCATAAAATAGATGATAAATACTCTTAATAGTCACTGACCGAGGTAATTAGCAAAAAACACTAATTAACCAATTAAAGGTTAGTATGTTGATTAAATGATGGTTAAGTTTTACTGACCATAGACAAGGAGTTGTCAATTTAATCACATAGATACATGTTAGAAAACATGGTATTTGACAGACCCCGAATGAAATATTATACGGAATTGTGTTCGTGTCATTAATGCTTTCATTCTGTGTTAAATTCTAAAGTATGAGGTATTCATCGTTCCTACATAAGTAATGTATCTGTGACTGTTACCTAACGCTATCCGTAAAAAGTAGCTATAACGGTAGCTCTTCGGTATACATAACTTATGCTGAGGAAGTGATGGTCTACCAAAAGTACAATTGTCTCTCGTATTTATTATACGAGTCATAGCGTCACTGGGCCCCTTGATAGAATAAGATTATCTGCATGCGGTATGATTAACAAGAGTTCATCATATTTGATAATCTGTTCAAGATAAAAAAAAGATTAATTTGCAAGGATGACACAAACCTACCTTGAAATTAATCTGACAGCTATGAGACGAAAGAATTAAACACAAGTAAAATAGTTTACTGGATCGTGATATTGTACAGTACAACATCATCTGTGTAATTGGATGGTCATGATGCGTTTTGCCAGATGCCTCTCATGATTATAGAAGTTAAAAACAGTTTTAATTCTATTTACCAACATAACACAGATTCTATCGGGTCACACCAATAGGAAAGTAATCAGAGAATTAATTTATTTTATTAATTATAAATGTTATAATTAATAAATAAATGTCATAGAGATGATAAGCTTAAACACATTAAATTTATAAGCGTGTTCGACACGTTGTATAAATTTATCGCAACAAACATTTTCCTGCAAGCATCTTACAAGCACCTCCGCTGCAAGTAGCTTGCAAGCACCTCTGCTGCAAGCAGCTTACAAGTACCTCCCTAACCCTATAAATAGAGGGGTAGGGGTAGAGAAAAATATAGAAATCTGATTCGACTCAATTCGATTCGGTTATAATATTTTTCTCTCCAAATAGTGTTTTCGTGAGAAAAGAAAGAATACGTAATTTGATTACGTATATCTTGCGAGTCGTGAATAGTGTTTGCGGTGAATAGTGTTCTCAGGATTCGTGAATAGTATTTTTGCGAATTACACGGTATTTTGCCGTCGATCGTGAATCATCTTTTGCGAAACTGTGAATAGTGTTTTCGCCTTTCGTGAATAGTGTATTACGAAAAACACGGTTATAGTATTTCTGGCAAAAGAAATAACCGCTCTCTGGTTATTTCCTGGTGGACAACTGGTAGAGGCATCGGACGTCTGGTGCTACGAGACGCGACTTCAATCGAACTGGAATTTAGATACAAGGTATAAATGTTATTTATATTTATTTAAATGTTAAATAAATATTATTTTAGAAATCAATCGGGGAGTAGGTCCTAAGTAGGATTAAAAGATTATGTCAAGAAAAAGACTGAAAAAGAAACTTTCGTTTGGCTTTCCGACGTAACTCTTTTAATCCTAGGGTTAAGTTAAAAGTAAAATTTTTGTTTTACGATCTTTCCGCATACTTAACCTAATCAAAGGGTACAGCAAAACCCAACAGTGGTATCAGAGCACAGTCTCTCCTGCTGATTGATTTTCTAAAATAATTATACCTTATGCATGGTGGATGCATACATATATTATTAGTTTTGATTCTTAGATTTGCAGCTTAAAACCTAAACCGAATAAAATCTGATTTTCTTGGTTCGGTTTTCCAACCGAGAAAGATAAAAGTGACTTTATGGTTTCTTTACTTTTGACTGTGTAAAAGTATATCTAAGAATGTGATGAAGCAATAAAGTACCTGAGTAAGAACTGTTAATCTCCACACGTAAAAGATAAGGTTATGTCAAGGGAAAGACTGGAAAAGAAACTTTCGTTTGGCTTTCCGACGTAACCCCTTTTACGTGTCCTGATAACTGGCCCAAAGGGAACTTTGTCACGTTACCAAATTACTTTTACATTTTTGTTTTCAATACGTTAAGTTCATCTAAGAATGTGATGAAGCAATAAAGTACCTTAGTAAGAGCTGTCGATCTCCCTTGTGAAGAGATGGTTCTGTCTAGGAAAGATTGAGTCTAAGCGGTCCAAGTGACCCCGATCTTTTCTGGGAGCCCCTTTACTTGCCTGATGACTGGCCGAAAAGGGACTTTGTCACATTACCAAATTGCTTAACGTATTCTAAACTGATTAACTGTTTTTATTATTCATATAAATTGTTTATATGGTTTAGAACACGAAAACAGAACACAATCAACTGCTGCAAAAGAAAGAATTAGAAACTGATAGATATATACGTGAATTGTTCACGTAATCTGAACTGATAAATTAGATTTACAGTTTTGAGTAAATAGGATTTACTGCTTTGATATGAAATACGTAAATTAGATTTAACGCCTTGTCATAGCCGCATAACTATTCCTATATGATAGGATAGTTGCTATGGTCAGCAATAGAACTGACAGCTTACTGGTTTAAGCAAATGCGTAAATTAGATTTAACGCCTTGTCATAGCCGCATAACTATTCCTATATGATAGGATAGTTGCTATGGTCAGCAATAAAACTGACAGCTTACTGGTTTAAGCAAATGCGTAAATTAGATATAAAGCCTTGTCATAGCCGCATAACTATTCCTATATGATAGGATAGTTGCTATGGTCAGCATAAAACTGACAGCTTACTGGTTTTAGCATAAACACAAACCCACTAAATTAAGTAGTATGCCCTTCCTACTCTATCCTGCTCACACCATTGTTCATTGGTTGATGTTAACCCTACTCAGTAGGCATCGCCTTTTACCTTTGGTGGTCGAGAGTTATGTGAGACATAACAAAACAAAATAGAGTGAGGTTATTTACCGATGATTTCTAAAAGAGTTTTAGGCTCGGGACAAAGTATTCGTTAAAACACACGATGTTTAACGAAACCAAGAGTCATATAGAGATATGATTAGCAATGAGTTGCTTACCTAAGATAACTAATGACCATGATATGCATACACTGCCTTGGTTCTTAATGAAAATAGGGATCTTGGTCCTACTGCAAAATGGAAATATAACAAATTTGAGTGGGAGGTTTTATCATTGATATAAAACATTACATGAACAAAGCTAAAAATCTTTACATTTAACATTGTAGAAACATGGTTAAAGAAACGTCTTTCTCATTACGTTTCGATAAGGAAAAGCTAAACGCAGACGGATTCAATTTTACGGACTGGTTCCGTAATCAAACCATCGTTCTGAGAACGTAAAAAGAAAGAATACGTTCTCAATACACCAATCCCTGAAATGCCTAAACCTGGCGCCACAGCAGACAACATCACTAAACGCATCAAGCACATAATATGAGCTTGATGTGCAAAACCTACTTGTAGGGATTATGGGGTCCTGATTTGCAGAGGCGATTCATGGATACCAAATCCTACGACATGTGTGATCAGCTCAAGAAAATGTTTCAAGAGCAATCACGTGTTGAGAGGTTTAAAGTGACTAAGTCTCTGTTGGGTCACAAAATGGCAGAGAGCAGCTCTATCAGTTCTCACATGCTTCGTATGACAAGCGATGTGGAGCAACTGGAGAAGCTTAACTGTCCGTTTCGCAAAGAGTTGGCAACGGACATTATCCTGAACTCTCTTCCTCATAGCTATTCGAGGTTCATTATGAACTTCCATATGTATGGGATGGATAAGAGTTTGCAGGAGCTCCAAGGGATATTGAGGATCGCTGAGGGCGACATGAAGAAAAGTTCTCATGTCCTCATAATCCAAGATGGTGGGAGAAAGATAAAAAAAGGCGAAAGGGAAAGAGGCTCCCAAGTACAAAGGCAAAGGGAAGTTTGTTTCGGTAACAAACGCTCCCAAGATAAATGTTTCTCCTGACACCGAATGCTATTATTGTAATAGCAAGGGTCACTGGAAGAGAAGCTGCCCGAAATACCTAGGAGATCTGAAGTTTAGGAATGTCTCAAAAGCTTCAGTCTCAGGTATATGTATTGTTGAAATAAACGTTGCAACCTCTCTTAATGATTGGGTATTAGATACCGGATCATGTGCTCATATTTGTTCAAATATGCAGACACTAAGAAATAAGAGGAAGTTACGCAACAAGGAAGTACAACTCCGAGTTGGAAATGGAGCAAGTGTTGCAGCCATAACCGTCGGTAGTATAGAGTTGTATTTATCTAGCGGGCTTGTAATGGAACTAGAAAATGTTTATTTTGTTCCTAGCATTTCCAAAAATATCATATCAATCTCATGTTTAGAGATGAATGGTTTCTCATTTGTTATAAAAGACAATCGTTGTTCTATTTATAAAAATGAGTTGTATTATGGATCATCTTATATGATAAATGGTCTTTATATGCTGGAAATGACTAAATCCATGTTTAACATCAATAATAAACGACTCAAAATGTCTCATGAAAGTACGACTTACATGTGGCATTGTCGCCTAGGTCATATAAACGAGAAACATATCAAGAAGTTGCAAGAAATTGGACTTCTTGGTAAATTTGATTTTGAATCAATTGGCACATGCGAATCTTGTTTACATGGAAAAATGACCAAGGCTCCTTTCACCAAGAAAGGTGAAAGGGCAAGTGACTTATTAAGTCTTATACATAATGATATATGTGGACCGATGAGTACTTGTACAAGAAATGGTTATTATTACTTTATCACGTTTACTGATGACTTTAGTAGATATGATTATATCTACCTGATGAGACATAAGTTTGAATACTTTGAAAAGTTCAAGGAATTCAAGACTGAAGTAGAAAACCAACTCGACAAAAAGATCCAAGCCTTATGATCAGATCATAGAGGCGAGTATTTGAGTCAGGAATTTAAAATGTACTTGATAGAATATGGGATAGTCTCACAACTCACGCCTCCAGGGACACCACAATGGAATGATGTTTCCAAGAAAAGGAATCGAACTTTGTTGGACATGGTTCATTCTATGATGAGTAAAGCCACCCTTCCAAAATTATTTTGGGGACACGCACTAGAAACTGCTGCACTAACGATAAATAGGGTTCCATCTAAATCAGTAGAAAAGACTCCGTACGAGTTATGGTTTGGAACAGTTCTAAATATATATTTTCTTAAAATTTGGGGTTGCAAAGTATTTGTCAAACGTATGACGTCTGACAAACTTGAACCCAAATCTGATAAATACTTTATCGTAGGATATCCTAAGGAAACGAAAGCATATTACTTTTATCACCAATTCGAGAACAAAATAGTTGTTGCTCGTTATGGTGTATTCTTGGAGAAAGAGTTTCTTGCAAGAAAAAGTAGTGTGAGTAATGTAATACTTGAAGAGGTTCAAGATACATCACAGAATATCATATCAAAAGTTGATAAGATAATCCCTCAACTTGATGCTTCGGCTAATGAGAGTTTGGAAGAACCAAATCCACAAACAGTTGTGGAAGAGGTTCAAGTCCCAAACTCAAATACTTCGACGCAAGTTGAAGTAGAACTGAACCCGCAAATAGTTGTGGATGAAGTTCAACAGCCGGAAGCACGAGTCCTACGTAGGTAAGAAAGGATAGTACATGCACCTGAGAGGTACATGGGACTTCACGAAGTCTCAGTGTTTGACACTGAAGATCCTCTGACTTATGCGGAAGAAATGGATAGGTCCAACTCCGATAAATGGCTGGAGGCTATAAAATCCGAAATACAATCCATGAATGACAAACATGTCTGGAACCTAGTCGTACCACTTGATGGGATAAAACCCATAGGAAACAAGTGGGTTTTCAAAAGGAAAATAGACATGGATGATAATTTGACTGTTTACAAAGCACGGCTAGTAGCGAAAGGTTTCAAACAAATTCAAAGAGTTGATTATGATGAAACTTTTTCGCCCGTGGCTATGTTCAAGTCAATACGGATACTCCTAGCAAATGACGCATTTCATGATTATGAAATATGGCAAATGGATGTCAAAACGACTTTCTTAAACGGAAACTTAGAAGAGGACGGGTATATGATACAGCCCTCAGGTTTTGAAGATCTAAAGAACGCTGGAAAAGTATGCAAGCTTCTTAGATCCATTTATGGATTGAAGCAAGCATCATGGAGTTGGAATCTTCGATTTGACGAAGAAGTCAAAAAGTTTGACTTCGTCAGATGCAAAGAAGAACCTTGTGTGTACAGGAAGACTAGTGGGAGTGCCATCGCTTTTCTAATCTTATATGTAGACGACATACTCCTAATCGGGAACGATATTTCTTTTCTCAAATTAGCCAAGTCTTCATTAAAGAAAGTGTTCTCAATGAAAGATTTGGGCGAGACTGTCTATATACTAGGCATAAAGATCTATAGAGATAGATCAAATAGACTCATAGGATGGAGTCAAAGCACGTACATTGACAAAGTGCTGAATCGGTTCAGTATACAGGATTCCAAGAAGGGATTCCTGTCAATGTCGCATGGTGTTCAGCTTAGCAAGACTCAGTGTCCTATAACAACTGATAGCGAAGCGTGATGAGTAGAGTACCATATGCTTCGGCTATTGGGTCTATCATGTATGCCATGTTGTGCACTCGCCCTGATGTCTCGTACGCTTTGAGTGTAACGAGTAGATATCAAGCTAATCTAAGCTTGGAACATTGGAACGCTGCAGAGAATATCCTTAATTACTTGAGAAGAAATAAGGATATGATCCTTATCAACGATGGTGATTCTGAACTCGTTGTAAATGGTTACACCGATACAAGTTTCCAAACCGACCGTGACGACTCGAGTAAAAATAAGACGTTATCACCTGATATAAGATATCGTAAACAAATGTGATGTAAAGATTTGTAAGATTGACACAATCAGCAACACAGCTGATCCACTTACAAAGTCTCTTCCTCAAGCCAAGCATGAGATGCATAATAATGCTATGGGTCTGAGACGCATAGTCAATTGACTGTGAGATTTTCTCGGGATCTACGAGATCTTTGAGAATATAGAGACTTGTATAATTAGCAGGGCAATATGATTGGCTCTAGCTTAAGTGGGAGATTGTTAGTGTAATAATCTAGAAGTCCATCAAAGGATAATTTTATTCTATATATTTTGTTCATGTAATGAATGATTAATAAAATTATCATTTTGTTCTTTGAGTTTTATCGAATTATAGATCATTTCGGCATTCGGATTCGAAATGAGTAGAACTTCATAATATAGATGATAAATACTCTTAATAGTCACTGACTGAGGTAATTAGCAAAGAACACTAATTAACCAATTAAAGGTTAGTATGTGGATTAAATGATGGTTAAGTTTTACTGACCATAGACAAGAAGTTGTCAATTTAATCACATAGATACATGTTAGAGAACATGGTATTTGACAGACCCCGAATGAAACATTATACGGAATTGTGTTCGTGTCATTAATGCTTTCAATCTGTGTTAAATTCTAAAGTATGAGGTATTCATCGTTCCTACATAAGTAATGTATTTGTGACTGTTACCTAACGCTATCCGTAAAAAGTAGCTATAACGGTAGCTCTTCGGTATACATAACTTATGCTGAGGAAGTGATGGTCTACCAAAAGTACTATTGTCCATCGTATTTATTATACGAGTTATAGCGTCACTGGGCCCCTTGATAGAATAAGATTATCTGCATGCGGTATGATTAACAAGAGTTAATCATATTTGATAATCTGTTCAAGATCAAGAAAAGATTAATTTGCAAGGATGACACAAACCTACCTTGAAATTAATCTGACAGCTGTGAGACGAAAGAATTAAACACAAGTAAAATAGTTTACTGGATCGTGATATTGTACAGTACAGCATCATCTGTGTAATTGGATGGTCATGATGCGTTTTGCCATATGCCTCTCATGATTATAGAAGTTAAAAACAGTTTTAATTCTATTTACCAACATAACACAGATCCTATCGGGTCACACCAATAGGAAAGTAATCAGAGAATTAATTTATTTGATTAATTATAAATGTTATAATTACTAAATAAATGTCATAGATATGACAAGCTTAAACACATTAAATTTATAAGCATGTTCGACACGTTGTATAAATTTATCGCAACAAACACTACCCTGCAAGCAGCTTACAAGCACCTCCGCTGCAAGCAGCTTGCAAGCACCTCCGCTGCAAGCAGCTTACAAGTACCTCCCTAACCCTATAAATAGAGGGGTAGGGGTAGAGAAAAATATAGAAATCTGATTCGACTCGATTCGATTCGGTTATAATATTTTTCTCTCCCAAATAGTGTTTTCGTGAGAAAAGAAAGAATACGTAGTTTGATTACGTATATCTTGCGAGTCATGAATAGTGTTTGCAGTGAATAGTGTTCTTGGGATTCGTGAATAGTGTTTTTGTGAATTACACGGTATTTTGCCGTCGATCGTGAATCATCTTTTGCGAAACCATGAATAGTGTATTTACAAAAAACACAGTTATAATATTTCTGGCAAAAGAAATAACCGCTCTCTGGTTATTTCCTGGTGGACAATTAATAGAGGCATCAGACGTCTGGTGCTACGAGACGCGACTTCAATCCAATTGAAATTTGAATACAAGGTATAAATGTTATTTATATTTATTTAAATGTTAAAGAAATATTATTTTAGAAATCAATCGGGGAGTAAGTTCTAAGTAGGATTAAAAGATTATGTCAAGAGAAAGACTGGAAAAGGAACTTTCGTTTGGCTTTCCGACTAACTCTTTTAATCCTATGGTTAAGTTAAAAATAAAATTTTTGTTTTACAATCTTTCCGCATACTTAAGCTAATCAAAGGGTACAGCAAAACCCAACAATTACTAGCAGGTTAATGCTGCAACTAGAAGTTATGCAAAGCTATAAAATTACATAACGTGATAATATTGTAGATTTTGTTTACATTCGTAAAATTATATTAAGGATATTGAGATATTAGATCAATAACATAATAATGCTTTTATGTAAGACAATTGAAACCAGACGGTTCAGATTTACTCTCAGCCGGTGCCTATTAGGAAAGGCGCAGGGACAATATTATTTGTGCTTTGAGATTTGTGCCAAGTTAAAAGAACGATTCTAGATTATCCGTTTCAACTGGACTCAGTCACGTAACTTGAGGGGATGTACGTCGAATAAAAAGTGTCGCTTCTTTTTTTTTTTTGAGGAAAAAGTGTCGCTTCCTTAACTAATCAGCTGTGTCAGAGCAAGACAAGCACCCCAGCTCATTTTTTTTTTTTTTTATGAGGGAAATCTAATAGGCACGCGCACCCTCAACTAATCTCGTGCTGAAACTAGACGAAAAAAATTACAAAAAGCGCCAATTGTCTTTATATATAAATACTACTATTGTGCCCTTTACAATCAGCGTTCAACACCCAACACGACTCCACAGAAATGTCGAACTCTTGGGTGAAATTTGCTCTTTTTCTCATATTACAAATTGTAGCTTTCCTTCTAAATTATCCATACCAACATACTTTCATTCTTTCAAACACACAATCAGAATTCCAGCCTCAGCTTCAGCAGACAGCATTCAATAGCCCTGGTTACAGCACAAAATGTACCATTAAGACATGCCCTTGTCATGAGCCCAAAGTACCCGTTGACCTGCTCTGCAAGCTTGTAAGTGTCACATTGATTGAAGACTTAAAGAGGATCTATTGTAACTTGTAAGTCGACAACTGATAAACTATGCGTGACTGCATTTGATATGGCAAGCAGGATATGTGCTCATTTAAGCGGCAAATATGATGAGAGTGACATTCTTCTTCATCAAGTTCTGGAGATTCTTCTCGATTATTATACGACTGTTGAAAATTCAAATGACGAACAACACCCTACTTAATTGATGTCAGAAGGAATAATAAATTGCTTTTAGCTATTCTTATTTTGTAATAAAAAAATATATTCGTAGTATGTTGTTTTTGTTTTTTTAGTAAAGTGGCCTCAGCTAGCTTGTAATATTTTTCTTTCGTTGTTTCCTTTCAGTAGCATCGTGTGTAACCTATTTGAAGTAATAATACTTTCTAATAATCGCCAATTTTTTAATTTTTTTTCATTGGTTGGTATCTAATTGCCTAGATCTTTTCAGTCTCTTACCTGCTGTCTAAATCTTTGTTATGGGGTTTCTAGGCAATTGATATAATTTTTCTTATAAGTACTGTCGTAGGGTTGCAAACGGATCGGGATATTATCTATCCGGATCCGGATCCGTATCAGAAATTTTGTGGATTCGGATAGTCGGATACGGATAATTTGCGGATATAGATGCGGATACGGATATAGATACGGTTTCAATTTTTTGAAATGGATACGGATACGGATACGGATATAATTATCCGTATTTTTTCCATTTTCGAATATCCGGATGATCTGTGGCTGAACTCGGCGGCGGATAATTGTTTAGCGCACCGATTAATTTCATTTTATTCTAATCTTTTGCGAGTCGCGACCCTCTGACTTCTTTGGCTTCATTTCTCCCATATTCACTAAATTAATGATTCCTGGACGAAAATATCAAAACCTTTGTAGATATTATTCCAAATATTATTTTCAATCACAACTCCTATAATAGCACCATGAGATAAAAGGGTCTGAAGGGTGTATCTGTCCAGAGAAAATCTCAGCCGTCCATTCAGCAGATCCAACGATTCAGAATCATTCTGTTAAATATGAGATATTATGCATATATTTTATATATCTATTTGTGTACAAGTCTGAAATTAGTTATAAATGAACCTGCTACATACAAGACCACACATATTTTTCCTTCTCCCTTACTCACCAGCGAATACGCAGATTCTCATCTCTCTTCCTCCGTCTTTTTTCTTTTCTCTCTTCGCTCCCTCCCTCTTTCCTCTTTTCTCTTTTCCTGTCTTCGCTTCTTCCCAACGCGAATACGCGTCTCTTTTCTTTTTCTCGAAGCACCGACCTAGGCGTCTCCTTTTTCAATATGCCGCGAGAGAGAGGGAGAGCGAGAGAGAGAGCAGGGAGAAGGACAACGACGGCACCTCTAGGGTTTCCATTTCGCGGCCAAGGGGAACGACGACGGCTCTGATGCGAGAGTTCCTCAGAGGAGGCCGATCTGGAGCAGAAAAAGGAGGTGGAAGTGGAGGTACTGCAAGCTGAGCGCCGGCCAAAGGAGTTGCAAGAAGAGGTGTCGTCTGAGGATCGGGAGAAGCAGAATGAAGGTGAAACAGGTAATTTTCTTTCTTTTGTTTTGTTCTTCTATTAAAAGATCACATCTTGAGCTATATAATGTATTAATGAAAGCTGGTTATTTTTTTTTTTTTAAGGGCTCTATGATGATAATTCCCAATTGGGTATAGTTTGAGTTCGCGAACCAATCGGTAATTAGATGCAGATTCCAGTTTTTTCTTTTGTAAGAAAATTGACGGTACCAGTATCACAGTGTCATATTTTTCGTACCAGTACGCCATGTGGTATAAATGAGTGTTCAGAAATCTTATAAATTGTTTAAGCATCTCTTTGTATTTTTTGAACTGAGAATCCACAGGATGAATTAGCATGTTTGTTGTCATGTGTATGTGTTAATTTTAGACAAATCAAAAGAGTTTTAAATAATCATAAATTACTAGAAATTGGTATATTCATTACTCCAGTCAGAGTTTTGTTGTCACTGTTACAGTTTGATATATTCATTATGTTCACTGTACCAGTACTACTTTGAGTCATTGGTACAACCAATGTACCCGCACCACTGTACCAGCACCATCTCCTCCCTTTTTCTCTGTATATTTTGTGACAATTGATGTAGTGTTATAATAAATGGTGTTGATTCCATAAAGCAACAATTGATTGTGCAAGTAAGTCATGCATCTTTTGAGTAGACAATTAAGTTAGCTTGTATTTCTTTATATTAAGTGACCCAATATGTCATTGAATCTACTTTTTATGAAAAAAATTGCAGAGCTCTATTTTGACATCCATTTTGATGGGTATTTCTTCATCCCTTCTCTTTCTAAATGGCACTGATGCACCGACTATGACACTCCGACTTGTGATGAGAGGCTGTGATCCGACATACTCTGACTCTGACACTGAGGCACACCAGCGCCTCCGATGTGCTCACAGCTGCTGTTGTATGTGCTCTTCTATTTTGATTAATGGGATGTTTTTAGTGAGTAACAACTTTACCTGGTCCCCAATGTATAGTTAGGTCAGATATTGTATTTCTCTTTTCACACAACCATGACATTATGAAATAAAAATTTTAGTATGATGATTGTTCTAAATTGTAATTTGTGATCATACACTGCATTTCTTTTTAAATTTATGTGATATGAACCTTTATTATTATTGTGCTTTTTAATTATATGATTTTTATCGTCATCTTTATTTGTTGTATTAACTATCAATTATCTCCCTCTGTATTAACTGTTAACTTCAAATAATTTAATTATAAGCAGCTCTTGTAATTTATTGGAAAAAGTATATGACAAACTGACTTGTATTATGTGCGTGATTAGGTCAACAAAACTGAGAAATGTTCCAAGGAACCAAGGTTTTCATCTCAGGCCAGCAAAATCATCGTGGTATGTTTTGTTTCCTTTTCTTTGTCAATCTCAAATCGAGTATTTATTCGAAGTCGTGATATGCTCATAAGCTATTATGATTTCTCTTTTTGTTTTGTTTAATGGCTAATTACAGCTATTATCGATCGGTAGTGTGTCCGTCAGCACAAGAAGCATGATTAAAGCGTCTTGATTCTTTTCTTCTCTATGTGAAGTTCTCATGACCATTTTATTGGTGTATTTTTTCTCACAAATTGATGTGTTTAGAATATGTTCCTTCTGTGAAAAGTTTGATGTTGTTTAGAATATTTCGATTGTGCGATCTGTTTGCATGACGCCCCTCTTTCCCCTTTCAATTTTGCTCAAATCAGGTTAGGGTTTCCTTAGGTCCTTCGTTGCTTATATAGCCATGGTGATTACTTCTTTTATACAAAAATATAAATTAAATCAACAATTTTGTTTTTAAAATGTTCTTGTAGCTCGGATGCTATAAGTAGAGCAAGGCAGATTTCGCACAATGATGTCTGGAAAAAGAACCAGTGTGTACAGTCATAGTAAGGTGAGAACAAAATTTGAATTATAATTCTTATACAATGATGGTGATGTACATAACTCATAATGTGTTAGGGTTAACCAAGCATTTCCGGGTTTATTCTATTTCTCATTTACTTTCCTATTTTTTTAAGATGAAATGATGTTACTATTTGAGAAATATAGTCTTAGTGTTCCTAAATGACATGCCAAAAATTAAAAATGAATGGTAGGAAAAGGCGAATGGTAATCATAGTTATATACCCTTGAACGCATCCATGGTCTAGAATAATTGAACACATTCATATAGTCTAAAATAATTGTGTCAGCAAGTAGTAATATGGAATTCCCATGCAAGTAGTAATATTGAATTCCCATGCATTGCCTTTCAGGCAATATTTAAGATTCTTCTCCTGTTCATTAATTGTTTCAATTTTATTAGGGTGCAAAGGGATTGCATGAGATGATAGCAGCTGGCATAGCACTTCGTGATGCTATCCAGCTAATGCAGAGGATATTTAGATGAAGTGTCAATATGCTCCTCTCTGGTTTTGTATTGAATGTATTGATGACACTAAATTTTAAGGCTTTGTTAGATTGTTGTTGTTCTGTTTTTTTGTGAAATATCATTGCTATTACTATCAAAAAATTTGCTTATGTTATTTTATTACCTAGCAGAGAAAGAATATAATGCTCGAAAGTGTATATTTTGAAGTATTACTACTTTTGTATGTCATTGAAGGAAGTTAACTTTAGTTGTTTTGAATTTAAAGAAATGGGATAACGAGAGGAAAGAAAGAAAATTTACAAGAGAACCATGAGAGAGGCAATGTTGCATGGTCATCAAGGCAGACGAGAACTGAAACAAAAATGGCCCGAAATGCCCCTCTGCAAAAAATATAATAGTAAAGATAGGGACCTAACTATAAAAACCTTGTCATGGTCACTGACAGTGATTTTGGTTCATATATTCTCATAAATTAAATAAAAATAAGTTGTTTCTATTGATCTTCTCGTAACTGGTACAGCCTCTTGCAAAAATATCCTTAAAAAGTGTTTTGTAAAGACATATAGAATTAACCTTGGTTTACACTATTAATTGGAGTTCTAACCACCTAATTACATTCATATCTCTAACAAACTTACTAACATATCACCAAACCTAACTGCCATCTTCACAACTTTTGATGCTGTGGTATCATAGCACTGGTGCGCCAGTGCTATGGGTTTGTGTTTGCTGCCCTGTGCTCTCTATATTATGTTTCAATATCTCAATCCTTGACAGAAGGGCATTTTCAATACTTGTGACAGTATCCTTGAATCCGTATCCTCCAGGAATGGCAGTTCTTCAGTTGGTAATGATACATTCTAATTTTTTTTCTTTTGACATATTTTCTTTATGATTTCTTCTTTTTACAGAATTTCTCGTTGTACCAGCCTTCGGCACCCCAATGGAGCACCTATTGTGGGATATATCTGTGTTATCGATGCTGCAAATTAATTCAAATGAAAGTACACATTCATGTTAGTGTCGGTGAATTGTTGACAAGAAGAGAATAAGTCTCGGATGTGATGCAATTTTAAAAATGTGTAGTTATCTCGTCATATTTTTAGAATCAAATACTAAGGTTTTCCTTTGCTTATTGACTAATACATAATTATGCAATCAATTTTTAAATTAAGCATATTTAAAAAAAGTGATTAAAACAGACTTTCAATCCTCACGGCAACGCGTGGCCGGCACTTACTAGTATATGGTAAAATGCTGTTGCACTTTATATTTTTGTAAAGATAATTGTTACATCAGAATCAGAAGACGAATGTTGTTATACATTAAATCAACGACTCGAAACAAAAAAATATATAAAAACAATGGCAAATGTGATTATGAAACACCAAGACATGTGAATAATCAAGATCAGAAAACAAATACTTTTGTAATGTAATGATGTAACGAGTTTGTCATGAGAAACAGTATTTTATTTACTATAACGATAAGATATTCGCATCATATCCTTATTTAATGTTATTTTTATTTTTTAATGAAAAAATAATATGTTGAATAATAAATTATTTTTATTACAATATTAGAGTTATGTATCCGGATATATATCCGTATTCGTATTCGTATCTGTTTAATATCCGATCCGTATCCATATTCATTTAATATCCGATCTGATCCGTATCCGTTTTAATATCCGATCCGTATTCATATCCGTTTAATATCTGATCCGTATCCGTATCCGAAAAATAATGAGTGTTAGGATTGATTGCACCCCAATACTGTTGCGTTTCATATATGAGTGTTAGGATTGATATCACCTATTTTTAACGAGAAAAAGTATATTTTATGATTCCAAACCGGACTATACATTGATATATTATAATTATAAAAACTACTTTACGAAATTAATCTAAATCAAAATAAACAAATGCATATTGATTTTTGTAAGAGATTGATAATAAACACGTAAGTATATTGAAAGGATGAAGACTTCCAAAACATACATATTTTTTATAATAAACGTGTGAATAAAAGTCTGATTTTTCTTTTCTATTAAAGAGGTTATTTGTGATGCGAGAGACAAGAGTTCGGTGGAAAAAAAAATTGACTCCGATCAAATTTGTTTTCCAATATTTTTGTGAAGAGTTTCGAAAATTGATGAAAAAAAAATTAAATTCCACCTATACCGCAAAAGATTAAACATATTTTTCTTTTTCTTTTTAATCTCAGTGCATCAAAACCCGACAATTTTTCATACCATGTGAGTCATCCCAACTCGTCCTTATTATTCATTATTGTTTCTTCTATTTTAAAAAAGTAAATAAATAAGCGGACATCGCCGCCACTTGCCATTGCATCCTTTAATTCATATCGATATAATTTCTCTTCTCTTACAACATAAATTTAATTTGGGTGTCAAGCCAATTTTCAATATTGCGAAGAATGAATATATGTCCAAAATTACGGAAATGAATAGAGAACTTCAAATAATAGGGGGAATTTCACGTATACCCCTAAAACCCTCAAAATTACGTACTTCCCCCCTCTAAACTTTGAAATTACGTATGTCCCCCTCTAAACTTCAAATACTCACAAATTTACCCATTTATTGTCTTTTATATTAAAACTCATTCTAAATTTATAAAATGTCCATTTATCCTTTATTAAAAACATATAAGCCCATAAGACTCAAATTTGAATATGAACGGTTCATCTACCGTCCGAATTGCTTTCGTGCAAGATCGACACAAATCTTGATGCGAACACACACGCATATTGAAGTAACATGCACATATTTTAATGCGATGCGCGCGATCGAAATTGCTTTAAGATCCATGCATGCTAGATCAACAAGAATATTGAAGCGATGCGCACAGATCTTAATGCGATGCGCGCGAATTGGACGGTAGAGGAACTCTTCAGATTTAAATTTGAGTATAATGGGCTTTTATATGCTTTTAATAAAGAGTAAAATAGGTATTTTAAAATTTTAGAATGAGTTTTAATATAAAAGACAATAAAATGGGTAATTTATGAGTTTTTGAAGTTTACAGGGGGTAATACGTAATTTTAAAGTTTAGAGGAAAAATACGCAATTTTGAAGTTTTGAAGGGTATACGTGAAATTCTCTCCAAATAATATAGCGAAAATCAATATATTTTTATCAGAAAAATGACAAAAAATGAATATGAAGTAGCTATGTTTCTTATTTATTTTCCGCCAATGTGTTTCGAATTATTTTGACGGTTTTGAAGAAAGTTGTATATTTAGACAAAAAAACAAAGAAAAAATATCATATTTCGATGATTATCAAATAGCCACCGAAATTAGACATCACATGAAGCATGCAATACCTTTTACGGAGTGCACAACATGCAAAATGGCGAAATATAAAAAAAATATGCTAAGTCAGAAGACCGTGCAGCATCCTCAATGCCGTACACGGCATAACCCAGAGGCTGCACGGATGGCAGGCTGGGCCTTCTAAAAGGTCTGCGTTGCTAACATGCCATGCTATTTTTAGATAATTTATGACCATTCATGGATAGAACCCACGTTCCCCCATGATCTCCATGACCCCTCATATCCTCCACTACTCCCACTACTGTATGAGAAAGCTAAAAATACCCCTTTTAGATAAGATTTTAGGTGTGTTCAAGTGTTCAATCATAGTATATTGTAGATTGTAGCTAACAATTTTCATAGTTAGATTATGTTAGAGAGTTATTTAGATAGAGAGGGTATAGCCATTAGAGGTTGAGTAGCTGAGAAATCATCTAAGGAGGCAGAAGTCGACTCACTAGGAGACGTGAAGGTTCTTTCATCTTAAATTGTGTTGTATTTATGTTTTTTTTTATTTATTTCTTTTGTTGCAATGACCATGAGAGGCCAATTAAACTTCTCATCTCTAGGGTGAGGGTTGTACTTGAATTCTTAATTATGTTTTAATATATGTTTATGTTTTGTTTTGCGTTATAATATGAATTTCTATTGCACTTTATCTTTTTATACATCCGTGTATACATAGTTCCGTCTACTATATGTCAATGTTCTCCACATGCCTTCAATAAGCAATTCAGAGAATTCGTGTGAGAAATTACTCGCAAGTAGTGGTGAGATTGGGCTAACGAGACTTGATAGCAGTTCAAAGCTAGAGTTCGAACCTAAGGTGCTCTATTGGCAAATTGTATTTAGACTAGGACTAATCATCCCGTTTGCTAGGTTAGATCGAAATCTAATACATAGACTAAGTAGTTTAATCACCCCTTTTCTAGATTAAGTCTTAGTTTGAACAACACTAGGAAACCCGATTTGGTGGGGTCTTTAGGTTTATTTCACAACCTGTTAGTATAGGGAAAAACATATTTTCATATCTAAATACCTCCATCTTGGTAGCCCTAAAGTCGATCGGAAGATCAGAAAACCCTCATATTGCATAAACAAACACCCAGTCGCCGTGCGAGTAGTGACAGTGCCATGCGCGGAGTACTCAGGAACAAGCTATACCGTACGTGGCAGTGACAATACCGTACACGACATAAATAAATGTCAAAACTTATATTTTATATGTTTAAGAAGGATAGAAAATATGAACCTACAGGTTTTATCCACTGTATAACCTTAATTTAATTATAATTGCATTGATCACCACAAAACTCTTTTTAAAAATCTCATAACCTAGATTAAAAGTTATTTAAAACTTAATACACTATCTCTGTAAATCGACACTCTAATCAATACTGCACGGTAGGATCATACGCTTGTGATCTGAACATAAGTTGATACTAAAATTAAACATATTAAAAATATAGTTCTCATTTTAAGTTATCACAGATACAGATCCAATGAAACATTATTTATTTTCTTCTTTCGGAACAGTCCTTCAATGAACTATCCTGGTTCCTTTTTAAGATTAAATGGGGTCGGATTGTCAACACAATTTCATTGTCAATACGAGTAATTGACCGAGTCCAGATCCACTGAAGTAACTCAAACTTGAAGTTTATTTCGGACTGTATGACAATCTGGTTCGGAGTAGAATGCTGGAGACTTCCTTAATATGGTGCAAAATCAATCGGACGGACCGAATTTAAACTCAAAATTTGTAACCGATCCTCCCCTTACATCTTGTGTTGATGGAGAGTAGAGAAATGGAAGGTGAACTATAAAAATGAATGGAATAGAATAGAAATGAAGATTAATATATTTAACCTTCTTTGTATTTAGCATATTAACGAGGAAAATAAATTTAACTTTCTTTCCGTCTTGTTTCTTGTTTGGTTGATTAAAATTTAGAAGGTTAGTAAGAAAATTTCGGTGATTGTTGTAGGTTTTGTGACAAAAAAATTTGTACGAGAATTATATAGGTAGATATAGAATTAGGTATTTGTGTTATTTTTTCTAAAAATATTTGCACAAATTTATTTTTATCCGTTACATTCCAAATAGGAAGGGAAACCGATTTTATTGATTATAATGAAACAAGGTTAAACATTTCATCTCCTATACCCTTCACTTCCGACATAATTTTATCAACCAAACAAATTTGACAAAACAAAAATCTTTTCTTTCTATTCCCTCCCTTCCGCTACTCTCCATCCAAACGAGGTGTTACTCGAGTCCATATCTTTTAAGGTAACATAATATTTTGTTTAAATTCGACCGTCCAATTAGCATTAAGGTCAATTCAGCTTGAGATAAAATGAATTATTGGGCTTGTTATGGGCCTGGTTGTTAGCTGGGTTTTGCTTTAGGTAAGGGAGGTAATATGTTTGTTGAGGAATTGTAAACAAATCTAGCAAGGCAGCCTGGGGACTTATGGAAATGGTTGTGAACTCATGATATATTAGGAACTAGTAAAAGTTTGCTAGTATGATATTTTCATCCTGCTTGTATGGAAAGATCATAATTTTGCAATTTATGCCTCTAATATGAGACAAGAAAAGTGTTTGACATGTCTAGATTTTTATTTCTTCAAAATGTAGATACTTCTGTAGTTACTGTAGACATTTAGGTTGACATACTACAAATGAATTCAAGTATGTATCTACTCAATTTATTTTTTACATTAACATTCTAGCAGTAATTTAAATTTATCAAAATTTAATATCGATAATCTTAAAAGATAAATGTTAAATTTAAAATCCAATATTATAAGCTTGATCTTATTAGATCATTCACTTATCATGTCTAGAAAATATGATGATATTTGGTGTATAATCGTAAATCAAGTGACTTGAAATTCAACAGTTCAATATTACGGTTCTTCATGTATCATTCGACAATGCTACAAAGAAATTTAATTGTTAGACTATATATATGTTCAGACATACTTACAAAAAATATTTTAATATGTTTGTATTATTTTGAAAAATTATCGTCAAAATTGTCAAAATAATTATTGTCAATATTTCTCGTTAAATGAATAGAAAATGGATAGAATAGCATTAATAGGCCCATACAAGGGGTACAAATATGTGTTCGTGCTCATGTCATGGGCCCAAAAATGTTTTCCAACCCATTACATGAATGAAAAAAAAAAAAAAACATTTTCCACCTAAAATAGAGAAGGAAAAAAAATAATTTCCGGGAATATGTTCATCACGGAAATTATTATTTAGTATGATTAAAGTAATCATTTAATTTTGTAGAAATTATCTCTTTTAACTTTTAATTGCATATTTTAATATTTATTTAATGTTCGTTGGATGATGGAAATTGAAGAGCAATACCATGTTGGAGTCACAATAAACTAACAAACGAGATTACTTTACCTCATGTAAACATATTTAATTTGTCCAATAATATATAATATAAAAGCATTTCATGATTAGCAATTTCAAACAACTGTTAAAGAAAGAAAAATTAATTTCAAACTTAGTTTCACAACTCCTACATCCTACATCAACGCGAATTTGATTGGCTGTGAAAGAATGAAAGCGGAGATGAAAACTTTCATTTAGTGAATTTTTTTCACAATTTGTAATTACACTGCATCCATGAAAGTGATATTGAAAATGCCAACGGGTTTTTTGAAAGTGCCAACTAGAATTTTAAAATTCAATTTGAAAGTTATTACTCTATTTCATTTAATTTTTTTGTTTAGTACAAATTATCGCTTTACTTTTGGACCAAATAAAGTTATATAATTATCAGTCAAGAATTTTGCATGCATCTTAGATGCATTTTTGTAATATTTTTAGACTTATTTCGAGCAAGTAAATTATCAAAACTGATAGTTGTATATTTATAAATTTTCTTTAATACATGCAAATTAAAAAAATAGATCAATTTTATAAATATACTTTTACGCATCATAGCTTGTAGTATTGTTTTTACAACATGTTGTATGCATGTTAGACGTTTTTTCCTTTAATTTTGAACTTATTTCAAGTGATTAACACTAACACTTATACAAGAAATATAAACCTAACACGTGTGAAAATAATTATTAGATAAAATTAGAAAGGATAAATAAATGAACATAAGTTATAGCTTGTTGAATTTAATCTGAATGTTTATTAAATATTTCCATATGATGAAAATATTATGTAGATTGGAGGGTAAACAAGCAATTGAACAAAGAGAAAGGAAAAAAAAAAGCGAGAAAAAAACATTTTGCGCCTTGTTAACAAAAATTTGTTATTGTGTAGACATACAATTGTCATTTACAACAAATTTCGTATGAGAAGAAATCTGTTCAGTAATGTGACATACATTTGGCATTTACATCTTACCAACATTATAAAAAGAAACATTATTGAACACAAGTTTATCATTTTTCGAATTTCAAATATAAGAAAAACAATAGGAGCGGTCGGGCTGAATGCTAGATACTAACTAACAATAGAAATTAAGTTATTTTATTAACACAATTAATGGAGAAAGCCACCATTAAATTAGGACTATTAAGACATTGGAGAAAACCACAGCTAATGATAGAAATTAAGTGATTTATATTAAAACAACAAGTGATTTTAACTAAGTGGTTTATATTAAAACAACAAGTGATTTTAACTAAGTGATTTATATTAAAACAACAATAAGGCGTCGGGGTTTTATGGTGTTCATCAAATTCAGCAGGTCAAAATCAACGATCCATTCATATGCGCTTTTGTTGAACGATGGAGATCCGAGACGCATACATTTCACCTACCTGTCGGGAAAATGACCATCACACTTGAAGATGTGGCGGTATTTCTCGGTTTACCAGTGGACGGTATGCCGGTATGCGGGACCACCAACTTGAAGTGGGAAGAGATAATTG
>JAJGRW010000559.1:1470110-1666187 GCA_025461045.1 Carex parvula
ACAGTTTTTGTGTCATAGTGGATGCTCAAATGGTATTGAAATCTGAATTGAAAACGCTGGGTGCGCGTATGCAATAATTTGAGAAGAAAGAAACCTTGATGAGTAGTAAATATGGATGGATGGATGGAGATCTGATATCTCCTCTGATTTTGAGGTTTTTCTTATTTGTTACATCAATCATTTCATCTTTGTAGTGATTCTCATAATTCGTATATACTCCCTGTCACACATCACTCTTCAGAGTTGATATTAACCTGAAAAGTAATATATTCTCTTTAGTAGTCTTTTCCACAACAAAATAAATATATGGGGGAATTTCACGTATACCCCTCAAAAACTTCAAAATTACATATTTCCCCCTCTAAACTTTAAAATTACATATTTTCCCCTCTAAATTTCAAAAACTCACAAATTTACCCATTTTATTGTTTTTTATATTAAAACTCATTCTAAAATTTTAAAATACCCATTTTACCCTTTATTAAAAGCATATAAAAGCCCATCAAACTCAAATTTGAATCTGAAGGGTTCCTCTACCGTCCGATCTGCATGCATCGCATTAAGATATGTGCGCATCGCTTCAATATTCGTGTTGATCTAGCACGCGCGGATCTTAAAGCAATTCAGATCCGCACGCATCGCATTAAGATCTGTGCATGTCGCTTCAATACGCATGTGTGTTCGCATCAAGATTTGTGCCGATCTTGCGCGCACAGATCTAAAAGCAGTTCGGACGGTAGATGAACCGTTCAAATTCAAGTTTGAGTCTGATGGGCTTTATATGTTTTTAATAAAGGGTAAAATGGGTATTTTATAAATTTAGAATGAGTTTTAATATAAAAGAGAATAAAATGGGTTAATTTGTGAGTATTTGAAGTTTAGAGGGGAAAATACGTAATTTTGAAGTTTTTGAGGGGTATACATGAAATTCCCCCTAAATATATATACAGAAAATGCAGAGCCTTCGGTTCTCTGTAGTTCAGATTCTTTGCTAATCCAATAATATGATTCCGAAATGACACAGGATCGAATAATAATTTTTAGGCTTCAATCTCCACTCAGGAAAAGAAAGGTGTTCATGTTATGAAAATATATCTATAATTGTCAACTAAACAATTTACTGCTACGAAAAGTAGATTTCCTGAAAGTTACTTTCACTATTTTAATATTAATGGATGCTTAATCCAACCTTTTTTATTAAATTCAAATAATAAAAGGACGAATGAAAAACTTGTAGATGCCATTTGTCTACTACAAGCAAAGGTAATCCTGATTTGACTACGTATCATCAAAGTTATACGCACAAATCTTGATGCGGGTCGGATGGCTCTCATATGTCATCAAACTGAATTTGGAATTTGGTTCAATGCCCATCGAACTGCACCCAATTCCCATAGTGCGTATCCTCTTGAGATATCTCATATTTTACGTGACCGACGTGTCCAGTGCCTATTCGTGGATAGCAAAGAGATCGTGCAGAACGTATTTTTTGAGCTTTGAGATCGTGCAGAACGTATTTGAACGGTTGAGATTTTCCAAAAAGTTATGCAAAATACGAGAGGATGCGAATTCCAATTCCAATACGAGAGAGTAGGGACATTTGGGCCTATTTTAAGAGAGCTAGATAGGCCTAACGGTTGAGATTCAGAAGATGCGAATTCCAATTCCAATACGAGAGTAGCGAAATTTGGGCCTATCTTTCAAATGTAAATGGGTAAAGTTATGAGTCTACTTTGCAAGTGTAAATGGGCCAGTTTTGGGCCTGTTCATATGAGCTAACATAAATTCCTTTTTTTAGCTTCGTCCTGGAGTAAATTTATTCAAACAACACCAGTAGATTTTCTATTCACTATTCAAATAACACAATCAAGGCCTCAAAAGACGCAATTCTCTTTTGCATCCTAATTTTATTAATTTTATGTGATTGTATTACCTTTATCAATTTTTCGTTATAGTTTCAAATTCATAGGCCTCAAAAGTGTAAAGGACAAGCGAAACAATTAAACACCACAGATCAGTCCAAAAATAAACTAAATATAAAATATAATTATATAAAATTATAACATCTCCCTTATACAGGCGAAAGGGAGAGATCAGATAACAGGCTCATAATAAAAAAAAAAAACACCAACATAAGAAATCCCGCAACAAAACAATTAACGAATAAATACCCACTTCCATTTTGAACAGTGATATCACATCTCCTTATTACACAGCGAGACCCATGAGAGAGATGAGATAAGCCAGTAGAAGCGCACAAAAGCCCGGTACAACCATACCCGATCCATTCTCCATTGCCGGTGCAGGGGCTGGTGCCAAAGTAGAGATAAGCTCGTCCTGTGCATTTGCCATAGCAGACAGAACAACCAAGGTCACAAAGAGAAGTGCGAAGCTCTTCATTGCCATTAGAGAGTATTGGAGAAATTAAGAGAAAAGAGATGCAAAAATGGATTGAGAAATTGGTATAGTGGATACGTTCTCTTTCTCTCTTCTCAAAATGAAATGCCTGGATTTTTGAATTGGTGTGAAATGTGTAAGTCTTGACGGCTATTTATAATGACAAATAGGAGAATTATAAATTATTAGAAATTTAATTGAGGGGGGATACAAAAGATCGGGAAAAGAGAATTCTGATCCCTAAAGTAACTTATATTTTTCTATTGGATCTTCACAATCCAATCATAACCTTACGATTATTTAAGGGATCAACACCGTCGGATCCAAACTTAAATTTTGAGTTATTCTAGGGTAACCCTAGCCGACCCGAGAAAAGAGCCGTTGGGAAAAGGGAAAGTTCTGAAACGTTCGAACGGGCAGATGCGCGTGACTGTGGTCCCCGAATTTTGAGTGTAGTAGCCGTTAAACGAGTGTAGGTGGATGTCAATTAATGAGGTGGGACCCACAGGTTGTTTTTTGTCCGTGTCCTATGGACTGACGAATGAACCGTTGAACGGGATATTTGTTGCATGCACCTGGTACATGACCAGCCACAAGGTGAGTTATGTAAATTAAAATATTATCATCGGTCATCCATATTTTAATTAATTATAAGATATCATATAAACTGTAATAAAAAAAAAAACTTAAAATATTTCTTAAAATAATGATAGGGTAGTCGGCAGACTCACACTTAGACCACAAAGAACGTGTTCATCCAGAAGAACAGGAAATTGTAGTAAAAATAAAAAGATGACACATGCGTTACTTGACGGCCAGGGGAAGTTTTAAAAGGCAGTATAGACACCCCACCGGTTCGGCTTCCAAATTTCGGCTTCTTTGAAGGCATTCAATGGCATGTATGTCACTTACCTCAAAAGAAAAAATGGCACACGTCACGTTTTGTGAGATATTTTGGTACTTAAATTTATATTTCAATCATTTTCTTTTAAAAGTATTAAAGTATGAGAGGTATTCGACATAGAAAAATGTCTTCAAATAGTGATTAGTAATTTGTCAGTACAAAGTTATTTAACTAAGGCTATATGTCAAGATTTGAAAATTATTATCACGAGTACAGTTCAAATGTCTATAAATATCTCGTAGTTTTTATATTTGAATCATATCTTATATTCTTATTTTGTTTTTAAAATTTAAACAATTAATTTAAACCGCTTAGTATAATCTCTATATTAAAATTGCGCAAATAATCCACTAGTAAAAAAAATTCAGATTTTGTTTACTATTCTTTTAGATAGATAGAAAATCATTGTTTTTAGAAAATTATAAACCATTCAAAAACAATGATTTGTATCTATCTAAAAAAACATAATATATGGTCTCCAAATACATTTTAATATGGAGATTATATTAAGCAATTCAGATCGACTATTTAAGACTTTGAAACAAAATAAGAATATAAAGCACGATTAAAATATGAAAGATGTGATGTATTTGAACCCTACTCTATTATCATGTATCAAGAACTAAGTAATTTCAAATTTTAAGCACTTTATTTTTGTGCATATTTAACTAGATAGTCCGTGAATAATCAGATTTGATATCCGTGAATATAATACTCAATGGACAAATTCCACAACATTATAATAAGTTTGAAACTTTAAATTAACTAAAAGTCAAAAAATTTAAGCATAATGTTTATCATCCACATATCATATTATAAAAATTGATAAGATATAGTGTATGTTTTACGGCACATCACATCAAGTGAGTTGAAATTTTAACAATATGAAATTTATAACAGACCTTGATGCATTACCAAATAATATTCTAATTACACAATATTTAATTATTAGACTATCTATATACATAATAACATATCTGATAAATTATATTATCAATTTCAAATTTTATTTGATTTTTTTTAAATATTATCAAATTTGACAAATTAATAACCATTATCATGTGATCCCTCCTCCTAATTTAAGGTTCAGATTATATTCCTTAAGTTTATATATAAACCCTTTTATCTCATAGATTAGAGGTGCCCTTCTTACTAACCCTAAATCTAGCTAAATAATTGTCAGTCTTTAAAAAATTATATTAATTGTCTCTTTATTAAATCATTCATTAAAAAGATCCTAAAGGAATAATTATTTAAGTTCATATTCATAAAAAGTATTACACTAATTATCAAATTGAGTTATTTCTATTATATATTTATAGTTGTTGGTGGAGGATTAAAAATAAGAAATTAAGAATGTTCTTTGAAGATAACCATATAGCTGTTATTGTTATTCTTTAAAGCCAATATCTTCATTTCTATATTTTTATATAAATTTATGATAGTCATGTTGTCAAACAATTTCGAAAAAAAAATATTGAATTGAAGGGGACGCATCAGCAACATTTACAGTGCATTGGCAATACAGTGATAATGACGCAAGAGCAGCTTTTTCCAAACGGTTTTTGTTTTGTATTGTCAGTAATAGTATGAATTTTTTTTTTTAAATTCCAAACTAAATATATTTTTTTCGAAGAATTTTGGTCAATAATAAGAAACTACAATGAAAAATGAATTATTATTTTACATTTATTAAATAATAGAGCGTTCGATACTCAATTTTATATGTTTAGTCAGATGATAAAAAATAGAGCTGTTATTGACTTGTACAACATTTTGAATATAATATTGCTCTATATAATCCTCAAATCATAAATATGGAAAAGAAATGTACAACGCCTCAATTTTTATTAATAATAATCTTAATTTATAGTTAAATTTAGAAACATAAGAATTGTATTTTGAATAAGACAAGAAATTGTTTTATTATAAAGTAAGAAAATAATTACTAAAACTAAAATATATTTCATTTTTTTCTCCAAACATATAGTCAAGAATTCAATCCGAGATCATTCTCTCTCCGTAAAACCAATCCAATAAATCTCTAGTACAAGAGATGAGCTGATACTTATCAAAGCTTAATAATCACTTGTTGTTTTAATATAAATCACTTAATCGAAATCCCTTGTTGTTTTAATATAAATCACTTAATCGAAATCACTTGTTGTTTTAATATAAATCACTTAATCGAAATCACTTGTTGTTTTAATATAAATCACTTAATCAAAATCACTTGTTGTTTTAATATAAATCACTTAATGTCTATCATTAGCGGTGGTTTTCTCCAATTCTTAATAGTCCTAATTTAATGGTGGCTTTCTTCATTAATTGTGTTAATAAAATAACTTAATTTCTATTGTTAGTTAGTATCTAGCATTCAGCCCAAACCGCTCCTTATTGTTTTTCTTATATTCGAAATTCGGAAAATGATAAACTTGTGTTCAATAATGTTTCTTTTTATAATGTTGGTAAGATGTAAATGCCAAATGTATGTCTACATTACTGAACAGATGTTGCTTCTCATACGAAATTTGTTGTAAATGACAATTGTATATCTACACAATAACAAATTTTTGTTAACAAGGCGCAAAATGTTTTTTTCCTCGCTTTTTTTTTTTTTCCTTTCTCTCTTTGTTCAATTGCTTGTTTACCCTCCAATCTACTTAAATATTTTTCATCATATGGAAATATTTAATAAACATTCAGAATGAATTCAACAAGCTATAAGTTATGTTCCGTACAAATTTATTTATCCTTTCTAATTTTATCTAATAATTATTTTCACACGTGTTAGGTTTATATTTCTTGTATAAGTGTTAGTGTTAATCACTTGAAATAAGTTCAAAATTAAAGGAAAAAACGTCTAACATGCATACAACATGTTGTAAAAACAATACTACAAGCTATGATGCGTAAAAGTATATTTATAAAATTGATCTATTTTTTTAATTTGCATGTATTAAAGAAAATTTATAAATATACAACTATCAGTTTTGATAATTTACTTGCTCGAAATAAGTCTAAAAATTATTATAAAAATGCATCTAAGATGCATGCAAAATAATTATTGACTGATAATTAGATACTACTTAATTTGATCCAAAAGTAAAGCGATAATTTGTACTAAACAAAAAAATTAAATGAAACAGAGTAATAACTTTCAAATTGAATTTTAAAATTCTAGTTGGCACTTTCAAAAAACCCGTTGGCATTTTCAATATCACTTTCATGGATGCAGTGTAATTACAAATTGTGAAAAAAATTCACTAAATGAAAGTTTTCATCTCCGCTTTCATTTTTTCACATCCAATCAAATTCGCGTTGATGTAGGATGTAGGAGTTGTGAAACTAAGTTTGAAATTAATTTTTCTTTCTTTAACAGTTGTTTGAAATTGCTAATCATGAAATGCTTTTACATTTATTATATTTATTGGACAAATTAAATATGTTTACATGAGGTAAAGTAATCTCGTTTGTTAGTTTATTGTGACTCCAACATGGTATTGCTCTTCAATTTCCATCATCCAACGAACATTAAATAAATATTAAAATATGCAATTAAAGTTAAAAGAGATAATTTCTACAAAATTAAATGATTACTTTAATCATACTAAATAATAATTTCCGTGATGAACATATTCCCGGAAATTATTTTTTTTCCTTCTTTATTTTAGGCCGGAAAATGTTTTTTCATTCATGTAATGGGTTGGAAAACATTTTTGGGCCCATGACATGAGCACGAACACATATTTGTACCCCTTGTATGGGCCTATTAATGCTATTCTATCCATTTTCTATTCATTTAACGAGAAATATTGACAATAATTATTTTGACAATTTTGACGATAATTTTTCAAAATAATACAAACATATTAAAATATTTTTTGTAAGTATGTCTGAACATATATATAGTCTAACAATTAAATAGCATTGTCTAATGATACATGAAGAACCGTAATTTTGAACTGTTGAATTTCAAGTCACTTGATTTACGATTATACACCAAAAATCATCATATTTTCTAGACATGATAAGTGAATAATATAATATATATCAATCTTATAATATTGGATTTTAAATTTAACATTTATCTTTTAAGATTATCGATATTAAATTTTGATAAATTTAAATTACTGCTAGAATGTTAATGTAAAAAATAAATTGAGTAGATACATACTTGAATTCATTTGTAGTATGTCAACCTAAATGTTTACAGTAACTACAGAAGTATCTACATTTTGAAGAAATAAAAATCTAGACATGTCAAACACTTTTCTTGTCTCATATTAGAGACATAAATTGCAAAATTATGATATATTTCCATACAAGCAGGATGAAAATATCATACTAGCAAACTTTTACTAGTTACTAATATATCATGAGTTGACAACCATCTCCATAAATCCCCAGGCTTCCTTGCCGTGATTTGTTTACAAATCCTCCTTTAGACAAACTAAAAGTCTAAAACTATTCAAAACTCAACAAACATATTACCTCCCTTACCTTAAAGCAAAACCCAGCTAACAACCAGGCCCATAACAAGCCCAATAATTCATTTTATCTCAAGCTGAATTGACCTTAATTCTAATTGGACGGTCGAATTTAAACAAAAATATTATGTTACCTTAAAAGATATGGACTCGAGTAACACCTCGTTTGGATGGAGAGTAGCGGAAGGGAGGGAATAGAAAGAAAAGATTTTTTTTTGTCAAATTTGTTTGGTTGATAAAATTATGTCGGAAGTGAAGGGTATAGGAGATGAAATATTTAACCTTGTTTCATTATAATCAATAAAATCGGTTTCCCTTCCTATTTGGGATGTAACGGATAAAAATAAATTTTGTTGCAAATATTTTTAGAAAAAATAACACAAATACCTAATCCTATATCTTACCTATATAATTCTCGTACAAATTTTTTGTCACAAAACCTACAACAATCACCGAATTTCTTACTAACCTTCTAAATTTTAATCAACCAAACAAGAAATAATACGAAAAAGAAAATTAAATTTATTTTTCCTCATTAATCATTCAAATACAAAGAAGTTAAATATATTAATCTTCATTTCTATTCTATTCCATTCATTTTTATAGTTCACCTTCCATTTCTCTACTCTCCATCAACACAAGATGTAAGGGGAGGATCGGTTACAAATTTTGAGTTTAAATTCGGTCCGTCCGATTGATTTTGCACCATATTAAAGGAGTCTCCAGCATTCTACTCCGAACCAGATTAGTCATACAGTCCGAAATAAACTTCAAGTTTGAGTTACTTCAGTGGATCTGGACTCGGTCAATTACTCGTATTGACAATGAAATTGTGTTGACAATCCGACCCCATTTTAATCTTAAAAAGGAACCAGGATAGTTCATTGAAGGACTATTCCGAAAGAAGAAAATAAAATAATGTTCATTGGATCTGTATCTGTGATAACCTAAAATGAGAACTATATTTTTAATAATGTTTAATTTTAGTATTAACTTATGTTCAGATCACAAGCGTATGATCCTACCGTGCAGTATTGATTAGAGTGTCGATTTACAGAGATAGTGTATTAAGTTTTAAATAACTTTTAATCTAGGTTATGAGATTTTTAAAAAGAGTTTTGTGGTGATCAATGCAATTATAATTAAATTAAGGTTATACAGTGGATAAAACCTGTAGGGTTCATATTTTCTATCCTTCTTAAACATATAAAATATAAGTTTTGACATTTATTTATGTCGTGTACGGTATTGTCACTGCCACGTACGGTATAGCTTGTTCCTGAGTACTCCGCGCATGGCACTGTCACTACTCGCACGGCGAACTGGGTGTTTGTTTATGCAATATGAGGGTTTTCTGATCTTCCGATCGACTTTAGGGCTACCAAGATGGAGGTATTTTAGATATGAAAATATGTTTTTCCCTATACTAACAGGTTGTTGAAATAAACCTAAAGACCCCACCAAAATCGGGTTTCCTAGTGTTGTTCAAACTAAGACTTAATCTAGAAAAGGGGTGATTAAACTACTTAGTCTATGTATTAGATTTCGATCTAACCTAGCAAACGGGATGATTAGTCCTAGTCTAAATACAATTTGCCAATAGAGCACCTTAGGTTCGAACTCTAGCTTTGAACTGCTATCAAGTCTCGTTAGCCCAATCTCACCACTACTTGCGAGTAATTTCTCACACGAATTCTCTGAATTGCTTATTGAAGGCATGTGGAGAACATTGACATATAGTAGACGGAACTATGTATACACGGATGTATAAAAAGATAAAGTGCAATAGAAATTCATATTATAACGCAAAATAAAACATAAACATATATTAAAACATAATTAAGAATTCAAGTACAACCCTCACCCTAGAGATGAGAAGTTTAATTGGCCTCTCATGGTCATTGCAACAAAAGAAATAAAAAAAAAAAAAACATAAATACAACACAATTTAAGATGAAAGAACCTTCACGTCTCCTAGTGAGTCGACTTCTGCCTCCTTAGATGATTTCTCAGCTACTCAACCTCTAATGGCTATACCCTCTCTATCTAAATAACTCTCTAACATAATCTAACTATGAAAATTGTTAGCTACAATCTACAATATACTACGATTGAACACTTGAACACACCTAAAATCTTATCTAAAAGGGGTATTTTTAGCTTTCTCATACAGTAGTGGGAGTAGTGGAGGATATGAGGGGTCATGGAGATCATGGGGGAACGTGGGTTCTATCCATGAATGGTCATAAATTATCTAAAAATAGCATGGCATGTTAGCAACGCAGACCTTTTAGAAGGCCCAGCCTGCCATCCGTGCAGCCTCTGGGTTATGCCGTGTACTGCATTGAGGATGCTGCACGGTCTTCTGACTTAGCATATTTTTTTTATATTTCGCCATTTTGCATGTTGTGCACTCCGTAAAAGGTATTGCATGCTTCATGTGATGTCTAATTTCGGTGGCTATTTGATAATCATCGAAATATGATATTTTTTCTTTGTTTTTTTGTCTAAATATGCAACTTTCTTCAAAACCAGTCAAAATAATTCAAAAACACATTTACGGAAAATAAAAAAGAAAAATAGCTACTTCACATTCATTTTTTGTAATTTTTCAGATAAAAAGATAGTGATTTGTGCTATATTATTTGGGGAGAATTTCACGTATACCCCTCAAAAACTTCAAAATTACGTATTCTCCCCTCTAAACTTTGAAATTACGTATTTCCCCCTCTAAACTTCAAAATCTCACAAATTTACCCATTTTATTGTCTTTTATATTAAAACTCATTTTAAAATTTTAAAATACCTATTTTACCCTTTATTAAAAGCATATAAAAGCCCATTAGACTCAAATTTGAATCTGAAGGTTTCCTTTACCGTCCAATTCGCGCGCATCGCATTAAGATCTGTGTGCATCGCTTCAATATTCTTGTTGATCTAGCATGCATGGATCTTAAAGCAATTTCGATCGCGCGCATCGCATTAAAATATGTGCATGTTACTTCAATATGCGTGTGTGTTCGCATCAAGATTTGTGTCGATCTTGCACGAAAGCAATTCGGACGGTAGATGAACCGTTCATATTCAAATTTGAGTCTTATGGGCTTTATATGTTTTTAATAAAGGATAAAATGGACATTTTATAAATTTAGAATGAGTTTTAATATAAAAGACAATAAAATGGATAAATTTGTGAGTATTTGAAGTTTAGAGGGGGACATACGTAATTTCAAAGTTTAGAGGGGAAAGTACGTAATTTTGAGGTTTTAGGGGTATACGTGAAATTCCCCCTATTATTTGAAGTTCTCTATTCATTTCCGTAATTTTGGACATATATTCATTCTTCGCAATATTGAAAATTGGCTTGACACCCAAATTAAATTTATGTTGTAAGAGAAGAGAAATTATATCGGATATGAATTAAAGGATCCAATGGCAAGTGGCGGCGATGTCCGCTTATTTATTTACTTTTTAAAATAGAAGAAACAATAATGAATAATAAGGACGAGTTGGGATGACTCACATGGTATGAAAAATTGTCGGGTTTTGATGCACTGAGATTTAAAAAGAAAAAGAAAAATATGTTTAATCTTTTGCGGTATAGGTGGAATTTAATTTTTTTTTCATCAATTTTCGAAACTCTTCACAAAAATATTGGAAAACAAATTTGATCGGAGTCAATTTTTTTTCCACCGAACTCTTGTCTCTCGCATCACAAATAACCTCTTTAATAGAAAAGAAAAATCAGACTTTTAATTCACACGTTTATTATAAAAAAATATGTATGTTTTTGGAAGTCTTCATCCTTTCAATATACTTACGTGTTTATTATCAATTCTCTTACAAAAATCAATATGCATTTGTTTATTTTGATTTAGATTAATTTCGTAAATTAGTTTTTTATAATTATAATATATCAATGTATAGTCCGGTTTGGAATCATAAAATATACTTTTTCTCGTTAAAAATAGGTGATATCAATCCTAACACTCATATATATGAAACGCAACAGTATTGGGGTGCAATCAATCCTAACACTCATTATTTTTCGGATACGGATACGGATCAGATATTAAACGGATATGAATACGGATCGGATATTAAACGGATACGGATCAGATCGGATATTAAATGAATATGGATACGGATCGGATATTAAACAGATACGAATACGAATACGGATATATATCCGGATACATAACTCTAATATTGTAATAAAAATAATTTATTATTCAACATATTATTTTTTCATTAAAAAATAAAAATAACATTAAATAAGGATATGATTCGAATATCTTATCGTTATAGTAAATAAAATAATGTTTCTCATGACAAACTCGTTACATCATTACACATTACAAAAGTATTTGTTTTCTGATCTTGATTATTCACATGTCTTGGTGTTTCATAATCACATTGCCATTATTTTTATATATTTTTTTGTTTCGAGTCGTTGATTTAATGTATAACAACATTCGTCTTCTGATTCTGATGTAACAATTATCTTTACAAAAATATAAAGTGCAACAGCATTTTACCATATACTAGTAAGTGCCGGCCACGCGTTGCCGTGAGGATTGAAAGTCTGTTTTAATCACTTTTTTTAAATATGCTTAATTTAAAAATTGATTGCATAATTATGTATTAGTCAATAAGCAAAGGAAAACCTTAGTATTTGATTCTAAAAATATGACGAGATAACTACACATTTTTAAAATTGCATCACATCCGAGACTTATTCTCTTCTTGTCAACAATTCACCGACACTAACATGAATGTGTACTTTCCTTTGAATTAATTTGCAGCATCGATAACACAGATATATCCCACAATAGGTGCTCCACTGGGGTGCCAAAGGCTGGTACAACAAGAAATTCTGTAAAAAGAAGAAATCATAAAGAAAATATGTCAAAAGAAAAAAAATTAGAATGTATCATTACCAAACTGAAGAACTGCCATTCCTGGAGGATACGGATTCAAGGATACTGTCACAAGTATTGAAAATGCCCTTCTGTCAAGGATTGAGATATTGAAACATAATATAGAGAGCACAGGGTAGCAAACACAAACCCATAGCACTGGCGCACCAGTGCTATGATACCACAGCATCAAAAGTTGTGAAGATGGCAGTTAGGTTTAGTGATATGTTAGTAAGTTTGTTAGAGATATGAATGTAATTAGGTGGTTAGGACTCCAATTAATAGTGTAAACCAAGGTTAATTCTATATGTCTTTACAAAACACTTTTTAAGGATATTTTTGCAAGAGGCTGTACCAGTTACGAGAAGATCAACAGAAACAACTTATTTTTATTTAATTTATGAGAATATATGAACCAAAATCACTGTCAGTGACCATGACAAGGTTTTTTATAGTTAGGTCCCTATCTTTACTATTATATTTTTTGCAGAGGGGCATTTCGGGCCATTTTTGTTTCAGTTCTCGTCTGCCTTGATGACCATGCAACATTGCCTCTCTCATGGTTCTCTTGTAAAATTTTCTTTCTTTCCTCTCGTTATCCCATTTCTTTAAATTCAAAACAACTAAAGTTAACTTCCTTCAATGACATACAAAAGTAGTAATACTTCAAAATATACACTTTCGAGCATTATATTCTTTCTCTGCTAGGTAATAAAATAACATAAGCAAATTTTTTGATAGTAATAGCAATGATATTTCACAAAAAAACAGAACAACAACAATCTAACAAAGCCTTAAAATTTAGTGTCATCAATACATTCAATACAAAACCAGAGAGGAGCATATTGACACTTCATCTAAATATCCTCTGCATTAGCTGGATAGCATCACGAAGTGCTATGCCAGCTGCTATCATCTCATGCAATCCCTTTGCACCCTAATAAATTGAAACAATTAATGAACAGGAGAAGAATCTTAAATATTGCCTGAAAGGCAATGAATGGGAATTCAATATTACTACTTGCATGGGAATTCCATATTACTACTTGCTGACACAATTATTTTAGACTATATGAATGTGTTCAATTATTCTAGACCATGGATGCGTTCAAGGGTATATAACTATGATTACCATTCGCCTTTTCCTACCATTCATTTTTAATTTTTGGCATGTCATTTAGGAACACTAAGACTATATTTCTCAAATAGTAACATCATTTCATCTTAAAAAAATAGGAAAGTAAATGAGAAATAGAATAACCCGGAAAATGCTTGGTTAACCCTAACACATTATGAGTTATGTACATCACCATCATTGTATAAGAATTATATTCAAATTTTGTTCTCACCTTACTATGACTGTACACACTGGTTCTTTTTCCAGACATCATTGTGCGAAATCTGCCTTGCTCTACTTATAGCATCCGAGCTACAAGAACATTTTAAAAACAAAATTGTTGATTTAATTTATATTTTTGTATAAAAAGAAGTAATCACCATGGCTATATAAGCAACGAAGGACCTAAGGAAACCCTAACCTGATTTGAGCAAAATTGAAAGGGGAAAGAGGGGGCGTCATGCAAACAGATCGCACAATCGAAATATTCTAAACACATCAAACTTTTCACAGAAGGAACATATTCTAAACACATCAATTTGTGAGAAAAAATACACCAATAAAATGGTCATGAGAACTTCACATAGAGAAGAAAAGAATCAAGACGCTTTAATCATGCTTCTTGTGCTGACGGACACACTACCGATCGATAATAGCTGTAATTAGCCATTAAACAAAACAAAAAGAGAAATCATAATAGCTTATGAGCATATCACGACTTCGAATAAATACTCGATTTGAGATTGACAAAAGAAAAGGAAACAAAACATACCACGATGATTTTGCTGGCCTGAGATGAAAACCTTGGTTCCTTTGGAACATTTCTCAGTTTTGTTGACCTAATCACGCACATAATACAAGTCAGTTTGTCATATACTTTTTCCAATAAAATTACAAGAGCTGCTTATAATTAAAATTATTTGAAGTTAACAGTTAATACAGAGGGAGATAATTGATAGTTAATACAACAAATAAAGATGACGATAAAAATCATATAATTAAAAAGCACAATAATAATAAAGGTTCATATCACATAAATTTAAAAAGAAATGTCTGTATTGATCACAAATTACAATTTAGAACAATCATCATACTAAAATTTTTATTTCATAATGTCATGGTTGTGTGAAAAGAGAAAATACAATATCTGACCTAACTATACATTGGGGACCAGGTAAAGTTGTTACTCACTAAAAACATCCCATTAATCAAAATAGAAGAGCACATACAACAGCAGCTGTGAGCACATCGGAGGCGCTGGTGTGCCTCAGTGTCAGAGTCAGAGTATCTCGGATCACAGCCTCTCATCATGTCACACCCCAAACCAGGATTTCTGGATTAGGATATGATCAAATCCCCGCCTCGTGTCTAATCATCAATACACACGCAAGGCTAAACAATATAATAGTCAAACAACAGCGGAAGCAATATAATACAAACAAGCAATAGTCATAAATATCAAATAAACATACATATACACACATCCATACAATCCACCTCGGGATAAAATAAACATGACTAATCAAAAGGGATACATGATCTATTGAGTCCAATATATATAACAAAACATTGGACTCGCAAAATCCTAAACAAAAGCCCCTAATCTATATCAAGTGATGTGACCGTCGGGGACAGCTCCTGACGCCTCCTGCTGCGGACCGTCAGACTCTGTACCTGCCCACATCCATAAAAAGGAGGGGATGAGCGAATGATCGCCCAGTATGTGACCCAGTATTATCCCTTCAGGGATCCTCTTAAGTCAAAGCACATTTTAATTCGAAATCTACGTAAAGTCGGTAATTCACTTTTAATGCATATGCTACAGAAATTAAAACCTATCATAGTACTACAAAAGAAAAATATACATATAATAGATGACATGATGTGATTATCCTATTATGCCAAAATGCCAAAGTTCCCAAAATAAAATCTGAGGATCAATATTATACTCAACCGAAGTCCAGTACAATAGGTACTGTGTGTACAAATTGATATAGTAATAGTACGGATAATTTTGTCACCCCGTGCCGTGCCCAGTTCAATCAAATTGAATTTGTATCTCAAAAGTGACATAACACAAGGACTGCGATCAGAGGGGCAAAGATACCCGATGCCTAATGACATCGAGCTTTGCCCCAATTACTTCAACCCGTAGGCTGGTGCACGCTAGCCGATGGTTATATCGAAATTCGTGTAACATCCAAGGACTGCGATCAGAGGAGCAAAGGTACCCGATGCCTAAGGACATCGAGCTTTGCCCCAATTACTTCAACCCGTAGGCTGGTGCACGCTAGCCGATGGTTACACTTAATTCCATGTGTTTTCCTTCTCTAAGACGATTCATCACCAAACATATAAAATAGGAGAAAACTACAAGCAAGACGTAAGAATAAGTTAATTCATCTCCTCATGAGCAGAGACGAAACTCCACCATCCGGCCAGATCAATGGGACATCATAACAACAAAAATAAAATCTGCCACCGCATCCTCGGCAGCCGTTCTAGGCAAGTAGCTCCTAATGTAGGGGGGATAGCTCCCGAATCGTCTCCGGACTCGTGATCGGTCCGCACAAAATGTAAAATGATCGAAAATGATATACTACCAAGCTCATGCATATAATAATAATAATCCTAGTAAGACCTCTAAGGGATCAAGTGATCCCTCAGCCCAATGACCCACGAACCGTCACGCATCCCATGCCTACGTGACGGAAAGCAGTCATTCGGTCTTCTATCTCACGCTCACCAATGCACATGCTTAACTACAATAATATGTTGTCCTCTACGAGAAGAGGACAACTAATATCCTAATATATTATTAATTAAATTACACTACTCCTAAGAAAGCATTAAATTTTCAATTTAGAAGGGGTTGTGCAAATCCTAAATTTCAGTTCAGAAAGGATTAAACATGCTCTAATGCAACTACAAAATTTAAAGTACAGATGTCAGGTCAAGTGGTCGACTGGTGAGAGTACGCCACGAAAGAAAAATACAGATATCCCACACCTGATAACTGTAGGGGTAGAACGTGCTAATAATCTCCGGGATCCACGTAATCCTCGCCTGCTCCTGCACCAGCGTCAGCGGGATCAAACCACGGATCGAACTCGGTGTAGGTCGGATGACCTGTAATTTAGTCGTAACTTAATTAGAGTCTATACTAAGTATTCGTGACCCTTATTACCCCGTTTGCTTAATTTCACTAAGTGTTCGAATCTGCTCAACCGGTTCATCGATTTTATTCGATTCCGATTGAGCGTACCATTAGGTCAAGGTTGGTTTAATTTAATTTAATGTAATTTTAAATGTTCATAACTTTTAACTTAAGGCTATTACATATTTTTACAATAAAAATCAGTAATGTATAACCTACGTAATTTAAATTGCTATTATAAATTTTCTATTTAATCACTTGTAAAATAACGTATTTTCCTAATTAATTAAACTACAAGAAATTTTAGATCTTAAGTACGAAATTTGTAAGTGTTAATTATTTAGTTAGAATAATTCTAAAGTTTTACGAATTTACTCTAATAATTTGTACAAGTCAATAACTTATAAATATAAAATAATATGTGATTATCTACTTATTTAATTTAATCTAATATGTGCTTAACATTTAAAAATCCTAACTACTCAACTTTTAATTAATTAAAATCCTAATTAATCTACATGTGTTGAAATATTTTTATTGGAATTTCATTTCTCTTTTAATTTCGATTTGGATTAAGTCTATTATTAACACATTAAAATACTATATTATGAGACAACTTAACCATAACTGATACTAAGTAGATAAGATAAATTATATTATCATTACAATATACTAGTTATACTTAATTAAGTTTCTTTCATGTTAATTATACATTGTCATGCCATCCACGTTTTATTTTATTTTATTTATTTATTTATGGTATGCTTAACTAAGTAGTCACATAAGCTTTTTAATTAAGCTTACATATTGAATTTGGATATGGGCATCATATACTCCTTTTTATTTAAATTCGTTTCTTTGATTGAGTCCGAAAGTCCCACTCAAATCATACATCCCTTTTTATTTAATTAATTGGCCCGGCAACAATTGGAAGGCCCAAATTTTAATTAATTCCCTAAGTGACGCAAGTTCAACAGAGAACAACACAGAAAGCACACAGGGTTACTGGTAAACTATACCAGTAACGAATTTTGGTACCACAGTATGACAAGAACAAGGGAAGCAAGGCTGGTACCAGGGGTATCACTGGGCTGGTACCGGCTGGTACCAGCAACCCCCAATATTTGCAAACAAGCATAAGCAACAGATCAAGCACAAAGGCACAGGCTACAGTTCAAGGCAACAATTCACATAGCAAGTACAAGGCACAAGGCCACAGATCACAGAAAATGGCACGATGGCCGCAAGTCAATTGAAATGGCACGAAGGCCATTGATTCGAGGCCTCAGCCGTAAGCCACAAGGCACAAATTCACATTAACGAGTTTTAGTGTTACCAGGATAGAGCCAAGTCGCAATAGAAAGCCAGTTTAGGCCGGTTCCAAGAATTTCTGCGCCTCACGGTCTTCTAACTCAATCGACAGCAACGAGCAATGAGCAGCAAGCAACAAGCAACAAGCAACGAAAATACAGAGCGAGGTGAACTGAGGCGGGAAGAGAGAGATCGGGGTGGGTGTGATTTCTATCACCAGAGGGCAATAAAGAGAGAGGGGGGGGTGGTTCGGTTGCGGTGAGACCGAGAGAGAAAGAGCAAAAGAAAGAGAGAGGGAGTGCAATGGAGAGAGTGAGAGAGTGGAGAAGTAGAGGATAGAGAGAAGGGAATCGGAGAGGAGAGGGGTAGATGGCAGTGGGGATCGGTGAGCACAAGAGAAGGGAGAAAGAGTTGAGTTGCGCCAAAGAGGAGAAAAGAGAGAGAGCGAGAGAAGCTGTGAATCAGCGAGTAATTTTCCAGAGGAGAAGAAGGTCGGCGGAGAGAAGAGACAAAATACAATGGTGAGCTGTTCTGTTTTCACAGAGGGAGAAGGAGAAAGGATTCGGCTGCCGCCTGGACTCAGCGAACAAAACAAAAAGGAGGTTTAAATGGAAGAAACGGCTTTGAGATTAGTGCAGAACAATTTGAACGGTTCAGTTTATTCCCAAATTAAAAAGGAGTGCATATTTAATGATATCCTATGAATCAATTACATCAATTCGAACAATCTAGTAAAACTAGCGTTCAAGACTTGATACGAAGATTTAAATTGTTCTTTGATCAATCTTACAAATTTATTCGTCATTTCATTAACTATTTAAATTATAATGGTTATTAATATTTTGTATTTCTTCATTAAAATTTTATATTTGTACAAATAAATTCTAAAATTTATAAAATTCACTAATTAGTTTAATAAATAATTTTATATAAGTTAATTTATTCATTTAATTTATTAACCTTTATTTTCCTTGATTAATCAATTAAGGTTTTAATTTGTTGCAATTTTTAATTATTAAACTAATTAACTATATTTAAATTTATGGATTATAACACATCACAAGTCGGAGTGTCATAGTCGGTGCATCAGTGCCATTTACAAAGAGAAGGGATGAAGAAATACCCATCAAAATGGATGTCAAAATAGAGCTCTGCAATTTTTTTTCATAAAAAGTAGATTCAATGACATATTGGGTCGCTTAATATAAAGAAATACAGGCTAACTTAAATTGTCTACTCAAAAGATGCATGACTTACTTGCACAATCAATTGTTGCTTTATGGAATCAACACCATTTATTATAACACTACATCAATTGTCACAAAATATACAGAGAAAAAGGGAGGAGATGGTGCTGGTACAGTGGTGCTGGTACATTGGTTGTACCAATGACTCAAAGTAGTACTGGTACAGTGAACATAATGAATATATCAAACTGTAACAGTGACAACAAAACTCTGACTGGAGTAATGAATATACCAATTTCTAGTAATTTATGATTATTTAAAACTCTTTTGATTTGTCTAAAATTAACACATACACATGACAACAAAACATGCTAATTCATCCTGTGGATTCTCAGTTCAAAAAATACAAAGAGATGCTTAAACAATTTATAAGATTTCTGAACACTCATTAATACCACATGGCGTACTGGTACGAAAATATGACACTGTGATACTGGTACCGTCAATTTTCTTACAAAATGAAAAAACTGGAATCTGCATCTAATTACCGATTGGTTCGCGAACTCAAACTATACCCAATTGGGAATTATCATCATAGAGCCTTTAAAAAAAAAAAATAACCAGCTTTCATTAATACATTATATAGCTCAAGATGTGATCTTTTAATAGAAGAACAAAACAAAAGAAAGAAAATTACCTGTTTCACCTTCATTCTGCTTCTCCCGATCCTCAGACGACACCTCTTCTTGCAACTCCTTTGGCCGGCGCTCAGCTTGCAGTACCTCCACTTCCACCTCCTTTTTCTGCTCCAGATCGGCCTCCTCTGAGGAACTCTCGCATCAGAGCCGTCGTCGTTCCCCTTAGCCGCGAAATGGAAACCCTAGAGGTGCCGTCGTTGTCCTTCTCCCTGCTCTCTCTCTCGCTCTCCCTCTCTCTCGCGGCATATTGAAAAGGAGACGCCTAGGTCGGTGCTTCGAGAAAAAGAAAAGAGACGCGTATTCGCGTTGGGAAGAAGCGAAGACAGGAAAAGAGAAAAGAGGAAAGAGGGAGGGAGCGAAGAGAGAAAAGAAAAAAGACGGAGGAAGAGAGATGAGAATCTGCGTATTCGCTGGGGAGTAAGGGAGAAGGAAAAATATGTGTAGTCTTGTATGTAGCAGGTTCATTTATAACTAATTTCAGACTTGTACACAAATAGATATATAAAATATATGCATAATATTTCATATTTAACAGAATGATTCTGAATCGTTGGATCTGCTGGATGGACGGCTGAGATTTTCTCTGGACAGATACACCCTTCAGACCCTTTTATCTCATGGTGCTATTATAGGAGTTGTGATTTAAAATAATATTTGGAATAATATCTACAAAGGTTTTGATATTTTCGTCCAGGAATCATTAATTTAGTGAATATGGGAGAAATGAAGCCAAAGAAGTCAGAGGGTCGCGACTCGCAAAAGATTAGAATAAAATGAAATTAATCGGTGCGCTAAACAATTATCCGCCGCCGAGTTCAGCCACAGATCATCCGGATATTCGAAAATGGAAAAAATACGGATAATTATATCCGTATCCATTTCAAAAAATTGAAACCGTATCTATATCCGTATCAGCATCCATATCCGCAAATTGTCCGTATCGGACTATCCAAATCCACAAAATTTTCAATACGGATCCGGATCCGGATGGATAATATCCGATCCGTTTGTACCTTAACAACAGTACCTATAAGAAAAATTATATCAATTGCCTAGAAACCCCATAACAAAGATTTAGACAGCAGGTAATTAGATACCTGAAAAAATCTAGGCAATTAGATACCAACCAATGAAAAAAAATTAAAAAATTGGCCAATATTAGAAAGTATTATTACTTCAAATAGATTAGACACGATGCTACTGAAAGGAAACAACAAAAGAAAAATATTGCAAGCTAGCTGAGGCCACTTAATTACTAAAAAAACAAAAACAAAATACTACGAATATATTTTTGATTGCAAAATAAAAATAGCTAAAAGCAATTTACTATTCCTTCTGACATCAATTAAGTAGGGTGTTGTTCGTCATTTGAATTTTCAACAGTCGTATAATAATCGAGAAGAATCTCCAGAACTTGATGAAGAAAAATGTCACTCTCATCATATTTGCCGCTTAAATGAGCACATATCCTGCTTGCCATATCAAATGCAGTCACGCATAGTTTATCAGTTGTCGACTTACAATAGATCCTCTTTAAGTCTTCAATCGATGTGACACTTACAAGCTTGCAGAGCAGGTCAACGGGTACTTTGGGCTCATGACAAGGGCATGTATTAATGGTACATTTTGTGCTGTAACGAGGGCTATTGAATTCTGTCTGCTGAGGCTGAGGCTGAGGCTGGAATTCTGATTGTGTGTTTGAAAGAATGAAAGTATGTTGGTAGGGATGATTTAGAAGGAAAGCTACAATTTGTAATATGAGGAAAAGAGCAAATTTCACCCAAGAGTTCGACATTTCTGTGGAGTCGTCTTGGGTTGGGTGTTGAATGCTGATTGGAAACGGCACAAGAGTACGTAGTATTTATAAGTTGAATGCTAATTGTAGAGGGATAATTGTAGAGGGATACACAGCTGAGGTGGGTAATTGGAGAGGGATACACAGCTGAGGTGGATGTGGAGGGATACACAGCTGAGGGATCCACAGATTCTCTTTATCACAGGAGTGCGCCATTTTTTTTAACGTACTCGTAATTGGAATTCACGTCCCCTCAGATTACAGTCCAATTGAAACGGATGATCTAGGATCATTCTTTTAACTTGGCATGAATCTCAAAGCACAAATAATATGTCCCCTTCGTCTTCCCGAATAGGCACCGGCTGAGAGTAAATCTGAACCGTCCGTTTCGATTGTCTTACGTAAAAGCATTATTATGTTATTGATCTAATATCTCAATATCCTTAATATAATTTTACGAATGTAAACAAAATCTATAATATTATCACGTTATGTAATTTTATAGCTTTGCATCACTTGTAGTTGCAACATTAACCTGCTAGTAATAAAATCTTTTTAAATATTATTGATGTTATATAGTGACAAATCAGAAATGAGACAAAAAAAAATTCAAAAAGTTTAATATTAGAAATAAGCTCCTCCTTTTGAGCCCTAATTTTTCATTATTAAGATATAATACCGGGATAATTGAATAGTTTGTTCTTTTATAATTCATATAAATATATCAAAAATCTGAAACTTTAAGGAAGGAAATAAATTTTGTAAATAATTCAAGCATAACTAGGTAATAATTTGTGAATAATTTTTTTAAAAAACACATGAATTATCCGAAATAAATTAGGGAATCCATTTAGTTTTTCGATTCATTTGGAAGGACCGAAGGATGATGAAAACAAATAATTAGCAAAGTTTGATATTATGCATGTTGTCAACTACAAGTGAAAAAAAATAACAAAATAATAATTTCTAGGAATCGAATGGTCATCTATCTAAAAGATCGGATGATTTTATCTTTTGATGTTTGGAGCTGTTTTTTTTTTAGATTTTATAATGCCTATCTTACTTAGTTCGTATATTTATATTTCAATCTCATTGAAACCGGTGGTTATGTCGCCTTTTCTTTTCTTTTTTTAAATGCAAGCTCAGTCAAATGCTAATTTCCAAAGATATTTTGTAATTTGTTTTCATCTCAAATGAAACAATAAGAAGTTTATTCAAAGACTAGTTAAGGGTTAAATATTAAGAAAGGAGATCAAGGTTTTTTTTTCAAATCATTACATTGAAATTTTCATCTTTAAAGTTGAGTCGGTATGGATTGGAAAGGATAATTTGTGTTGTTGAGATTTATAAAACCGAAGTTTATGGGTGCAAATATTGGGTAAGTGTAGGAGCCTAGGAGGGGTATTCTAGTCTCCGTCCGGGAACGGGAAGCTTCGCAATCCTAACGAAGTTCACAATAGGGCCCTACGCTGTCGACGTCGGTCCCTAAACCTAAACCCTAAACCTGACATTTTTATTAATATTCAAAGTTTAATACAAATTATTATTTATGTCCAGATTCTGAGCTAATATCGAAAAATATCCAAGCTGGCCAGAAAATAGCCGGCTTACTCCCCCCCTAAACCGGCCATTTTCTGCCCGGCTTTCCCTTTTTTTTTTTTTTTTTACACACATAATTTTCTATTAAACTTTGGATATTAATAAAAATGTCGGGTTAATCGGATGAGTTTATTTGTACTGTTTAACGCACTTATGCAATTGTTTTAAATATTTTTCTGTTTATTTTTTATGTTGTACTACTATTTTAATGTTGTAATATTTTATATTTAGCATTATCATGATAATTTATTTTATCAGTAAAATATAAAAATAGTACCATAAAAGCACACATACAAAAGAACCGAAATATAGGATAATCCATATATACCAAACATAAAAAGTATACCAAATATAAATAGTACAAAACTAGTAAAAATACAACTAAAACTAAGATGGGGTATATCGCTGCGGCGGTACTCCGTCGTTCGTCCGGCGCTCGCGCGACCAGGCTCTGTCTCTCTCGGTCTCCACACTAGCATCGGCAGACCTGAGTATATGCTCGGTGGTATCACATCTGGCATTGCCCATGGAGACTGGCTGTACTGGCGGAGGTGTACTGAAGATAGATGCGGTGAACTCTGATCAGAGTCAAAATAATGATAATTTACGTAAGGTTTTGGCTTAGGTTTTGCATATTTTCTCACACTTATGTTTAATATATTAGAGAAAAAGGCTACTGTCACCCTTCTTTATGTTTTATTGCAGAAAACAGGTTTTGGGACTATTTTACGCCAAATGGAGCAAGAATCGGGTCAATCGGATCAGCGATGCTCATCGACAAAGTCTCTGTTACAGTCCATATTGCCTAATACGGACCAAGCCTAGCACAGACCAGGAGATAGAGTGAGAAGCACTAAAACCCTCAGCGACAAGGTCCTAATACGGACCGTAACCGAAGGCGCCCCATGGGAAATAACTGTCGACAGCTGTATCCAGATCAGTTTCTTAGCCCCTACTCAATCTCCAGACGTCCCTCCACTCCTATATAAGGCCCCTGGGCAGAAGAATAATTTATCTTTGTAATTAGGGTTATATTTGATTAAAAAGAGAAGAGATGAGTGTTTGTAACAATGCCGTTCCGCGGCTAAGTTTATTTTCTTAGGGCTAGGCAGTAAACCTTGTTACTCTTGATGTTTTGATATATATATTTTCTGTTGATTATGATTTCTTGTTGTTGAATCGAAATGCTTTGTAATTTACTATCTCTTCATCTAACTTCAATGATCTAGTTTAGTCAATTATGGTAGTGACAGTGCTTTAATGGTAAAGAAACTATTTGTATGAATTAGCCTCGTTGAGATCTATTAGGTTTATGTGAAGAAAACCTTAGCGGGGAAACCATAAACCGGACCAACAAAACGCGAACCAAGTTCCATCACTTGCGTAAGAAAAATTGCAGTGATCTGTGTAGTAACTTGTGTATTTAAGATATCGGTCATTTGCGTAAGGAAACTCGCAGTGTCCTATGTAGAATCTCGATGAAAGATCTGTCATTCTTGCGTAACATAAATCGTAGTGACCTATGTGGTGTCTTTCATAAAATAACAACAGAAAATCAGACGTAACAGGAATATATTATCAAGACAGATTGCGTAGCAATGGTGTGCCGAAACTCTAGGAATTCTCATCTCTATCTTTATTTTAATTACTTTTAATTGATTCCTAATTTACATTGATCACAACAACATCTCTCAATTTTCAGATTTCGTCAGCCTTTCGAAAGATTGTGATTCGATCGCTCAAAATTCTGAACTAATATTCTCTGTGGAACGACCTCGAATATACTACTCGATAGAATTATGTACTTGCAGTCCGAACCGATAGCATTTCCGAGTTTATAAATATTAAAAGAAACATCGCTCTCTTTTGAGTGATCAAACTCAGTGCCAAAGGTAGGCTGAGTATGAGACCCGCTACCACTGGCCTCTCCATAATGCAGCATCTCTGTGCCATATCGGGGTACCCTCGGTGCCGACATGAAATCATCCTCGTAGACCCCATAGTCCTGGAGACTGTACGAGAGGGACTCGAAATCAGAAGTATCGGTCTCTGCAGGTGGTGGCTGTGGCGGCATCTCTGCCGGACCCTGCAATCATACACATAATTCAGTAAATTGAAGTATGACATACCTGAGTCTGCACCGGATGTCCATGCTCGTCGTACCATGTTGTCCACCCAACGCTGGACAATACCCAACTCTGGATGCGAATCGGGAGAAGGTGGCATATCATCTAAAAGTACCGGGCTCGGTCGGATCTATCTCAAGCCAGTTGATGTTCTCTTCGGCGCCTCTCAGCATACCGATGATCTTTTCACAGTGTCTGGCATCCTCAACCACATTCGCATTCTTCTTGAGGACGCGGTACCCAAGCCGTCTCCAGTTCTTCTTTCCCAGCATGACGATCCCAGGCCCGCACTCCTTGATCGAGGCCAGAAGCTGGAAAAATTTTGGCATGTCAGATCAAACCGTAATGAACTACTAAGTTAGAGAAAAAATTATGTAGTTTTAGGTGCATTACCTGGCGAGCGAATGAACGGCCGTTGGGATGGTAACCATCATCGGTTTTGATCCTGTCGCGGAGATGGGCACCGTAGTCGCCCTGCAGATAGACACTCGCCATGCAGATCTGCGTGTACCAAATATCGTACCTCAACTGGGGATCCCCCTGGGTCTGAACGATCGCATCTAGCTCGTGATAGAAGTCCATATACTGAGGGTCCTGCGCTGTATCGTAGTAGGCCGAAAAATGGGTGCTCCAGTCCTTATCCAGTCGCCCTCGGTGGTTCATCCTGTAAGGAAGACGTTAGTTGCAATACAAAGCTATCAAGTAATATGAGGTATTTGACAATAGACTACGACTTACCTGTGCAGGTCTGTGTGCGTGGACCTCGGCAAAGATGAGTCTGCGTGAATCAACGTCGCTCGACCAAACTGGCGGAGCACCCGATCTGGATAGTGGTACTTCATTACCCAGAAATGTATGAGTGGATCTCGGTAGAACCACATATCCCGCTCCTGCTCGTCACCCACATGGCCCGGCAAGAGGTTCTCCGTGTACAACTGCTCGTACGGCGTCCACTCAACAAGAGCTTCAGGCAAACTCTGAAGCTCTGACCGGACTGGCCTGATCCCAACGGTAGCACCGTGGGTCCGATCTAAGTAGTCGTGGAAACCATGCCACTTCTTGCCGTATGCCGGGCATCTCCACATATTTGGCTCTCCCCAATCCGGCGCCTCATTGGGGATAGGCAGCCCACCGGTAGCCGTGACCACGACCAGTGCTGAAGCAGGAGTACCGGCCCGTACATCTGCTTCGCATTCTTCTGCATTTTCAAGAACATTAGACGTCAGTGTATTTTGATGGATTGATTGATTAAATAATTTACTAAGAAAAGAGTTGGTGACTTACCTCACTAGCACGGCACATGTGGGAGTACAGATACGTCAGGACAGCCCGGCCGCTCAAGGTCTGTCAGCAGCTGGAGATACATCATTGGCATTTGGTCACCGCTGGAATCAGGAAACATGACAGAACCAAAAAGGTCCATCACGTAGCCCCGTGTATATCTGCAATACAAAACATATAAAAATTCTAATAGAATCCTCGTATTATAAATTGATTAATAGAAACAAGTTATAAAATTTACCTCTGAATCTCCAGCTCGGTGGAATCTGCCGAGAGACTCGTGCTGAAGTGCTGCCGTAACCTCGTCATCCGCAAATAGAATTTTGACCTCCCATTGTCCCCAATGATATGGAAAGGATCAGCTCCCAATAACTAGCTGACATCACCTATGAATCTCTCGCTGTCAGATACGCTGCCAACGGGTGTGCCACGGATAGGCAAACCCCAAAGAGCACTCACATCCTAGAGAGTCACTGTCATCTCTCCGAATGACATGTGAAACGTGTGCGTCTCGAGACGCCATCGCTCCACCAGTCCTGCAATGAGAGATGCATTGATGATGCTTCTCTCTGCCCGCACGATGTCCACAACCTGGTAGAGACCCAGGTTGATGAGGTACTGGTTCATCATCTCGTAGTACTGCATGTGAACGCACCGCAACTTCACATCTAAAAGACCCGTGTCATGTGTTGAAAAAGGTAATCCGCATGGTGATAACATAATAAAATTTAAACCCAACAAAATTTAAAGAAAATCTAAAAAAAGGAACGTACCTCACGAGAAGCCAGTGAGACCCGGTGCTCGCTGTGGGGAATCCACATGAGAGGACTGATGTGCTTCGTGCTGCTGGTACTAATCGGTTCGTCCACTACTGGACGACGGGTAGACCGTGCTCTAGGCATCCTGATGTCTAAAATAACCTAATTTCGGTAAAATTACGCTTAATTAGCCTAATTATGGTAAAAAAGGCCAAAATACCCTAAATATTGGTCAACTGTGCTAATTACACTAAATTAAGCTTAATTAGCCTAATTATGGTAAAAAATGCCAAAATACCCTAAATATTGGTCAACTGTGCTAATTACACTAAATTACGCTTAATTAGCCTAATTATGGTAAAAAATGCCAAAATACCCTAAATATTGGTCAACTGTACTAATTACACTAAATTACGCTTAATTAGCCTAATTATGGTAAAAAAAGGCCAAAATACCCTAAATATTGGTCAACTGTACTAATTGCCCTAAATTAAGCTTAATTAGCCTAATTATGGTAAAAAATGCCAAAATACCCTAACTATTGGTCAACTGTACTAATTGATGTCTCCTTATTTGATCTATTGTTTCGACCTATTTTCAGACTAGACATCATGTTTTTAACCACTAAATTGCATTGTTTACATTGAATATCAATAGAATATGGTACTGCTGCATTTTTGGTTGACTTTGCAGGAAATAGACGAAAACAAGCAGAATTCTGACATCCTCCATGCAAGTCGCGTCCCACCTGACGCGGGTCGCATCACAGTCCAGCGCGACCTCAGACGCGACCCTCATTGCTCACACCAGGTTCCACCTGACGCGGGTCGCGTCCACATCTGATGCGGGTCGCGTCGAATTAATTGCGCCAGGGCCCAATTGAAGCCCATTAAGACGCCTATATAAGCAGAGGGCCTGGCGCAAATCAAGGGATCCACGATTTTTCACAGATCTAATCGGTTTGAAAGGAGTGCTTGGCGCGTGACAGAGGAGAGGCGATCTGAAGCCAAGAAGGATTCGACTTGGAGAATAAGATTTGGCGGGAAGCTTCGATCCTCTTCAATCCTTCATCTCTCCATCATGATTTGCACTCTCTTTCTCTCTTTTATTTCGTTTTTGATCATGTTTGAGTAGTTCTGTAGTTTCAGGGGTTTGGATGTAGTTTTTGATAATGCACATTGATTGAATCTGAATGTTATTTGTGTTTCTTTGATTCTTGTATTATTGTGATTGCTTGATCAAAATTGTTTGATTGATTCTTGATTGTCTACTGTTGAATGCCTATGGTATTTCTTCTTGTAATTTGGCCATGATGTTTCTTGCAAATTAGGTTAAGTATTTGAGGTAGATCTGAGATCCGAAAGGTGAGGTCAATAGTAGCCGAGAGGTGAAATTTCCACCTGTGGATACCTTTAGTAAACAGAACTGAAAACTTAGGTTTGATTAAACCTAGGAAGGTGAAATTGCATTTCCGTACCAGGTCTGTTAAGCCAACACACGAGAGTTGAGGTTTAGTAACATTAGGTACGGTCAATCGAGCCTTACACGACTTAAAACAACCAGAAACAGACATGTGCAGGTTCAGCTCAAGGGGCCATGCGGGTCGCGTGTGAGAGCACGCGGGTCGCATCACAAGGCTCGCATACGAGAGTATGCAAGTCGCGTGGCAGGTCCAGAGTCGCTTAAGGGCCACGCGGGTCGCGTCACAAGGGTCGCATGCGAGAGTATGCGAGTCGCGTGGCAGGTCTAGAGCAGCAAAGTTGAAAATGAAATCTGAAACCCTTGAAACGCCTTTTATACAATACAATAGTCCAAAACCAAACATTTAATTGCTTTTACTTTATGTCATTGAATTTGTTACTGAACTTAGGAAACATAAACAAACACAAACAACCATTTCAAACTTCTAGTACTTAGCTAAGTAAAGTAGGAATTCAGAAATTGAGTCGTCCCTGTGGATCGATACCCGACTAGACTATACGACGGGATTGTGCACTTGCAATCTTAGTCGAAAGTTGAATAAGGTTTAAAAGCTACAGCTCGCTGTACTGAAGCAGGAGTACCGGCCCGTACATCTGCTTCGCATTCTTCTGCATTTTCAAGAACATTAGACGTCAGTGTATTTTGATGGATTGATTGATTAAATAATTTACTAAGAAAAGAGTTGGTGACTTACCTCACTACTACGGCACAGGTGGGAGTACAGATACGCCAGGACAGCCCCACCCCAGTTGTACGGCGACGGCCGCTCAAGGTCTGTCAGCAGCTGGAGATACATCATCGGCATCTGGTCACCGCTGGAATCAGGAAACATGACAGAACCAAAAAGGTCCATCACGTAGCCCCGTGTATATCTGCAATACAAAACATATAAAAATTCTAATAGAATCCTCGTATTATAAATTGATTAATAGAAACAAGTTATAAAATTTACCTCTGAATCTCCAGCTCGGTGGAATCTGCCGAGAGACCCGCGCTGAAGTGTTGCCGTAACCTCGTCATCCGCAAATAGAATTTTGACCTCCCATTGTCCCCAATGATATGGAAAGGATCAGCTCCCAATAACTAGCTGACATCACCTATGAATCTCTCGCTGTCAGATACGCCGCCAACGGGTGTGCCACGGATAGGCAAACCCCAAAGGGCACTCACATCCTGGAGAGTCACTGTCATCTCTCCGAATGGCATGTGAAACGTGTGTGTCTCGGGACGCTATCGCTCCACCAGTCCTACAATGAGAGATGCATTGATGATGCTTCTCACTGCCCGCACGATGTCCAAAACCTGGTAGAGACCCAGGTTGATGAGGTACAGGTCCATCACCTCGTAGTGCTGCATGTGAACGCACCACACCGCAACTTCACATCTAAAAGACCCGTGTCCTGCGTTGAAAAAAGTAATCCGCATGGTGTTAACATAATAAAATTTAAACCCAACAAAATTTAAAGAAAATCTAAACAAAGGAACGTACCTCACGAGAAGCCAGTGAGACTCAGTGCTCGCTGTGGGGAATCCACAAGAGAGGACTGATGTGCTCTGTGCTGCTAGTACCGATCGGCTCGTCCACTACTGGACGCTGTAGACCGTACTCTAGGCATCCTGATGTCTAAAATAACATAATTTCGGTAAAATTATGCTTAATTAGCCTAATTATGGTAAAAAATGCCAAAATACCCTAAATGTTGGTCAACGGTGCTAATCACACTAAATTAAGCTTAATTAGCCTAATTATGGTAAAAAATGCCAAAATACCCTAAATGTTGGTCAACGGTGCTAATCACACTAAATTAAGCTTAATTAGCCTAATTATGGTAAAAAAATGCCAAAATACCCTAAATATTGGTCAACTGTACTAATTACCCTAAATTACGCTTAATTAGCCTAATTAAGGTAAAAAAAGGCCAAAATACCATAAATATTGGTCAACTGTACTAATTACACTAAATTATGCTTAATTAGCCTAATTATGGTAAAAAATGCCAAAATACCCTAACTATTGGTCAACTGTACTAATTGATGTCTCCTTATTTGATCTATTGTTTCGACCTATTTTCAGACTAGACATCATGTTTTTAACCACTAAATTGCATTGTTTACATTGAATATCAATAGAATATGGTACTGCTGCATTTTTGGTTGACTTTGCAGGAAATAGACGAAAACAAGCAGAATTCTGACATCCTCCATGCAAGTCGCGTCCCACCTGACGCGGGTCGCATCACAGTCCAGCGCGACCTCAGACGCGACCCTCATTGCTCACACCAGGTTCCACCTGACGCGGGTCGCGTCCACATCTGATGCGGGTCGCGTCGAATTAATTGCGCCAGGGCCCAATTGAAGCCCATTAAGACGCCTATATAAGCAGAGGGCCTGGCGCAAATCAAGGGATCCACGATTTTTCACAGATCTAATCGGTTTGAAAGGAGTGCTTGGCGCGTGACAGAGGAGAGGCGATCTGAAGCCAAGAAGGATTCGACTTGGAGAATAAGATTTGGCGGGAAGCTTCGATCCTCTTCAATCCTTCATCTCTCCATCATGATTTGCACTCTCTTTCTCTCTTTTATTTCGTTTTTGATCATGTTTGAGTAGTTCTGTAGTTTCAGGGGTTTGGATGTAGTTTTTGATAATGCACATTGATTGAATCTGAATGTTATTTGTGTTTCTTTGATTCTTGTATTATTGTGATTGCTTGATCAAAATTGTTTGATTGATTCTTGATTGTCTACTGTTGAATGCCTATGGTATTTCTTCTTGTAATTTGGCCATGATGTTTCTTGCAAATTAGGTTAAGTATTTGAGGTAGATCTGAGATCCGAAAGGTGAGGTCAATAGTAGCCGAGAGGTGAAATTTCCACCTGTGGATACCTTTAGTAAACAGAACTGAGAACTTAGGTTTGATTAAACCTAGGAAGGTGAAATTGCATTTCCGTACCAGGTCTGTTAAGCCAACACACGAGAGTTGAGGTTTAGTAACATTAGGTACGGTCAATCGAGCCTTACACGACTTAAAACAACCAGAAACAGACATGTGCAGGTTCAGCTCAAGGGGCCATGCGGGTCGCGTGTGAGAGCACGCGGGTCGCATCACAAGGCTCGCATACGAGAGTATGCAAGTCGCGTGGCAGGTCCAGAGTCGCTTAAGGGCCACGCGGGTCGCGTCACAAGGGTCGCATGCGAGAGTATGCGAGTCGCGTGGCAGGTCTAGAGCAGCAAAGTTGAAAATGAAATCTGAAACCCTTGAAACGCCTTTTATACAATACAATAGTCCAAAACCAAACATTTAATTGCTTTTACTTTATGTCATTGAATTTGTTACTGAACTTAGGAAACATAAACAAACACAAACAACCATTTCAAACTTCTAGTACTTAGCTAAGTAAAGTAGGAATTCAGAAATTGAGTCGTCCCTGTGGATCGATACCCGACTAGACTATACGACGGGATTGTGCACTTGCAATCTTAGTCGAAAGTTGAATAAGGTTTAAAAGCTACAGCTCGCTGTACTGAAGCAGGAGTACCGGCCCGTACATCTGCTTCGCATTCTTCTGCATTTTCAAGAACATTAGACGTCAGTGTATTTTGATTGATTGATTGATTAAATAATTTACTAAGAAAAGAGTTGGTGACTTACCTCACTACTACGGCACAGGTGGGAGTACAGATACGCCAGGACAGCCCCACCCCAGTTGTACGGCGACGGCCGCTCAAGGTCTGTCAGCAGCTGGAGATACATCATCGGCATCTGGTCACTGCTGGAATCAGGAAACATGACAGAACCAAAAAGGTCCATCACGTAGCCCCGTGTATATCTGCAATACAAAACATATAAAAATTCTAATAGAAACAAGTTATAAAATTTACCTCTGAATCTCCAGCTCGGTGGAATCTGCCGAGAGACCCGCGCTGAAGTGCTCCCGTAACCTCGTCATCCGCAAATAGAATTTGGACCTCCCATTGTCCCCAATGATATGGAAAGGATCAGCTCCCAACAACTCGCTGACATCACCTATGAATTTCTCGTTGTCAGATACGCCGCCAACGGGTGTGCCACGGATAGGCAAACCCCAAAGAGCACTCACATCCTGGAGAGTCACTGTCATCTCTCCGAATGGCATGTGAAACGTGTGCGTCTCGGGACGCCATCGCTCCACCAGTCCTGCGATGAGAGATGCATTGATGATGCTTCTCTCTGCCCGCACGATGTCCACAACCTGGTAGACACCCATGTTGATGAGGTACGGGTCCATCATCTCGTAGTACTACATGTTAACGCACCGCAACTTCACATCTAAAAGACTCGTATCCTGCGTTGAAAAAGGTAATCCGCATGGTGATAACATAATAAAATTTAAACCCAACAAATTTAAAGAAAATCTAAAAAAAGGAACGTACCATAGGAGAAGCCAGTGAGACTCGGTGACCACTGTGGGGAATCCACATGAGAGGACTGATGTGCTCCGTGCTGCTGGTACTGATCAGCTCGTCCACTACTGGACGACGAGTAGACCGTGCTCTATGCATCCTAATGTCTAAAATAATCTAATTTTCGGTAAATTACGCTTAATTAGCCTAATTATGGTAAAAAAAAGGTTAAAATACCCTAAATATTGGTCAACTGTGCTAATTACACTAAATTAAGCTTAATTAGCCTAATTATGGTAAAAAATGTCAAAATACCCTAAATATTAGTCAACTGTACTAATTATACTAAATTACGCTTAATTAGCCTAATTATGGTAAAAAAGGCCAAAATACCCTAAATATTGGTCAACTGTCATAATTACCCTAAATTACGCTTAATTAGCTTAATTATGGTAAAAAAAAAGGCCATAATACTCTAAATATTGGTCAACTGTGCTAATTACACTAAATTAAGCTTAATTAGCCTAATTATGGTAAAAAAAGCCAAAATACCCTAAATATTGGTCAACTGTACTAATTGATGTCTCCTTATTTGATCTATTGTTTCGACCTATTTTCAAACCAGACATCATGTTTTTAACCACTAAATTGCATAGTTTACATTGAATATCAATAGAATATGGTAATGCTGCATTTTTGGTTGACTTTGCAGGAAATAGGCGAAAACAAGCAGAATTCTGACATCCTCCATGCAAGTCGCGTCCCACCTGACGCGGGTCGCATCACAGTCCAGCGCGACCTCAGACGCGACCCTCGTTGCTCACACCAGGTTCCACCTGACGCGGGTCGCGTCCCATCTGATGCGGGTCGCGTCGAATTAATTGCGCCAGGCCCAATTGAAGCCCATTAAGATGCCTATATAAACAGAGGGCCTGGCGCAAATCAAGGGATCCACGATTTTTCACAGATCTAATCGGTTTGAAAGGAGTGCTTGGCGCGTGACAGAGGAGAGGCGATCTGAAGCCAAGAAGGATTCGACTTGGAGAATAAGATTTGGCGGGAAGCTTCGATCCTCTTCAATCCTTCATCTCTCCATCATGATTTGCACTCTCTTTCTCTCTTTTATTTCATTTTTGATCATGTTTGAGTAGTTCTGTAGTTTCAGGGGTTTGGATGTAGTTTTTGATAATGCACATTGATTGAATCTGAATGTTATTTGTGTTTCTTTGATTCTTGTATTATTGTGATTGCTTGATCAAAATTGTTTGATTGATTCTTGATTGTTTACTATTGAATGCCTATGGTATTTCTTCTTGTAATTTGGCCATGATGTTTCTTGCAAATTAGGTTAAGTATTTGAGGTAGATCTGAGATCCGAAAGGTGAGGTCAATAGTAGCCGAGAGGTGAAATTTCCACCTGTGGATACCTTTAGTAAACAGAACTGAGAACTTAGGTTTGATTAAACCTAGGAAGGTGAAATTGCATTTCCGTACCAGGTCTGTTAAGCCAACACACGAGAGTTGAGGTTTAGTAACATTAGGTACGGTCAATCGAGCCTTACACGACTTAAAACAACCAGAAACAGACATGTGCAGGTTCAGCTCAAGGGGCCATGCGGGTCGCGTGTGAGAGCACGCGGGTCGCATCACAAGGCTCGCATACGAGAGTATGCAAGTCGCGTGGCAGGTCCAGAGTCGCTTAAGGGCCACGCGGGTCGCGTCACAAGGGTCGCATGCGAGAGTATGCGAGTTGCGTGGCAGGTCTAGAGCAGCAAAGTTGAAAATGAAATCTGAAACCCTTGAAACGCCTTTTATACAATACAATAGTCCAAAACCAACATTTAATTGCTTTTACTTTATGTCATTGAATTTGTTACTGAACTTAGGAAACATAAACAAACACAAACAACCATTTCAAACTTCTAGTACTTAGCTAAGTAAAGTAGGAATTCAGAAATTGAGTCGTCCCTGTGGATCGATACCCGACTAGACTATACGACGGGATTGTGCACTTGCAATCTTAGTCGAAAGTTGAATAAGGTTTAAAAGCTACAGCTCGCTGTATTGAAACTTTGTGATACACTTTTGTGCGAACACTAATTACACTAAATTACGCTTAATTAGCCTAATTATGGTAAAAAAAGACCAAAATACACTAATATTGGTCAAATGTGCTAATTACACTAAATTACAACAAATTACTCTAAATCCATACCCCTAAACCCCTAAACCCTAAAATAAATAAATTTAAATTTAAATTGGATAAAAAAAAATTACCTCAAAGAAGAGAGAAATTCGGTTAAGAGATGAGAGAGTTGTGAGGAGGAGAGAGAAAAAGGGGGTATATATAGGGTGAAATGCGGGTTTAAAAAAAAAAGGGTAAGCCGGCCAGAAAATGACCGGCTTGAGCATTTTTCGATATTGGCTCAGAATCTGGGCATAAATAATAATTTGTATTAAACTTTGGATAAAAATGTCAGACCGATTACTGCCGAAATGTTTATTAATAGAAAATAAAACTAAAAAATATCTATTGAAGAACGTTTTTGCTGGAATTCGAGATATAGCAAAAACGTGATGGTCCATAACGTCTAGGGAACTATAGCTGTACGTTATGGTCGATAACGTCCAGTTAATCTGATCACTAATGATATCTAATTAATAAAAACACTGTACCTGAACGTTATAGTCCATAACGTTCAGCTACAGTGTTTTTTTTTTTATTGCTTCAGTTTGCTACACTGTAACTGGATCATTATGGACGTTATAGTCCATAACGTCCAGCTACAGTGTTTTTTGTTAATTAGAGATCATTAGCGATCAGATTAACTAGACGTTATGATTTATAACGTCCAGCTACAGTGCCCTGGACGTTATGGACCATCACGTTTTTGCTACATCTCGAATTCCAGCGAAAACATTTTCAATGTCGATATTTTTATTTTATTTTCTATTAATAAAATTTCGGCCGATTACTGACGTACTTATTTCATGGATTACAAGGCAGCTGAATCTTTTCTGTACTCCTAAAAATAAGAAAAAAGGAAAATTCCTGTTGTGTCTGTCTAAACTTTTGAAATATTCAATTTCTTAGTGTTTTAAAACACTGAAACATCCAATATTTCCATACAAATTTAACATTATTCTTTTCTATCTTCTTTTAACTATTTAATATTTATTTAATTATTTTAAATTTTAAATTGACCAATATACCCTCTAATTTTAATGGACATATTCATTATTTTGAATGTCCTCTCCCTCGCTCCATAGAATCTCTCTCTCTCCTCATCACCATCTTTGTGCTCTGTTTCTCTCTTGCTCCAGTTAATACCACATTCTCTTTCAATTTTACCGATCCCCACCGCCTCCTAACAGACATGGCAACAATTCGAGAACTTATAAATAACAACCAATAAAAAAAATTCAGAGGGGTACTACTCCACTGGAGAAAGACGTCATTACCATTTCTGATTGATTCACAACAGATTATATACTATTATTTTTCCCCCTTTGTTATTCGGTTCATTGTGAAAAAAATGTAAAGGACCTCGTACAGTTGTACACTCTGATTTTTCAGTTGCATTAACAGGCTTCTAACGAGGTCTATTTGGGTCCGATGCCCATCGGACTCAAAGTGAGTTCGATGGGTTCGATGACCGTCCGATCTGCTTTAAAATTCGCACCCGCAATTTTCATGTATGCTTTAAAATTCATGCGCATGAATCTTAAAGCAGATAGGACGGTCCCAAAACCCATCGGACTCAAATTGTCCGATGGGCATCGGACCCAACCTGCTCTCGCTTCTAACCGCTTTTGCTCCAGGTGCGAGCTTAATCGATTTACTTTTCTTTCTATTAGAAAATCGACAAGTGTTGGTATTTTGAGATTGGTACGGCAGGGTAATCCAGTATTTTTTTTACTGTTTCTTATTTATTCAACAACATTTTAATTATGTATATTGCCTACGGGCTTGTCTTAAAGCAAAAAATATATATATGGTGAATTTGGAGCAAAAAAAAAAACAAAGAAAAGCGTTGTTATAAAATTGCTCGTAGAACTCGGTTCATATTTCCTATTCATTTTTTTTCGAAATAAATTCTAGTGTACATAATAAGAGACCGAAAAGTTGACATTATCTAGGAATTTTTGAATGGTTATTATTGAAATTGTAATGACTTAGTATGAGCAAAGAGGATCAAATTGATACTTGAAAAATAACGTGTGAAATCATCTACTTCTAGTAGGGGATCGGTAGAATTGAGAGAGGAGATGATATTAACAGGAAACAAGAAGAGAAACAGAGTGCAGAGATTGAAGGAGAGATATACAAATTCCATGGAGGAAGGGAGAAAGAGGACATTCAAAAATAATGGACATATCCATTGAAATTATAAGGTCTATTGGTCAATTTAATATTTAAAATAATTAAATAAAATGTTAAATAGTTAAAAGAGGATAAAAATAATGTTAAATTTGTATGGAGATATTGAATATTGTGGTGTGTTGATGGAAAAATTAGTTATTTCAAAAGTTTAGATGGACGCACTAGAAATTTTTCACCGTCATCCTCCTCCGTAGTCTCGAACTGACACAATTCGTAGAAAAGGAAGAAAGAAAGGAAGGCGGACCGCGGAGGGAGGAGATGGAGGGATTAAGTTGAATAATGATTTGATTTGGGATCAATGAGATGGGTGAGATTTGTTGTTTCGTGGAGATCAATTGAAGTTTGGAGTAACGTAATGCCGTCAAAAATCAGAAGGAAGTAGCAGGAAAGGTAAATTTATCTCTTAAATATATATATTTATTTAGATCCGGACAGTTAGAGGCGGATTTACATTGATTGTATGGGGATCAATTGACCGTCATTTTTTTTAATTTATATATGATATTCTATATAATTTAGAGTAAAATGTTATGAAATTGTAAATTGACTCTAATTTTCTGAAGAAAAAATTTATATAATTGATCCCCATATGTTTTTGACACTCATAGTACGAAAGTCTGACTCCGCTCCTGCGGCAATCTAATTAGAATTCACACAAATATTAAAGAAGCATGTTCATTCATTCTCAAGCTGAATTGAGAACAGTCCGGATTTAAACAAAGATATTATGTTACCTCAGAGGATATGGACTCGAGTAAGGGGAGGATCGGTTACAAATTTTGAGTTTACACTTTTTTCGTCTTCTGCTTATTTTTAAAATCTGGCTCTCGAATTCATAAAAATAAAATTTCGATTAAAATTTTGTAAGATGAAAAAACTGCTAAAATGTTAATAAATAAAACAAATTGAGTAGATATTCACTTGAATTCATTTGTAGTTGCAATTTTATGCTTGTCACCCCATTTTTTTACAAACATCTACATTTTTTGAAAAAAGTAATAAAAAATCTAGACATGTCAAAAACTTTCTTGTCTCATATTAGAGACATAAATTGCAAAATTATGATATATTTCCATACAAGCAGAGGATGAAAATATCATACTAGCAAACTTTTACTAGTTACTAATATATCATGAGTTCACAACCATCTCCATAAATCCCCAGGCTTCCTTGCCATGATTTGTTTACAAATCCTCCTTTAACAAACTACAACTATTCAAACCCAAAACTCAACAAACATATTACCTCCCTTACCTACAGCAAAACCCAGCTAACAACCAGGCCCATAAGAAGCCCAATAAATTTAGACCCACTTGCACTCAGCCCAACAGCCCCAGAAAGCCCCCAAACCCTAACTTCATCCAGAACAGGCCCACAAAGAGAGCTATGATCATCACTCCTCATGTTATAGTACACACTGTAAAAGGCAACACGTGTCCTCTCGGCCCGGGCCGTGAACGTCAAGTTGGCGGCCTGGCTAGTCGCGTTACCGACCGGCGAGTAGTGAAAATTCTGTGCCTGGTCACCGGCAAATGCCATTACGGCTAATGGTGGTTGGCATTTGTCGCCGGCCGAACCGAGGGTGAATGTGAGGTTGTACTGCTTGTTAGGGGTAGTTTGGACCATTTGGGAAATTATGCCTTCCTTGCCGGAGAGCAACTCGACAGCACGCTTTCCTTCTGGGACCGAGTAGTGGGCTGAGTCGATGAACCGCACGGCACGGTTCGACTCAACTGTCCAGCCGGGCAGGGGGGAGGTTTCTTCATCAAGGTTTGTTGGTAGAAGAATGCCAAGAGAAGTGTTTGGAAACATCCATGGGCCCTCCTCAAAGTCCCAATTTAACACCTCATTATCTGATATAGAAAAAGAGAACAGTAGTCGCTTAGTTAAACACCAATTAGAGATCGAATAAGTGAATAACAGAGTAAACTAATTTTTGTGTATACATCATTTGTATTTTGAAAAGATGCGACCTAGTGTTAGGGTTTTAACTCGGGACAAAAAACATAGGTGAGCCAGTGAGGTAGTAATATTTCCAACTCTCTCTTCTCCATTTTGTTCAAAAACTGGAGGATCATAGTTCTTCTATGCAAAAACTTTGTTCACATGCATATATGCAGCAACAGGAACTCAAAAGTTTGTATTTTTCTTTTTCTTCACGTCAAATTATAGTAAACATGATAAAATGATGCCATGCAACATGCAAGTTGCGAGATTTACATTGTGGCAAAAAAACATGCATCTGCAGCTCTTGCAAGAAATGGAGAGGACGAAAACCAAAAAAAATCTTTCATTTAAAACCCATTTCCCAATGCACATGTGAGATGGACAAAAGATGGTGGCAAGCCAAGTAGGGTCCATGCACGTGTCCGTGCAGGTAGTTCAATATAAAATTATGGGGTTTTTGGAACTAAGATTTTTCTCGAGTCTGTGTGAACCTTTTTTTTTTTTTCTTTTAAGATAGATATGATAGAGGTCAACAGTCAACTGGTGAAGTCCCTAACTTATTTTTATTTTTATAAAAATGTGTGTGAACAAAAGTTAAGTGCTCCATCCATCCTGCCAACATATGGATTTTCCGACAATAGTGCAATTCACGCGGTTTTACACAACCCAGTGCCATTACAGTGCATCTTTCCACAAAAATCCAGTCTTCCATTCACTAGAGTGCTTGACATTATATTTGTTCAAAAAATGTTCATATTTTTTATTAGAAAAATTATATTTGATGTCAAAGATTACATGCGAGGATTTAATATACTGTGGGGATCCATACCATTGTCAGAATCCTAACTCTTCTAGTCCCTAGGAATGTCAAGACTTTATAAGATCTAGACATATGCTAAATATTGCCTCTGAAAATGTCAGACATCTCCCTCTCATAAAAACATGAATTTCTCTTCTCTAGTTCTTGATCCAAATAATATGTGTCATGTTTCAAACCCAAAACCACATTTCACTTCAAAACTAGGGTATTCCAAAACCCAAATAGCAAGCAAATGTAATGAAAAATTTACATACCGTCAGATCTATCGGGTGTGAACAACTTCTTGATCGCTATGCTATCGATAATGGGCCCACATGTCGGATCATCTTCCATACCGGGATTCCTGAATGCCAGCCGGGCCTCCTCGTCAGCTGCCTGGAATCCCCAAGCATATGCATCCCATCCCTCAACACTGTACAGAGTCTGCAGTTCGATTGTTTGAGTAGCGGACCCCACCGATACATTCAAGGCCTCCATCTGTGCACAAGTTCGTGCTGCACTGAATGTTATCGCGTATTGGGATCCTTTCTCGAATTGTACAGTTTGGCTTATCTCTGCATCATTGCCTAGTCGGGCTGCGTGCTCACCTTCAATTAGTCAAAAAAAATAACAAGGAACGCCATCATGTATAAGTTTATAATGACAGAATTTGATGTATGCGTATGTAAAAGAAACACACAAAATAAATAAAAAAGAGTGAGGCTATGGTACTATGCATAGCTCAGTCCGTACTATGGATTCATATCTCCATTTTTGGAGTCTAAATAGTTGATCCGAAGTGCTCAATATGATCTCCATATGAAATGTACTTTGATGCTAAATTTTATATTTTTTAGAATTTTCTTACTATTTTTTTAGATAGGTAGAAAATCACTTGATCTAAAGATTACAGACCATTCAAAAGTAGTGATTTTCTATCTATCTAAAAATAAAGTAAAAAATTTTAAAAAAATGTAAAATTTAGTTTGCAATTACATTTGCATATGACGCGTTGAACGGTTCAGATCAACTATTTTGGATCTTGAAAACAAAAATATTGATCTGTAGTACCAACCTGCGCTATGCATAGTACCATAGCCTCACTCATAAAATCCAAACAAAGCTTCCAATGGTACATAAGGTGGCAATTGTTCATTTGGTGCTGAACTGTACATGTATTTATTATACACAAATCAAGCTTGACTGGTGGTACAGTGGCGAAGTATGGCATGAAACCCTTGCTAAATGCTACTTTAACAAATCAGCATGGCCAAAATATTAGCTTTGAATTTGACTTAGTTACCTTGTGGGACAATCAATATCATGCCGCCTTGCCTCTGACCAAACGAAACAAGCTCGACTGTGCCATTTATGCTCCAGGAAGGTATAGACGCAACCCCTTCTCCAATAGCAGCACTTGCAAATCCACCGGTTGGTCTTGTCTCAAAATCGCCATTGTTAAGCAACCCTACAATGCAGAACGAATTTCAGCTCAGTGCAATTGAATTGAATTGCTCGGTTATTCCAGGCACATTCATATTATATGTACGTACCAGTGTACTAACGGTACGATAAAAGTTTAGTAACCCCCACTGTTTCACATGAGAAAAAGAAACCCTACTTGGCATGGTGAAGGAAAAGGATCATGGCTATAAGAGTTAGGTGAAAGGGACCAGCACACACTGACACACCCAAACAAGCACACACCACAACAACTATAAATCTCATTTCATTGAGTGAGGGCCACTAATTTAACAGAAAATGGACAAAAAGATCAGGTCCTACTGATTAATCGAAATAAAAATTAAAAGGGTTTTTTTAACACAAGCTAGCAATTGTCTAGGTAAGCACTAAGTCTTTCATTACTTCAGGACAGTATAGGCGAGGTTGCTGTGTTAATTATTGCCCGACAGCAGAGACGCCTTATACGTGTCTTTATCGTAGTAAAGAACAAAAATGTACATGTAATGATCTAAATTCCATGATACAGGCAATGCTTAATTAAGTAGCAATTAAAACGGAACGTGGTAACCATTATTATATGGCACCCAGTTTTTGGGTTGATCTTAATTGCTATTTTCATGACCAGCCTTGAATTTCTGGTTTGAGTTGGCAATGCAACACAGAAAAGGCCATACAGGAAATGCCACAGAAAGTAAGATTCACAAATAAAAGCCAGCCATCAAATAAGCATGCTTAATCAAGTAGTCATTGAAGAGGCATGCTAGCAATTAGTAAGGCACATGCACAGAGTCGTATTCCTGATGGCGCTTTTAATGCGGCTATTTATGTGGCTGATTTCTACAAAGGTACAAATCAAGCTCACATGGGACCACACTGATCCATTACGCAAATAATCACACCATGAAGTGTCACGGTAAATTAAGATCCGGATCATAAAGAAGAAAAAGAGCATACTATGTAACTGGAGACTAAGAGACATTGAAGTCAATATCATGAGAATGGGTAACAGTCTAACAGACAAAAGTCAAGTGTTTATTTTTTCATATTATAGACTCCATTTATCCATAACTTTTATGTTTAGTCAAGCTTGCCAAATATTAATTTAATCAAGCATCCAAATGAAATAGCAAAAAACACAATTTGATCATGGCCAGACCAGACCTGGCCAACATTTTATCAAATCGATAACAGAACTATATATTTTTAGGCTTGATTAAGTCTCAATCAACACTCAGATACACAAGTAACTGGCAAAACAAAGCAAGAAATTAATTTAATGTAACAGCTTTGCTGAGATTGCAGGGTTTTAGGTACCAGTACATTTGGGTACTGACTGGTTTTTGCTTTTGTTCCCTGTATAGTTCCATGCTTTTTTTTTTTTTGAAATAAGTACAGTTCCATGTTAGTTCTACAGTCACTTTCTGAGATCTCATTTTCTTTATCAGAGGTATATTCTTCTTATCAAAAAACAACAACACAAGAGAAACATCAACACCTTTTTTTCTCATGAAAGAGAAGGTGAAAAGTAATTTCTCAAGAACACCAACTAAAAACCCAGGATTTAATCTTTCTACTGGAAATAATACTTGAAGTCTCACATTAAATCAAGCCATAAACAAATTAAAATATAGTAAAAAAGAATACCAGAAAGACCTAAAATTAAATAGATTGGGATGCTCCAATGTCAAATCAAACAAAAAACTATACTCTAGTAGACAAAATGATGCACATTGAGCTCATAGTTGAACAGATTGGTACTAGCCAGGTCCATAAGACCCAAATCCTTAATTATAATCTCTCTAAACCCAATGCAAAGCCGAAGTAAAGGAGACAGGAGAGAGAAATGGGAACTCACCATCTTCTACTGCAGAGGAGGCTAGCTGAGCTAGAAGGAGAAGGCTCAGACTGAACGGCGTGAACCATGTCCATGAAACCCCCATTTTCTTTGGGATAGAGAGGTAGAGGAAGGGAAGCAGAGAGAATCAGTTAGTGGTCAGTAGAGCTAAGTGTGCACTGCCTTTTATGGGGCTGGATTCCCTTTCTTTTGGCGTTATGTTGGCCATGAGGAATATTGTATGCTTAAAATATATTAAAAATAAATAAATAAATAAAGGGAGGAATTATTTGATTTATTTCATTTGCTTGTTTTCTTTCTGTGCAAAGAAAGAAAAGAATTTGTGGAGGAAAAGGCAGAGAGATTGTTGTTATTTCTTCATATACTAAATAAAAGATTGTACCTTTTTGCTTTTTGAGTTTGGATAATGTTGATCCCATCTTTTGCGATGGAAATGGCATAAGATGGATTTATAACTGATTAAGTTGATAATATCTCTAATTATTAATTAGAGTTCGGCTATGTAATACCAGTGATATTTATCATCAACTCTAAAACTTATTGGATAAGATTTAAATGACGAATCCAAATCGATCTATTTTATGAGTGGGCATGGAAAATTTATAATTTTTCGCATTTATTTAGTATAAGTCAAGCGATTAAATGTGAGAGTTTTTTAAATTAATTTTAATAGATTTACTTTTCATTATTTTTTACGTTTGATTTGGTACTAAATAATTTTTAAAATTATATATTTTGTATGTAAACACATTCTCACTCTTAAAATATTTCAGCTTGAACGGTTTAACTTTGTCGTTTGAAGCCTATATAAAATTTAGAATTTGTAGCAAATATCATTGATGTCACATTAACTGGACTTTAATTATTAAAAATAATTTAAAATTTTTATAATTAATGTAAGTTTAATTGTTAGTGAAATACTGAAATATTTAAATTTTAGTATAATTTATACTTATTACAAATCCAATAACATTTGAATTGCACAAAATTAATATACAACCAATCAATAAGATTAACAATATCTATAAATTTTCATTTTTTATTTTCGACTTGATTTGAAATTCATTGTCAGGATTAGTAAAGAAAGTTATTATTAATGAATTCCAAATGTATTACTACGGTTGTCTTAAAGGCTACATGTTATTAGGTCCCAGCTCTTAATTATTGCTTTTCATTAATTATAACATTAGTTCCAAACTACTTTTTCTTAATTTGTCCTTCTTTAAACTCGCGTTCATTATATGTGTTGACTGAGGAAGCATGCTACGCCTCCATTGTAGCTTTTCTAGGTGTTCGGTGATTGATTGATTGATGTGTTAATTACCACAAAATTAAGAAACAATTTGTAAATTTGTAAAATAGTAACGAGCAAAGCAGTGGCGGAGCCGCATTGAATCAAGGTATGCAGTTGTCTATTTCTAAATTTTAAAAATCTAGTATAAGATTCATGTATATATAATCAAGTTGTTGTCTATTTTTGAAAAAAAAAGAAATTGTCTACCTCTAAGATAGCTTATAGTCTGAATTGATCAATTCACAGTATTCCACAATCAACCAGTTGTATCAGTAAATAATTTACATATCCTCTGATAAAAATTCTAACTACGGACATTTGTTTGTAAACTGTAAATGAGTTGGGCACGCATTTAAAATTCTCTTGGCAAACGTTGAGCAAGCGTTTGATTGATTAAATAACAAATAAACTTAATACTCAATTATTACTTATTTGTAATCATGAAAGAGGTCTAGGCATATTATACCCACCTCTTTCGGCCGGTCATATTCCTTTGACCATAGGATAATATTTCAACAAATAGTAATCAGACGGGGGTCTTTTGAAGACGCAAATAATTGATATTTAGCGGTGTTCTAAATAGCACGCTATAGGGACGTAATAGCAGCAGTACAGCATTTTAGATCTTCAACGCTAAGTTATGGAATAAAAGTACGTTATTTCAGCTACGACCGTCATAGCGGTAATAGCAGTCCGTTATTTGCGCTACACACTATGCACTGTAGCGCACGCTATGCTATATAGGCTTTTATTTAAAGGCTCAAACTGAAAATTTATTTCAAGGATCAATGTTTTTCAAGATTCAGATTGCTTTCTTTTTAAATAGAAAAAGATAAATAGTTTATGCCATGATGCTTAGATTTTTTTTAATAGAAAAAGATATATAGTTTATGTCATGATGCTTATATTATTTTGAATGAAAAAAGATAAATAGTTTATGATATTATTACTTTATTAGGGATATTTCGAATAGTAATTTGGATTGTGTACTGATTCAATATGAATATTTTAATTTCTTAACTAATTTTGTGTTACTTATTGTTCTATGAGACTTTAGATAATGTTGATAATTAGTATAATATATAAAATATAATTTTTTAAAATAAAAACACTATGTAGGATAGCTTTCGCTAGAGCTACACTATTCGCAATAGTTTTTTTTAGCCTTTCTGCAATGACGCAATAATCACTATTTAAAACCTTGATATTTAGGGATTGTATATGAGCCAGATTCTTTTAGATTGTGCACAACAAAAAATTATGCGATGGAAATGAATGAGAAGTGAAAAAAAAAAAAAAAAGAGACGCGAGAGGGTTAATTTTATCTGTACATTGAATTGGAGGTGAATAAAATTGTTAAATATATATATACACATTTCTTTTCTATTCGCTCTCAAAATTTTTGATTATGAAGCAAGCAACTGACGTTGGTTAGATACAATCAGGTTCCCTCTCTTTCTCTTTTTCGTTCAATGAAGAAGTTGTGGAGTACAATTTTAGGGCCTGTTTGGCAGAGTACTGTGCGTGTGAAAAAAAAAAAATTCACTCAGACTGAATTTTTCTTTTTCCACGAGCACAGTAAAATTCAGTTCAAAAATTTTCTGTTCCCAACCCCATTCCCGTTCCCCTCTTGACGCTGAACAGGCCCTATACTCTTATCAATTTTAGTTAACTTTTCTTTAATATTACAACTAAAAACTGAAGATTAATTAATTGTTAGATAAATTATTTAGTCTTTTGATTAATTAATTGGTAGACAAATTATTTAATAATAAAAGACAATAATACTCCATTGATGGCAATTTTCTTTGGGAACGGATAGTAGATAGAGAGAGGCAGGGTGCTTAACACATCTTAATTATAAATTGATTATTTTTAGTTTTGTCCTTCAAAAATATTTTTTTTCACAAAAATTATACTACTAGGCTCTTTTCATAAAAGAGATTATAATACATTTATTATCCAGCTCTTTTATCTCAGTTTTCTGATTCCAATCATGATTTTTTTCAAAGCAACTAACATGAGGTTACAAATGTTTGATTAGACATTTGAACAAGTTTATTTTAAGCGGGACTAAACCTCGTTATATATGCGAGTATGTTGCACATATAAATTATGTTTACATATCCACGAAAACTTTAAATTATATATGTTAATAACTATAAATATTAAGCAAACCTTTTTATATACACGAGTAGAGAACAAAGTAAGTCTGATGGGTATCAGATCTATTTTTGCATCCAATGAGCTCCATTACCGTCCGATCCGCATTAAAATATGTGCGCACGAAATTGAAGATTAGACGGTAATTGAGCCCATCAAATCAAAGTAGGTCCGATGTTCATCGAATCTACTCTGAATTCATACTAGTATGTTAAACATGTAATAAACAAAAATATGTTGCACATCATATTTACTTTACAACACTAACAGTTGGCAAAATAATTATATAAATAAAAAAATATGTATATGTTATGTATAATTTAAATAGGTCGTGTAATATATTTATTGCTGCATGATGGAGCGAGAGCGAGAGTATTGCTTGTTGTTATTCTTTATACAAAATGTGGGATCAATTAGATGAAAAATAAAAACCCACTAAGTGAAAAAACGGAGGACAACTTAATTTGTAGTTAATATTAGATCTTAGAGCATCTACATCTCTGGTACTATTAGAGTTTCTAATCTGATGTGGCAGTTTTTAATCCAGTTTTAGATATGTGAGAGAGTTTCTTATTTAGAAACTATGAAGTAAAGTTTCTTATTAAAAAACTGTTTATAAACTCTATGTTGACTAAATGACTGACTCAAATTATTTTTGCTTTTTAATTTGTTGCTAACATGGCTTAATAAAAATTTTAAAATTAATTTCAGAGATGTGAGAGTTAGAAATTTTAGAGACCTTAATTTCTAAAAAAAATTAACAATTATTTAGAAACTCATTTGAATTGCTAGAATGTTGATACTCTTATATATGCATATCGCTTTTAATAACTTCACATGATATTTTTTAAGAACTCATTTGAACTTCAAAATTCATTATCTAAAGTTTTTCAAAATGCACATTAATCTAAGAGGAAGGATCAAGTTACAACAAAGTTACAACAACTATTTTTTTCATTTTCAAAGTCCAAATCGTCGATCCAAACCGTTCAACATGATCTCTACAATAAAATGTGCTTGCAGATCAAATTTTACATTTTTTTGAATTTTTTTACTATTTATTAAGTATTTTACAAAAAATAGTCATATTCAGACCATTGAATTTTGTACCCATCTTAATAAATAGTAAAAAAATTCAAAAAAATGTAAAAATTTGATCTGCAAGCACATTTTATTGTGGGGATCATGTTGAACGGTTTGGATCTACGATTTGGACTTTGAAAATGAAAAAAATGATTGTTGTAACTTTGTTGTAACTCAAATTTGTTGTAACTTGATCCCTCCTCTTAATCTAATTATATACATACTCGTCTGAATCGAAATGACACTCGTTCGCACTAACCCTCTGATCGGAAAGGAGTGAAGTCGCGTAAAATAAGAAATAGAATCGGAATTCGTGTCGCGTATCTGATCGGAAGCGGAGGCGATGAAGGAAACGAGAGGAATTCGCGCGACTTTTCTCCTTCGAAATCTCATCGGGAAATCCACGCCAAAACGAAGGTATTTGACGAGAATTGTATGGAACCGCGTGAAGTGACGCAAAACTCCTTCCTTCTTCCCGTTTGCTCCGATTGATGATCTAAATGCGAGTCGCTTTTTCATTTGCTCCGACAAAGTGTGTTTCTACTTCTTCTCCTCCGTTCTTCTTCCTATCCACTGTCAAAAAAATTCTTTTGTTTCCTTTCTCTTACCAAATTAAACTCTAAAAGCTAGGTATTAATAACATTATTTGTAAATTGAAAAAAGTTTAAGGATAATATAAGATTACTGAGAATGAATTCGTTCTGAGAAAATAGTTTAGCTAATCTTAAATTTTAATTTAAAATCATGTCCATTCTATTCTTTTCTGTTCTTTTCTTACTTATTTTGTTTCCGATCACAGTCTAAAACGATCGAGCACTCGTATTCTTGAACTTTCCAAAATATATTTTATTTAACCACCTCACGATCCGCTGCTTCTGTTTACGAAATTTTTATCACCCTGTTTATCTTTCTGTTTTTGTTAATTTGCTCTTTGATAGACTATTTTTTTATATATATATTTTTTCAACGAGAAGTAGATGGTAATATATTTCTTTTATCTCGATAATTAAATAATTAGTATGTCATTTTAAAACCATCATTTGAGGAGTTTTATTTATATTAATTTGGTTGATTTTTATAATACTTTTAGTGAGCTTTATAATTCAATTTTTTCTTCTTCTTAATTTTGTCATTTTATTCAATTATTAATAATTAATGTTTGTAAATTCTCAAAATTGAAATCCTATAATGCAGTTGGTGCAACGAAATTATAAAAATGTATAATTTTCATCAAGATAAACTTATAAAATGTTAACAATATTTACTACAATTTTGCAAATCTAAATGAATACTTCAATAAAGCATTTAGTTTAAATAATATCAGTGACTATTAGTGAAAAAAAATAGTATTGATATCAACCACTTCAAACAATATATTAAAAAATCCCACAATTATTTGTGAACATTCTATTATTATTCTTATACATTTTCTGTCCTCCGTAAATCAATATTGTGAATTATCACATTCCTAACATGTCAAAGTCAAACCCAAGTAAAGTTAAAAAAAAAATTACTTTGAGAAATTTACAGTTCCTATGCGCGTTGGTATGGCAAGGTGGGCGCGTTACTGGCATAGGTGGGAAAGCAGGACAGCTGTTCAGACAAGCAAACAAGGGAACACGACGTCATCCCAAGACGTGTCAGTGATCACTATAATTTTATCGAGGGTACTGTGCCGTGCCGTACCGTAACTAACACACTGTGATTTTAGTCTCATGCTGTGCTGTGACCAAGTTAATTTTTCACGTGCCGTGACTTTGGTTTCGAGGAGTGGTCACGGCACGCGAATTGTCACGCCACGTGAGTCACGCCGTGCCTAACGTGTAGTGATTATACGTGACTCGCATGACCATTTAATCATAAATTTAGTTTATTCAAGATTCACTATTAAATCAATATTTAATAGTTCTAATTACACGTGACTCGCATGATTTTTCACGTGTCGTGAGTAATTTTTCACGTACCGTGCCGTACCAAAGTTTCAAAAGATAGACACGGCACGCGAATGATCACGGCACGGTACAGGCGAGTCACGGTACGTAACTGACACGCTTGTCGTACCGTTCCGTACCGTAACTGTATCATTCCGTGACGGAGCTGGTGCCATTTTTCCCACTCTAGATGTTTTAATTTCTTCAGTTACTTTCTCTGTGTCACACAAAAATAATGGAAGGAAACCAAAAATAAATAAATAAATAATGGAAGAAAGCAAAGCTTCTGAAGTTGCATCTTAACATTGGTCCATCTCCACCACCATTGGTGGGTTTGTGTAGAATCAAGAAAAATTATAAAACAAATTATCGAATCCGATTCACATTTTTTTAGAAATAAAAAAATTATCATAAACAAATATATATATTTAAATTCAGGATATGATAACACGGTTTCTAAATTAATATTTATACATGTTTTTATATAGACATGTCTGTTGCTAAACTAATTTTTATTAAGTACAAATTCGAATATCATTGATACAATTTAAACAAAATATATTTATTAATTGACAATTATAAATGGAAATGGTATTTCATGAGGAATAGGATTAAATTATTGATAAGTTTTTATAATATAATTCTTTGTAATAAAAATAACTTTAGGGTTATCGGTGAATAAATTTCTAGGGTTATCGATGAAAAATTATCATTTAATAAAATAATAAATGAAATTTTCATTATTGATACCACACGACCATAATATATGTTATGACAAAGATTCTTGATGAATTCAAGCCGTTTCAAGCCGCATATATTCTGTGCGGTCTGAATTGTTAATTCATGCCGCAAATAATATATGCGGTTTGAATTCACAATTCAAGCTGCATATATTCTATGCGGTTTGAATTGTTAATTCAAGCCGCAAATAATATATGCAGTTTGGGTAGAAATAAAATTCTTTTAAAAACGTGGTTATTTATATTAAAATAATTTTTTTTTTGGTAAAAATAAAAATCACGGAGGTGGCGGTGTTCCATTTAGCATGCTAAGAGCATCTACATCTCTAAAACTCTTAGAGTTTCTAAGTAACTATTAACTAATTTTTAGAAATTATAGGGTATGGAGTTTCTAAGGGTTCACATTCCTGAAACTAATCTTAGAGTTTCTAAAATGCCACATCAGCAATAAAATAAAATAAAATAAAAATTTCAGCGAACATCAGCCAATCATTTTGCCAACTCACAGTTTATAAACGATTTCTTATTAAGAAATTATTGAGCACAGTTGCTAAATAAGAAACCGGTCTACATCCCTGAAACTAGTCTAGAAACTGCCACATCAGATTAGAAACTCTGATAGTTTCAGGGATGTAGATGCTCTAAGTTGTCGAGAGGTGAGGGATTATTATAAGCAATTAAACTGTTCTAGCACCGAATTCGTATCTCCAAGGTATCTGAGGATCGTTCTTTTAACCTGGCACGAATCTCAAATCACATCTCCAATATTTTCGTAGATAAGAATCAATGCATTCTGACCGGAGGTCATCTTGGTCAACACTCGTCGAGCTATTGTCAGAAAAATAAATAATAAAAACAAAGGCACAGCCGTACAGGTGTTTGGTTTGGATCCTCTCCAGTTGCACGGGAAATATTATAATAAAACGGAAATGTTCAATATCCGTTAAATTCGAATATTTTTTACAATTGAAGAGTTGAAAAAGTCGTAGATTCTTTTCCTTGACGTAGATGGATTTAGATGGATGTAGATGGATTTTCTAAATTTTCTAAATGTTCAATATTTTTTACAATCAGTTTCAGGAATGTAGATGGATTTCTTATTTAGCAACTTTGCTCAATAATTTCTTATTAGAAAATCGTTTATAAACTTTGACGTGGCAAAACAATTGGCCTGTATTCGCTAAAATTAGTTTAATTTACTGCTGAAAGTGGCTTATTAATTTTAATTTACTGATGATGTGGTTTATTAGAAACTCTAAAATTAATTTCAGGAATGTGAACATTTAGAAACTCCAGAGTCTATAATTTCTTAAAAGTAGTTAACAGTTATTTAGAAACTCTAAGAATTTTAGGGATGTAGATGCTCTAAATGGCGATATGAGTACCTTCTCTCTGTTCTGATTTCTGAATCGAATCGGAACAGTACAGAGATTTTGGGTACCTTTGTTAGAGGTCTGTTGAACAGTTGACTTGGGAGATTTGTAAGTTTAGAACTAAATTTTTTTATCTACCTCTCAAAATTTGAGAGATGCAATATTGATATTAGATAGAGGGGAAATAACAAGTCTAATTTTATTTTTTGAATTTAAATATTAAATTACAGGCTTGTGTGTTTTATCTTGTTTTCATCTTGAATACAAATTCAAATCTGAAACAAGGACAGCGAGAGAAATAGAAGATACGAAAAAAATATTAAGGACATGCAATGTAGTAATTTATAAAATAAAAAAGATTTAGATGGGGTATACTTTCTCTTATTAAATTGCGGTTCTGGCCCAAGAGTATTGCACTGATGGAAGTTAGGCCCAAATTATTATTTAACTCACAGTACAAAATAAGGCTTAGGAGCATCAATGAATTGAGAACCAATTCATACAACAATATACCCAATTGAGATTCCTCAGGCCAACTGGCTTCAAAGTCCCTTTTCTCATTCTTGTTTTCTTTTTCTTTTTGAAGAATAGAAAGCTATTAGCTACCAGTCAATTGGCTAGTGAGATAACATTATAAGAAATAAAAAATCAGGCAAGATTATAAAAGGGAAACCCAAAAAAATGGAAAAGGAAAAAGAGTGAAGAAGAAAACAAGGAAAAGTGAAAGAAAGAAAAAAAAGGAAAGCAATGGACTACAATCAAAAGAAGGCAACAAATAAGGAACTTACTTTTTCCTACTACTATTATAATAATAATAAATAATAGCAACATTTTACTACAATGAAAAGTTAAAGATAATGAAGATGATAACAATGGTGATGATTGTAAATTATTATTATTACTACTACTATTTGAATAGCATATAGAGTAATAATATATTATAATATGATAATGAAATAAATAATAACAATAGGAAATATTATCAACGTATTATTATTATCGTTGATGCTGTTGAATAAGGAATACAATTATAATAAAACCAATGATTAAAAAGTACAAAAAAAATAGCATGTTTGTAATAAAAGATTTTTTTTAATTATGATAATAGACATATAATTTGTTTCATTGAAGAAATTATAAAGTACTTACAAACTATGAATATAAATTACTCTAAATGTATGAGTGAACTTCAGCAGTCTACAAATATACAAAATTGAGTGCATGCATTTATCGCTGGTAATAAAAGATAAAAGAACTATGGAGAAGTAAAATAGAGGGAGAAAAGTAGAGTAAGAAATGAGTTAGGGCATGTTTGGCAACATGGGAATTTTGTGAGAACAAAAATTTTTAATAAAGAAATGAGAATTTTAATTTGTCAAAACTAAAGTTATTTAACTCATAGAAAATTTTAGAATATAGGTGTTCAGATGCATGAAAAATTTGTTTGGATGTTGGTTTGTTTTTTTTTTTATAGAAGATGTAATACTACAATTAAACAATATTAAGTGTATTAATACTAATCTCTGATTATGATTAATATAATTATATATATCAAATTCTAAAAAAGTTTAAATGAGTGAATTGACTATACAATGCAAAGTGATATCAGAGTGAACTGACCACATACTGCAAAGTGATAAATGAGTGAACTGACCACACACTGCAAAGTGATATATGAGTGAACTGACCACACACTGTAAAGTGATAAATGGGTGAACTGACCACACACTGAAAAGTAATATCATAATTGACCATACACTATAGAGTGACAAAGGAGTGATAATGACCATATTCATTTTAAAATAATCTAAATTGTTTATATATAGAGCGACTATCAGCAAATGCTTCTTCACATCACACACTGCAAAATAATGGATCATCTTCTTCAATGGAAAATGAATAATGATGATGAGGATTATACAAATCTCATCATGCCACATATAGAGAGATATATAATGGAACCAACTCCATGCCATACTTCAATCCTAACTGGAATGATGTATGTCAATGAAGTCTTAGATGGTCATGAGTGTCGTTGTCTGTGAGAATTTCGTATGGAGACTTTTGTTTTCTGTGCATTTGTGAAGCTGTTGAGAGATAAAGAGTTGCTCCAAGATGGACAGATGTTGATTGAAGAACAAGTTGCAATGTTCTTATACACACTTGCTAAAAGTGCAAGCAATCGCACTGTGCAAGAACGATTCCAACGGTCAGGTGATACAGTCAGTCGTTACTTCAATATTATAATTAAGGCTATTACTCGACTATCAGCAGAAATCATAATACCACCTCGACTTTATACGCCCCAACTTATCCAATCAAGAACAATATTTAATCCTTTCTTTAAGGTAAATTTAATTTCAATTATTCTCAATGAATGTCTTTTTAAATTAAGGTAAGTTTAATTATTCACTATTTTTTTAATATACAGGATTGTATCGGTGCTATTGATGGTACACATGTTCCTATAACTATTGCTTATGAAGATCAAGCTCCATATCGTAATAGAAAACAGACATTATCACAAAATGTTATGCTCGTTTGTGATTTCGACTATCGATTTACTTATGTAATGGCCGGATGGGAAGGAACAGCTTCAGATGCAACTGTACTAAAGAGTGCACTCGACAACGGATTCACAGTACCAAGAGGCAAATATTTTTTGGTTGATGCTGGTTATGCCAATACACCGCAATTCATTGCTCCTTATAGGAGTGTGAGATATCACGTGCGAGAGCAAGGTGCAGCTAATGAAAGACCGCGAAATTACAAAGAGCTCTTTAATCTCCGTCATGCACAACTTAGAAACCATATTGAAAAACTTATTGGTATTTTAAAAGTTGCAACATATCATGCAATTGATAAACAAGCGGACATAGTTCAAGCATCATGTATTATACACAATTTTATTGTATATCACAATGGTGATGCCGCTTGGACTGCGAACGCTAATTTGGAAATTGATCCGAATGATATTGTGGATGTACCAGATGGCGATGAAGAGTACGGCGAAGATGTTGAAAGACTTAACAATCAACGTCAGGCAGGAAATGAAAAAAGAGATGAAATTGCTAGACTTATGTGGGATGATTATGTTAGACGTCAGAATAGAAACTTAACTTAAAATTAGCTTAATCTATTAAAATTAAGTGTTGCTAGTTTAATTATGCTTGTTTAATAATTTCTTGTATTATTAAATTGTGCTTGTTTAATTAATTTTAGTCTTTGTATTATTAAATTGTGTTTGTTTAATTGAGTGTTTGATTGTACAAGTTAATTTCAGTTTAATTAATTAAACAAGTATTAATTAGTATAATTCCTCTTTTAATTAATTAGTATTAAATTGTGCTTGCTTAAACAAACACAATCAGATGAAATAGCTCCGCTAATTCGTCCAATTTGAATTTGGTAGTTTAATGATGCAAATTTAATACTAATTAATTAAAAGTGGAACTTCAGCGCCTCAGGAAATTTAATACTAATTAATTAAAAGATGAACTTCAGCAAATTTTCGTCCACTTTGCTAGTTTAATGAAGCAACTTCAGCGCCTCAAGAAAGTGGGAAAAAAAACGGACCTTTGACTCAAAGTTTTTTCCCTATATAAATTGAAGCTATTTGGGTAATAAACCCTTCTAGGGAACTGGAATGGAAAAAATAACTATGCTGCCGAACGGACCTAAGGCTAAAGTACCAATAAAGTTATTTTACCTATAAAAAACCATGATAATTAAAGCTGCCGAACAGGCCCTTAATATGGAGTAAATTACTTTGCCTCTTCAGGTGGTATAACTTACTTCACATTAGGTCCCATTTTGATAGATAAAAGTCAACTTTCCAACAACTTACTCCTTTATATGAATAAATTAAGCAATAATTTATACTACCAATTTAATTCTCACTAAAATATGAATTGACTAAAATATAAAAAATAAAACGGAGTAAGCAATTCATTAACTTTACTCCATAACTAAATATGTCGATGAGTTGCCAGAATATTTCATCACTGTTTTTGAATGACCCTTTAGATCAAATAATTTAATTTTCTACCTAGCTAAAAACTAATAGAAATTTTTAAAAATAATATAAAAGTTAATCTCCAAATATATTTCATGTGAATATCACGTTAAACATTTCATACTAATTATTTGAACTTTAAAAATAAAATATTAATTAGCTAATATACAATATGCATAATTGCATATTACGGCAACTCACTCTTTCATATATTATATTTTGAATGAAAATAAATGTTTTTCATCTGTCAGCAAAATTGGGAGAACATAAACCGCTCTTTTCATTTTGTCATTTTGCTACTAGTTTACTCGGGGAGTCGGGATGGAACAAAGTATCGAGTCAATACTGAATTCGTATCCTCTGCATTAACTCAAATTTTGAGTTAAGATCTGAACCGTCCTATTGAGATCCGCACTATACGTGCATTATAGGAGTGGACAGGATTGGTCCGGGTTCTGATCGTACGGTTCATAAATTAACTCAAACGGTGCGTTAATGCAGAGGATACGTATTCGTCAATACTCATCACTAACAGGATTTCTCCGTTTGCTTTCAAATGGAGAGGACATTCAAAAATTGAACACACTCGGTCAATAAGTTTGGAGAGAGCTCGGCTCGGACCGAGGTGAGGCGGAGTCAGGTCACTAGGAGCGTCGCATCCCTTCCAGAGAAGCGGCGGCTCTCGGTGTTTCTCTTCCTCCGACGAACCGACATGGAAGAAGTAGAAGGCGCCAGTCCTGCCTCCCCTCCTCCCCTCTCTTCCACGATCGCTTCTCCTCCTCATAACCCCTCTCTTTCCGACGGGAACGAAGAGGTGATCGGACAGAACGGCGAGGATCACGAGCAAGAGATCATCTCGGGTGGTGATGGTGCTCTCTCTGACGAACTTTGTGCTAAGATAGTGCGTCAGGTGAGAGATCCAGTTTTAATGGGATTTTGTGATTGTTCTCTTTTTCCTCTTTGTTCAATTGTTGGTATATAATCTGATAACAATGTATTTCTAGGTGGAGTACTATTTTAGTGATGCAAACCTCCCAGCAGATAAATTCTTACTCAAGTATACCAAGAAAAATGGTCGGGGTTTTGGTAAATTTCTCAACTTTATTTCAAAATATTGTTGTAGTTTCTCTTTAATTATTTTACGGGACCATGATGATACAATGCTTTGATCCAGCATGATATGATGATGTTGCCGGCTTTATGCCAAGGTAGCTCATCATTGTAAAATTGCATATAAATGCTTGGAAATGATATTTTCCCTTACTCATCTGAGTTGTCCTTAACTAAATTTTTTTAAAATCAGATACGAACCAATCATTTCATTTTGGTAGTTCCGGATCAACTTTGTTACTAGTCTATTTCTTTTTTATTCCTCCTGTAGTTCCTATTGGAGTCATCGCATCTTTCAGAAAAATGAAGAGACTTGTTAAAGATCATTCATTAATTGAAGCTGCACTCAGGACATCATCTAATTTGGTAATTTATCTGTAAATATTCGAAATCTCTATCGAAATTCTTTTGTAAATGGACAGTGTGTTCACTTTTACTTTTCTTGGTTTTAGGTTGTCAGTGAAGATGGTAAGAAAGTAAAGAGGATAAATCCATTGCCTGTTACTGCTGAGACGAAAGCTGATAGGGTTATTGCTGAGACGAAAGCTGATAAGGTTATAGCTAATTTTTTGTATTTGCTTATTTATCCACAGCTTATAAATTCTTGTGTTTAGCACAGACTAGTATAATTTTTTTCTTGAAAGAAATGTTAAATTATATATTGCAGTTACGAACGGTTATGGTGGAGAATTTACCAGAGAATTACTCTGAAGAAAGTATTCGACAAACCTTCGGTGAAGTTGGAGAGTGAGTTTCTTTTGCGAAGTGCTCTAAACATTTTTTAATAAAATAACATGTGATTTGTTGAAATTTTGATATGAATTTTGCACTGTAGGATCGTGAAAATAAGCATTCAAGATCCACAATCTGCCGAAGGATCACATGGTAAAAAGGAAGTGTATTTGATACGTAATAAGGTATTCTTTTATTCGAGGAGTTGCTTTTAACTTCCCTATTTTTGTGATTGCTTAATAATACACCCGATGTGATATTCAGGTGCATGCCCATGCCCTTGTGGAATATAACTCCATAGAGGCAGCAGAGAAAGCTGTAAGCATTTATGCAAATCTCTATCTCAGCAAAATAAATTGGCACCGATATGTTCAGACTTAAACATTGTAACTATCTCAGGTGGCAACACTAAATGATGAGAAAGACTGGAGAAGTGGGTTGAGAGTCAAGCATTTGGCTAAAAAAACAGTAACTTCTCACACCCATAAACTGTATAAATTGCATGCATTTTTTTGCCGAAGCATACACTAACATTTCTCTAACAGGGATCTCACATGTTTGATAATTTCATTACGAAAAATAAAGAAGCTGAAGGTGGAGAAGTTGGCAGTGAGAAAGATGATAAGGTAAATACCCACATTTTTTCACATACATATTAACACGCACACGCGCGCGCACATATTATGTGGGTGTGTCTTGAACTTACTGAAATTTAAGCTTTTAATGCTTCAATAGCATTGATTTAAGCAATCAGGCAAAAAAATCCAACGGGGAAAAAAAAAAGGTACAAAGAGAATTAACTTTTCTGGAGGCTATGGTAATATGCACATTATGGATCAAACTGTGCTATGGATTCATATCTCTATTTTCAAAGTTTATATAGTCGATCTGAATCGTTAAACATGATCTCCATATAAAAATGTACCAGGAGAGCAAATTTTACAATTTTTTTCTATTTTTTTAGATAGGTAGAAAATCACTGCTTTTCGATGGTTCAGAATTTTCAAATCAAGTGATTTCTACCTTATCTAAAAACATAGTAATTTTTTTTACAAAATTATCTGCAAGTACATTTTCATATGAAGATCATGTTGAACAGTTCATATTGACTGTTTAGACTATGTAATATGCATATTACCATAGTCTCACTCTTGGTGATTTATATAAATGTGTTTGTTACTTCGATTAAAATAGATTGCTGCACTGTTGTCAGGGGCGGAGGACTTTCAAGTTATGGGGGTCAAACATGAATGGGTGTCAATTCATATGAAATTTTTATGTTGTGTATGGGGGTCAATTTTACAGTATCCATAACATTTTACTATAAACCATATAGAAAATTGTGCATAGGTACAAAATTTTCAGAAATAAATGGGGGTCAATTGACCCCCATTCAAGATATGTACATCCACCTCTAACTGTTGTTATGGGTATGTATCAGCCTGTTCTATTCACCTTTTTGTTCCATTTTAACTGCTCTGCATGTGTCAGGAAGAAGAGCATGCAAAGGGTAGGAGGCACAATAACAGAACCCGGCGAAAGGGACATGTACAAAAGAGTGCTATCGAACAAGGTACTTTTTACTACTAATAATACACATGGAGTACTGTAACCAGTGAGAAACACTACCTGTCAGGCTTAACCAGCCATAAGAACCTGAGTAAGAAAAAGAGTTTTTAGGTTTTAGTGCCACACCTGAGGGTAAAATAAGAACCTTTTGTTTAGTATATTTTAATCTGAATTTAGGAGATAGAATCGGAATATAATAAATTTTTCCGAGTAGGGAAATGATGCACAAAACCTCCATAAGAGAATTAGGTTTGCTGTCTTTGCATGCAACCCTTCTCTCCTTTGTTAGCTAACCAAATGCAACCATTGTTCTCCCTTCTGGTTTATCTTCAGTTGAACCTTTTCTGTGGCAGTTCTTGTATTTGCTTTCATGGGGTAGTTTGAGTTTGTGGTAAAAGTCGGGTGCACACCTTTATATATATATATTTTTTGTTTCTTGTAGTTTTTGTATCTTTTTACTGGAGAGTAGTCAAATCATTTGCCTTATTGGCTTTGTCCACGTCCATGCTGTCCTTCTGGGTCAATCTATTTTTTCCCAAATCGTGGGCCCACCAAGATTCCCCATCAATGCCTTGAACAAATATATGCTTGCCCATCATTGCCTTGAACAGAAAATTGAAGCCTCGATTTGTTTGCACATTTTAATTTCTGCTGCCATATACTGAATCAATATGCATCTGTGTAGTTCGCCTACAAAATTGTACTTTCTATTTCTAGTATTATTTTCCGTTCGTTTCCAATGTTTTAGGGTAGTTCACAGATAATGCGAACCCTAGCTCTCCGTAGGGTCACGCACACTGTGCAACAATCTTCCTACTTTTCAATTTTTTCATTTCGGGTTACTGTCTCCTAAATTCCAAATTTGATTTATTAAATAAAAAAGTGTGTGAAATATGATAGTTCGAGGCTTGTACTTTATTTCTACAGTTTGGGCGAATTTTTATTGTGGTAAATTGGGGTTGACTAAAGGGTCATTGCATTATAAAGTGCTTAGTTGAGGCATTATATGTTTCTTTGATTATTATAGAACTTAACCATATACTGAAGACACTATCTTCAGTACCAGTCTTTGTTTATTAATAACTTAGAATTAATTTGTTTTTCACTATACCGATAACTTTTACAGGGCATGGATGTGGTACAGTTGGATCAACTAGTGGAGTTACAAATAAACCCCTTCCTGGCCCGAGAATGCCTGATGGCACGAGAGGGTTTACAATGGGTCGTGGCAAACCGGTTCGTTCTGACTACAAACCCGATTTGCAAGATCCATGACTTTTAAAAAGTTGTATCTTATACCAAATTGACTTCGAAATATTTATGAATGGCTAACTATATATATCACAAAATTTAACATTTGTGAGTTTGTACTGTGTATCATGGTTGATCCTTTTGGCTAAATTACTTCACTACGTTTGTATTTTGACAAAAGTAAGAAAACATGGAAACTAATTCGATGGTTGTTGTTTGATTGTTTGTTTTGTGTGAATGACCTGACCTTTCAAGGGGTTCCATGTAAATTGCCATGTATATTGTTGCTGATTGACATGTGATTTTTTGTTTTTGTTGCTTGTTATAAAAACTAAAAGTCTGATATGGTTTCTTTCTGTTGCATGAAATAGGCTGTGCAGCCTGATAGTGTTAATTTGTAATATATGGTCTTGCAAGAACAAAAACAGCGGTTAAGATCAACCACTGCTTGCAACTAGCACTGGTATTTTTGCAGCAACGAATTTGAGCATGTAATTATGTATGTTGATTTTGAAGGGATCAAATGAACTCATATGGGATATATCCCCTGCTGTCATAATACATGTTGTGACTACACGCTATTTCCTGTTATCAACACAATAATACACAATAATTATTGAAATTTAACAAGACAATTTGAGTTTCCAAATTTCTCAATTCTGGACACCGGTTAAGATCGGTCATTTGGTTCATATCAGGTTTTGACTGGTACAGCTTTAAACAAGTCCTTAGGATCTATGTTAAGTGAACGAAGTCAATTGACTCCATTCATTTTAATTTTTTTGTGTAATTATACATAATTTTTATATAGTTTAGAGTAAAATATACGATGGGTACTGTAAAATATAGCGAGTTGTTTTTTATATTTTTTAGAATAGTTTACTATTTTTTTAGATGAGTGAAAAAACAGAGTAAGTTGTTTTTAGGAGTCATGTACTTTTTCAGTGTCGATGAGTGTTGTTGAATTAGTTTCCTCCTCCAGTATGGTCAAATGAAATTACCACTGCTAGCTAGAGTACAAAAAATAACACACTGTAAACATATAAATGTAATCATCTAAATAAAACAAATATGTATGGAAAAATTTCTGCTGCTTGTTCACAATTGCAAGAAAATTAGGTACATTTAGACTCGACTTGAGTGAGGCTACGGTGCTATGCATAGCACGGATTGGTCCGTGCTACGGTTCAATAGTTGAGTTTTCAAAATTCTAACGGTCGATCCAAACCGTTCAACATGATTATAAAATGAATATGTACTTGCAAACCAAATTTTATATTTTTTCGAATTTTTTTACTATTTTTTTAGATAAGTAGAAAATCACTGTTTTTGGATGGTCCAGAATTTTCAGATCAAGTGATTTTCTACCTATCTAAAAACATAGTAAAAAAATTCAAAAAAATGTAAAATTTGGTTTGCAAGTACATATTCATTTTATAATCATGTTGAACGGTTCGGATCGACCGTTAGAATTTTAAAAATTCAAATATTAAGCCGTAGCACGGAGCAAACCGTGCTATGCATAGTACCGTAGCCTCACTCTTTAGACTTTCCACAGTTATAAGCCCGCGGACTATTCTGCGAAACGTAAAACATTGACCCCTAAAAACAAAAGATTTTAGATTGTTCAAAATCTTTGGGATCAATTCTCTGATCCCTGGGAACCTACTATTCCGATAAAAAAAAAAGAAAATGTTCCTTTTTGAATCTAAAAGCCACATGTGTGACACGTGACTCTTTTAGTAAGGTTCAAACGTTTTTCTTTTTTGTTCATTTCATCATGCTTTTATTTTTAAATTTTATGATAACAAAACATTTAAATTTCAAATGTCAAAACAAAATTATTTCTATATGCATTTTATATGAATAAATAAGTTGAAAAATTAATGTCTAGATATTGTTTACATTAGTGTATTTTTGCAAGCTCTTGATGTCAATCAAAACAAGATCGAGATCCTGTAATCAAAACATAATTTTTTTTAAAAATTTCGAGTTTATTTAGAACAAGGTCAGGCGATAAAAAAATAATAAAAAATAAATACATAAAACTTATAAAATAACTTATAAAAAGTTCATTTTTTTTACCGAAAAATGAATACATAAACACTGGTCATTCAACGATAAAAGTTTGTTATTAGGTGATTAAAATAGTATATCTTGCATGTCCTTGCTTTTTATGAAAATAAAAATTATTCAACTGGCCGAAAGATTACTACACGCTTATTTTGCTGAATTTGGATCCCCTAAAGTAACTCAAATTTTGAGTTTGGATCCGGATAGTCAATCTGCTCCTGCACGAATATTAAAGGGGCTACGTGCATTCTATGTGACTATCTCAGACTGAATTGATCTAAATTCTGATTTATTTTATTTTTTAAGTTGACAAGTTGAAACAAAAATAACCCTCATTTTTCGAAAAAGATATGTACTGTTTGTACGAATACAAGTGAGGTCAATAGTTGTCACTTGTTTCCTCGGTCACTTTCTTTTTCTCTTTATAATCTATAATTCTATATACTTTGGATTTGTTGGGCAATTTCTCCTTAAGAGTTGGAATGTTAAAAATTTAATTCTTTGTAAAGTATCCTTCCCACATACATATTACTTCGAAGTTCCAACACTATTTTTTATTTTTTTATTTATACTCCCGAGTCTTTTTAAATTTCATTCCTTCAAATCCAGGTTAGCATCTAATCCGAACACTATTCCGTATTTGAACGGGTATTGAGTTAACGGTTATTCCGTATTTGAAAGGCTGTACCTGTCAGAACCTGATATGAACCAAATGTTGGGTTGATAGCAGCTTTGAGAAATTTGGGAAGTCAAATTGGCTTGTTAAATTTCAATAACTGTTGTCTTGATAACAGGAAATAACGTGTAATCTCAAAATGTATTTGTAAATTAATTACATGCTCAAATTCGCTACCTTTTTTTTGTTCTTGCAAGACCATATTACAAATTAACACTATCAGGCTGCACAGCCTATTTCTTGCAACAGAAAGAAACCATATCAGACTTTGTGTTCACACAAAACAAACAATCAAACAACAACCATCGAATTAGTTTCCATGTCTTCTTACTTTCGTCAATATACAAACATAGTAAAATCTCAATTTAGCCAAAAGGCTCAACCATGATACACATTACAAGTCAAAAATGTTAAAACCCAGAAACAAGGCTATTTTGTGATTTATAGTTAGCAATTCATTAATATTTCAAGTCAATTTTGTATAAGATACAACCTTTGAAAAGTCATGGATCTTGCGGATCAGGTTTGTAGTCAGAACAAACCGGTTTGCCACGACCCATTGTAAATCCTCTTGTGCCATCAGGAATTCTCGGGCCAGGAAGGGGTTTATTTGTGACTCCACTAGTTAATCCAACTGTACCACATCCATGCCCTGTAAAGGTTATCAGTATAGTGAAAAACAAATTAATTCTAGATTATTAATAAACAAAGACTGGTACTGAAGATCGTGTCTTCAGTATATGGTTAAGTTTTATAATAATCAAAGACACTTATAATGCCTCAACTAATCACTTTATAACTTACCATAATAAAAATTAGCCCAGACTGTAGAAATAAAGTACAAGCCTCAAACTATCATATTTCACACACTTTTTTATTTGATAATTCAAATTTGCTAATTAGGAGACAGGAACCCAAAATGAAAAATTTGAGTAGTAGGAAGATTGTTGCAGTGTGTGTGACCCTACGGAGAGCTAGGTTCGCATTACAACAGAAAATTATTAAAAATAGAAAGTACAATTTGGTTGGCAAACAACACAGATAAAGTCTGTGAACCAAAAAAAAAAATTAGGATGACACACGTTCTAAAAAAACCCACTGATGCATGTTGATTCAGTATATGGCAGCAGAAAAAAAAATGTGCAAACAGCTATACAATCACCCACCCACAGGTAAACACAAATTTGTTCAAGCCACTGATGGTGAAACTAGATGGGCCCACAACTTGAGCAAAAATAGGGCACATGACTCGACTACTCTCCAGAAAATAGACACAAAGAAACACACGAAAAAAAAAAAAAAAAAAAAATAGAGAGAGGTATGCACTAACCTTTATCACAAACTCAAACTACTCAATGAAACAACAACAACAACAAAGCCTTTAGTCCCAAACAAGTTCAGGTAGGCTAGAAATGAAACCCAACCAGAGTTGTGCCGGGTAGTTTTTTCAGAAAATAAAACCTAAATTGTTTTTTCTTACTCAAGTTCTTATAGCTAATTAAGCATGCCGGGTAGTGTTTCTCACTAATTACAGTACTCCATGTGTATTATTAATAGCAAAAAGTACCTTGTTCGTTAGCACTCTTTTGTACTCCCTTTCGCTGGTTTCTGTAATTGTGTCTCTTATCTTTTAAATGCTCTTCTTCCTGACACATGCAAAGAGCTTAAAATGGAACAAAAAGGGGCAAAGAACAGGCTGATACATACCCATAAGTCCATAACAACAGTGCTGCAATCCATATTGATCAAACACATCTAGAGTGACGCTATGGTACTATGCATAGCGCAGATTGGTCTGTACTATGGATCAATATTTTCATTTTCAAAGTTCAAATAGTTGATCTGAACCGTTCAACGTGATTTCCATATGAAAATATACTTGCAGACTACATTTAACATTAGTTTTTACTATTTCTTTTAGATAGGTAGAAGATTGCTACTTTTTAATAGTCTAGAATCTTTAGAGCAAGTGATTTTCTACCTATCTAATAAAAATAGTAAAAAAATTCTAAAAAATGTAAAATTTGATCTACAAGTAAATTTTCATATGGAGATCATGCTGAATGGTTCAGATGGACTGTTTGGACTTTGAAAAGGTTAATTTTCTTCATACCTTCTTCTGTTTATTTTTTTTCCCGTTGGATGTTTGTGCCTGGTTGCTTTAATCAATGCTATTGAAGCATTAAAATTAAAGACTTGAAATTCAGTAAGTTGAAGGCACACCCACATACATACATGTGAGTGTGCGCGCACGTTATTGTGTATGTGTAAAAATGTGGGTATTTACCTTATCATCTTTCTCACTGCTAACTTCTCCACCTTCAGCTTCTCTAAATCTCATAATGAAATGATCAAACATTTGAGATTCCTGTTAGATGAAAGATTATTTATTGTATGTTTCCAAGGAAATTGCATGCAATCCATAAAGTAATGGGTGTAAAAAGTTACTGTTTTGGACAAAAGCTTGACTCTCAACCCACTTCTCCAGTCTTTCTTGTTATTCAGTGTTGATACCTGAGATAGTTAAAATTTTTAATTCTGAAAATATATCGGCGCTAATTTATTATGCTGAGATAGAGATTTGCATAAATACTTACAGCTTTCTTTGCTGCCTTTACGGAGTCATATTCCACAAGGGCATGCACCTAAATATCACATCGCAACAAGCAGGCATATTATTCAGCAATTACAAAAATTAGGGAGGTTCAAAACAACTCCTTGACTAAAAGAATACCTTACTACTTATCAGATATCCATCCTTTTTAACCTGTGATCCTTCGGCAGATTGTGAATCCTGAATGCTTATTTTCACAATCCTACAGTGCAAAAATCATATCAATTCCAACAAATAACATGTTGTTTTATTAAAAAAAATGTTTAGAGCACTTTGTGAAAGAAATTCACTTTCCAACTTCACCGAAGGTTTGTCCAATACTCTCTTCAGAGTAATTCTCTGGTAAATTCTCCACCATAACTGTTCGTGACTGCAATATATAATTTAGCATTTCTTTCAAAAAAAATATAAATCATAACTTTTTGGTTGAAGAAGCTCTAATAAGCACACTAAGGGAAGCAAAAGAATTTATAGGCTGTGGATAAATAAGCAAATACAAATAATTAGTTGTAAAAGGAAAGCTATTACCTTATCATCATTCGTCTCAGCAATAACGGGCAATGGATTTAATCTCTTAACTTTTTTACCATCTTCACTGACAACCTAAAACGAAGAAAAGTAAAAGTGAACAAGACTGTCCATTTACAAAAGATGTTTGATAGAGATTTTGAATATTTACAAGTAAACTCAAATGAAGTTTGAAGAAACAAGTGCTTAAAAAGAGAAATTACCAAATTAGATGATGTCCTGAGTGTGGCTTCAATTAATGAATCGTCTTCAACAAGTCTCTTCATTTTTCTTAATGATGCAATGACAGTAATAGGAACTACAGGAGGAATAAAAAAAAAAAAAAATAGAATCATGATTACATTAATTGATCCAGAACTAACAACATGAAATGATTTGTTGATATCTGATTTATAAGAAAAATAGTTAGAACAAAGTAGGACAACTCAGATGAGTAAGGGAAAATATCATTTCCAAGCATGAATTATGCAATTTTAAAATGATGAGCTATAAATGCTGAGAAACTTACCAAAACCCCGACCATTTTTCCACGTATACTGGAGTAAGAATTTATTTGCCGGGAGGTTTGCATCACTAAAATAGTACTCAACCTAGAAATACATTGTTATCAGATCATATAGCAATAAATGAACAAAGAGGAAAAAGAGAACAATCACAAAATCCCATTAAAACATCGCCTTTTTAGTCTTTACACTGAACAAACCGAGAATTCCAACAATGTACAATATAATCCATTTCTCTCACCTGATGCACTATCTTCGCACGAAGTTCGTCAGAGAGACCGCCATCACCAGTCAAGATGATTTCTTGCTCGTGATCCTCGCTGTTCTCTCCGATCACCTCTTCGTTCCTGTCGGAAAGAGAGGGGTTATGAGGAGGAGAAGCGATTGGGGAAGAGAGGGGAGGAGGGGAGGGAGGACTGGCGCCTTCTACTTCTTCCATGTTGGTTCGTCGGAGGAAGAGAAATTCTTACTGACAGAGTGTGTTCAATTCGGTGCGAGCCGAGCTCTCTCCAAACTAATTGACGGAGTGTGTTCAATTTGTTAAGATCCTCTCCATTTTTAAAATAAACGGAGATATCCTGTTTGGGAGTAAACTGAGTATCTCCCGACTCCCGGTATCGGACCGTGTAAAATTAAGAAGTTTTAATAGCAGAATACTGGACACATCCAGTTTAGACCTACTGGATTTGTTTAATTTCTGTTAAACAAGTTAGTTAGACTGATTTTGTTATTCTGTTATAGCAGTTAGAGATTGTAAGTAGGAAACATAGCTATGTGAGTTCTCTATAAATACAAGACCATGTAAAGCTCATGAAAGTCTTTAAGTTTTGTTTTGAGATTCGTGTAAACTAGCCAAATGACCAACCAAACAAAAATGGCAAAATGAAATGAGCGGTTTATGTTCTACCAATTCATGAAAATTAATTTTTGAACTTTTAGCTCTTCGTCATCGTTCTTCTATTAGAATCTCCAACTTAGAATGCGTGTTGTTACTTTGGTACCCAAAAAAAATTCAGAATAAGATAGAATATGAGAATTTTTTTTTCGAAAGCTATTAATCAGACATGTGAAATACAGATTTTTCGGAAGAAAACCAAAGTTCTTTATCTTTTATTACAAACATGATATTCATTTTTTTTCTAATTTTTAATCATTTATTTTATAATAATCGCATTCTATATTCAATAACAATAATAATAACAATAATAATAATACGTTGATAATATTTTCTATTGTTATGTTCATATTGTTGTCGTTATTATACTATATTATGATAATAATATATTATTACGCTTTATGTTAATTATAATATACATCACGAATTAAATATTAATACTTGTAAATCACTACTTTTGAATAATTTAAAATTTTTAGATCAAGTGATTTTCTACATATTTAAATAAATAGTAAAAAGAATTCTAAATTTGATCTACAAGTACATTTTTTTATGAAAATCAGTTGAACAGTTCTGATCGATTGTTTAAATTTGAAAATGAAGATATTGTTTCATAGTAGAGACCATTGTGTGCTATGCATATTACCATAGCCTCACTCAAAATATAATATTAAAAAAGAGTACTTTAGTAGTCTCTATCATAAACACGAGAGATCAAAACTTGTCTTGTGCAATAGAATAATAAAATTATATATAATTTATTTATTAATTATTTTATCAGTGTCTTCTTACCTCATACAAACATAATAGAACAGTCAACAATCTGAAGACCCCAGAAGCAACGCATGAAAATCCCATGGACCTAAAGAAGTTAACAAGTTACGACAATTGCTTACCATAGGGGTTAAAGAAATGTTGTTGATTGAAAATTTTATTTGGTAGAATTCATCTGAAAATCATTTATTTAGCATCCATATACTATTGTTTTCTAGATCAAAGATCGCATATTCTTTTATAAATATTAAAAACATTTACAAAATTTTATTTAAGAACATAATTAGACAACTATATACACAAAAGTTTGTTACCTTCATTCTGCTAAAAAAATCATATAATATTCACTGCCTAATCATATCTAGATTGTTTGTTTCTGCTTTGATTCAGCAATTTTTGGAAACAGGTCAAATTAATTCAGTAATATTATGATACTTCCTTTTGTTATCTTTTTTTGAAATTGGCGCATAAAAGAATTTGAACATTAGAATTGGAATGGAATAACAGGAATCTGTTATTCCGATCCCAACCGTTCATCTTTGTTGAGATTGACGCCTTGGCGCATGAAATAATTTGAAAGGTTAGGATAGAAATAACATGTTCCTATTATTCCTTTAAAATAATAACAAATTTATTTCCTTACTCAAGGCATGCTAGCAAAATCATATCCGAATTCTCTTAGGGTACGTTTGGATCGTGCAAGGATTAGTGCAAGAATAGTGATTATTGGGTTAGTGGTTGAGAATAGTGCTAACCGGAGTGTTTGAGAATAGCGCAAACATTGGACTATTCAGATTGGTAAAAATATCGTTTGGATTGTATATTTGAAATAGCGATGGAGGAAATGAATAAAATAATGATTAAACTAATCTAATGTTTAAACTAATATTATATTACATTTAAGCTAATATTTTTTAATACTAATCTAATATTTAAAGTAATATTATATTACATTTAATATTTAAATAATTTTATATTATATTTAATCTAATATTTAAATAATATATATTATATTTAATCTATAAATATTATATTATATTAATCTATAAATATTATATTATATTTAATATTTAAACTAATATTATATAATATTTTATTTAATAATAATCTAATATTTAAACTGATATTAATTACATTCCAGACTTAACATTTACACTAATATTATATTACATTAAAATTTTAAATTAATATTATATTATATTTAATCTAACATTTTATTTAATTTTAATCTAATTTGATATTATATTTATTTAATACTAATCTAATATTTAAATTAATATTATATTACATTTAATATTTAAACTAATTTTTTAATTAATATTAATCTAATCTAATATTTAAACTAATATGATATTGCATTTAACATTTAAAATAATATTATATTACATTTAACATTTAAACTAATATTATATTATATTTAATCTAATATTTTATTTAGTACTAATTTAATATTTAAACTAACTCTAATTGAGAGGAATCAAATATTTTATTAATATCATTAACCCCACTTGCTCTATTCTTGCTAACCCAACATTTCTATGGGTTAGTAGAATAGAGCTATTCTTGAGCTAACTCAATTTGCTAATTTGTGTTTGAATTACCAAGGTTTGAGAATAGTGGAGCTAATCCATGGTTAGCTCTATTCTTGGATGATCCAAATGCACCTTAAAAGGTTTGAGAATAGTGGAGCTAACCCATGGTTAGCTCTATTCTTGGATGATCCAAACGCAACCTTAAGGTGCATTTGGATGGGTGAAGAATAATCACTAACTTGAGTAAGCACTATTCCGAACTATTTTTTCTATTTGGACGTGTTTGAGTTAGCAATTATGGACTATTCTTTGTTTGTCTTTTATGAGTTAGCTCACTATTCTACTAATTCATCAAAATGTTGAGTTAGCTCTATTCTCAGTTTTGATATTAGCTCACTATTCTACTAATTCATCTTAAAATATTGAGTTAGCTCTATTCTCAGTTTTGAGATTAGCTCACTATTCTCACTAACTCACTCCTCCATCCAAATGCACCCTTGAGTAACTCAAATTTTTGAGTTTGGATTCGAACCGTCTGATCATAATTTGGATCAATTGAGTTTGAGATAGAATCATAGAATGCAGATAGCTCCTTTAATCACCTAATAACAAACTTTTATCGTTGAATGACCAGTGTTTTAAAAAATAGAAACACACCGAGATGAATAAGAAATATTATTAAAGTGTCAAATTATCGTCAAGGTTCAAGACTATATCAAAGTTAACATCATAATTTTAACGAATAACAACACGACGAAGACGATTTGCTACGTGATCATATCAGAAAAGAAAGATGTAAATAAAATATTAAAGTTTAGTTGTACTGGACTGGTTCCGTACCACATTATAAAATCTGAAATTAGAAGTATGAAACACAAAAGTTAACAAAATAAAATGATTTTTTATTTAAAAATAAAATAATATAACACGTTGAGAAAAAATAGTTAGGGTGAGTATTCAGGACAAGTGGGAGAACAATTTTTTTTTTCGGTACAAAGAGTTTGCACCGAATTTTTTTTGTTTTGCAAGTGCAGCTCTTCTTCCGACATTTTTATTAATATCCAAAGTTAATTAGAAATTAATATTTATATCCAGAATTTCCGACTTCCGTCAAAAATACCCAAACCGGTAATAAAATGGTCGGATTTTTTTTTTTAGACACTATAAAAAACAAGATAATGAAATCTAACACTGAAAATTTGAATTTTTTTGTTTAATTATTTGTTAGATTACTTCTTTTGATAAATAATTAGCATATTTATACTAAAATACGCTAAATTACTTGAAATTATGTTGAATTACACTATATTAAGTTAAATTACACTAAATTACATTACATTACGCTAAAATACGGTAAATTACGCTAAATCACATATGAATAGGGACGATATCTTCACTGAAAAGGCAAAAAACGGCAACGAAACTTCAAATGGTCATAAAACGGCGCTCGAGTGTCCGATTTTAGCAAATGACCACTTTTCGGAAAACTTGCGAAAACACGCATGCGTCCGTGCCGGTTATGCTGGATTTTAAAATTCAGAATTGCCAAAAACTAAGGGAAGAACCTCAAAACTTGAGTTGAAGTTTCCGATTAAGATTTTTATTTCTATTATTCAATCTAAGTAGCTCAGTAAATTAGTTACATAATGAACTTGTAGAATACCAATTTTAACTATTTTCAGAATTTTTTTACTATTTTTTATGATTCATGAAAGATGACACAAAATCAGTCTACTTCAGCGTAATTTACCGTATTTCAGCATAATTAGCGAAGTTATTGTAATTTAGCATAATTTAACGTAATTTAGTGTAATTCAACATAATTTATTGTAATATAGTGTAATTCAACATAATTTCAAATAATCTAGTGTATTTTAGTATAAATATGCTAATTATAAATTAAAAGAAGTAATCTAACAAATAATTTAAATAAAAAATTTTAATTTTCAGTGTTAGATTTCATTATTTTGCTCTTCATATAGTGTCTCTAAAAAAAAAAAAAAGAAAACCGGCCATCTAGGCCATAAAATGGCCGGTTTGGACATTTTTAGTGAAAGTCAGGAATTCTGAGCATAAATATTAATTTCTAATTAACTTTGGATATTAATAAAAATGTCGGGCTCTTCTTCCTACTCTATTTCCAAGAACCTTAGTTTTAGTTTAGGTGGAAAAATAGCTGCACCTCAAATTTCTTTCTTTTTTTTTAAACAATAATGGTCAAGCCCTCCTTTAAATTAGGGAGAATTTCACGTATACCCCTCAAAAACTTCAAAATTACGTATTTTCCCCTCTAACTCTAAACTTTGAAATTACGTATTTCCCTCTCTAAATTTCAAAAATCACAAATTTACCCATTTATTGTCTTTTATATTAAAACTCATTCTAAATTTATAAAATACCCATTTTACCCTTTATTAAAAGCATAAATCACCCCATTGGACTCAAATTTGAATCTGAAGAGTTTCTCTACCGTCCGATCCGCACGTATCGCATTAAGATCTGTGCGCATCGCTTCAATATCTGTACATATCCGCTTCAAGATCCGTGCTAATCTAACACGCATGGATCTTAAAATAATTCAGATCCACGCGCATCACATTGAAATATGTGCACGTTGCTTCAATATTCGTGAGTGTTTGCTTCAAGATTCGTGCTGATCTAGCAGGTATGGATCTTAAAGCAGTTCGGACAGTAGATGAATCCTTCATATTCAAATTTGAGTCTGATAGGCATTTTATGCTTTTAATGAAAGGGTAAAATGGGTATTTTGTAAATATAGAATGTGTTTTAATATAAAAGACAATAAATGGGTAAATTTGTGAGTTTTTGAAGTTTAGAGGGGGAAATACGTAATTTCAAAGTTTAGAGGGAGAATACGTAATTTTGAAGTTTTTGAGGGGTATACGTGATTCCCCTTTTAAATTAACCATAATCGATTACAGAGTTGCTAGGTTTCCGGAAATGGAAACCTTGTGCTGTTGACAGGGGTAAAAAGGAAAAATAGAGAATGAAAAAGATAAACTTATTTACTTGCAAACCAAATTTTACATTTTTTGAATTTTACTATTTTTTCGAAAATCACTTGATCTGAACATTCTGGACCATCCAAAAACAGCCTATCTAAAAAAATAGTAAAAAAATTCAAAAGAATGTAAAATTTGGTTTGCAAGTACATATTCATTTTATAATCATGTTGAACGGTTTGGATCTACCGTTAGAATCTTGAAAAGTCAAATTTTGAGCCGTTGCACGGACCCAATCCGTGCTATGCATAGCACCGTAGCCTCACTCTATATATATAGAGATAGGCTATGGTGAGTTGTGAAGTAAAATGTTGTTTTACTTCACGCTATATTTTCATTTTGAAAATTCAAACAACCGATCCGAACCGTTCAACATTTTCTAAATATTGAAATGTGCTTGGAGACTAAATTTTACATTTTTTGGAATTTTTTTACTATTTATTAAGCCACTTTGAAATCGCTGATCCACTGTGAACAGTAAAAAATAGTAAAATTTTCTGGACCACCGGATCAACGATTTTCAAAATGGCTTAATAAATAGTAAAAAAAATTCCAAAAAATGTAAAATTTGGTCTCCAAGCACATTTCAATATGGAGAACATGCTTAGCGGTTCGGATCGATTGTTTGAATTTTCAAAATGAAAATATGAGCGTGAAGTAAAAATGACCTCTTACACAACTCACCATATCCCAGCTCTATATATATATATATATATATATATATATATATATATAGTAAGGCTACGGTGCTTTGCAAAGTAAACCACCCCGTTTACTTCGGGCTACTTTTTAGATTTTGAAAATCTAAACAACCGATCCGAACCGTTCAACATGTTCTAAACATTGAAATGTGCTTGGAGACCAAATTTTACATTTTTTGGAATTTTTTTACTATTTATTAAGCCACTTTGAAAGTTTCTGATCCGGTGGTCCAGAAAATTTTACTGTTTTTTACTGTTTACCGTCGATCAGCGATTTTCAAAGTGGCTTAATAAATAGCAAAAAAATTTCAAAAAATGTAAAATTTGGTCTCCAAGCACATTTCAATGTTTAGAACATGTTGAATGGTTCGGATCGGTTGTTTGGATTTTCAAAATCTAAAAAGTAACCCGAAGTAAAGAGGGTGGTTTACTTTGCAAAGCACCGTAGCCTTACTCTATATATATATATATATATATATATATATATATATATATATATGTAGAGTATGGCTAATGTGCTTCCTCTAGAACTTCAGCCTCGTGCTTCCGGGGGCATATCTTAGTGTTTGATGTTCAAACAACAAATTCAAACCGTTAGATGTTCAATCTATATTAAAATATACTTGGAGACCAAAATTTTACATTTTTTGGAATTTTTTTACTATTTATTAAGCCACTTTGAAAATTTCAGATCCGGGAGAACAGTAAAAACAGTCTGGACCATATGATCTGGAATTTTCAAAGTGGCTTAATAAATAGTAAAAACAGTGTGGACCATATGATCTGGAATTTTCAAAGTGGCTTAATCTCTGTCAATTTGCTTTAAGTTCGTGCGAAACGCTTTAAACTCCGTGTTTGTTTCAATTTTCGTGCGCACAAATCTTAAACTAGATCGGACAGTCATCATGCTCGTTGAACCTAAAAGTAGGTCCGATGGACATCGGACCTACTCCGTTCTCGTTGTGTAGCTACTGTTTTTAGTGCTCAACCTTTACACTTGTCTTTTACAAGACAACTCACGGGAGTTTGCTTAGTTGAATGGCATCAATTAGTGTTAAAATTTCGATATTTTAATTTAAATTCATCTCTAGAAGATCAAGTCTTATGGAGAGATGGTCTTCTAGTAAGACTTTTACAGTACATTTTTTTTTATAAATGGCTTCACTTTAGAGGCATACCCAATAATCAGTATGTTACAATTTGAATATCACATATCCCTTTAAAGGTGAAAGTTTTTCTTTGATTGGTAAGAAACATTTAAGAACCCGAGATTGTAACTTCTTTCCTTTGCAAGCAGGGCCTTTCTTTCTGTGAAGCAAGGTAATAAAGAAGAGAATGGAGTAGGTCCGATGCCCATCGGACCTACTTTTAGGTTCAATGAGCATCATGACCGTCCGATCTAATTTAACATTTGTGCGCACGAAAATTGAAACAGATACGCACAAAGTTTAAAGCTTTCTGCACGAATCTTATAGCAAATCGATGGTGATTAAACCCATTGAACCAGAGTAGGTCCGATGGGCACTCTGAAGTGAATAAAGAAAAGGGTTCTTAAATGCATATGCTGGAAATGTAGAACCGAGTTGCTTGCAAATTTTTAAAGGGTTATTCACTTAATAATAATAGTATTAGAGTAGAACTAGAGTGTTTTTAAGTTCACGAAGTTCTTTTGTGAACTTAACTCTAAAATTTATCGGATTGACTTCAAATAACGAATTCAAACTGTTGAAATCTATCAACTTTTTTTTTAGGGTTAGACGGCAATGCCGCTAACAAATATATTGAAAAAAAAATTACAAAGGTTAAAAAAATATTTTCAAATGACGAATCCAAATATATTGAAATCCATCAACTTTACGAGTGATGCGTCTACATGTGAAGATTTTAAAATTTCAAATTAATTTTGTATAGAGTCAAGTGGTAAAAAAACGTTCAAAAATCGAATGCACTAAAATTAATTTATAAACCTTCTAATTTTGACCGCTTGACTTTACACTAAATTAATTCAAAAGTTTAAAATTATAGCATGTAGACGCATCACTCGTAAGGTAGATAGATTTTAACGGTTTGAATTTATTGTTTGAAACTAATCCGATAGATTTTTAGAGTTCATTTCACAAAAAGACTTAGTGAATGTAGGAACACCCTAGTTATACTCAATAATATTATTGTCAAATTTTAAATAAGTTTGTAATTAAAAATGCTTATTAATTTATATCAAATGCTGGCCAAACTTTCAAGAAATTTTACTAGCCATAGAAATACAGCGTATTAATCAAATTGTCATATTGAATATAATATTATATATTCTAAGGTTCTAAATAGCGATTTTGCGACATTGCGGAAAGGCTACAAAAACAGCTATAACTAGCTATAGCGCCGAAAATAGCTTTTAAGATTCGAAAAATCTATAGTTAGTTATTTAGAACCTTGATATTTTTCTAAAGAACGTTCACATATGTTGTACAATTGAACAACTATTTTAAGCCATAACTTAATTTTAAACTACAATAAAACAAAAAAAATTAAGCCGTCTTAACTTAAAGTAAGCAACTTATTTCTTCGTAATTTTAACTCACAATCAAACATAGCCATTGATAAAAATACATTTTGGGATAAAATGGTGTCCAGATAATACAGGGGTAGCATAGATCATTGTCTTAACTCATTAATGTAATCAAAATATTGTAAATAACAGGAAAAAGTAATAATTGACAAATTAGCTCGAAGGGGACAATATTGAATAGTCAACCTTAATTGATACGGTAGATAAAGGTCTCCGGTTCCGAATCACATGCATCCTCTCCAATTACCTGAAAAGAAAAGGAATCTTTTACAATTAATAGATCCGGACCGTTCATTTTAACTTAGCACGTATCTCAAAGCCTAATAATACTATTCCTGCACTAGCTTGAGATTTAATCTCAAACCGTAAAGTGGCAGCGGCTGCCAAGGTGAAGTGTTTCTTTATCTCTCTCTCTCTCTCCTTCTCTCACTCTCTTTTTAAATAGAAGAACATGAAAATCACAACAAGCATATGAGAGATGACAAAAGGCGTGCAGCATACAATGGTTACACTCTGCTGTTTCTTGCATCTTCTCTTCTTTTGCATATTATCAGCCATGGCCAGAGATGTTGATAATCTAATTTCTTTCAAAAATTCTCTTCCAAATCCTAATTTGTTATTCAACTGGAACCGGATGCATGGAGTGTGCGACTTTCAAGGTGTAACATGTGAAGGAAGCCAAGTGTACTCTCTGACGCTTCGAGATCTGTCACTCGGAACAGACTTTAGTTCAGTCTCAGCTCACATCCTTTCTCTTGAAAACCTAGAAGCGCTCTCTCTCCATGCTACCAATCTCACTGGATCCATCTCAGCCCTTGCAAATTGCACCATGCGACTCAAAGAACTGGACCTATCCAGAAACGACCTTCGAGGCTCTATTTATGATACAGCTTCTCTCGCTGCCTCATGTCAATCCCTTCAGTCACTCAACCTCTCCAATAACTACATTGGCCAGTCCTTCAATCATACCTCTCCATTTCTCAGTGGCCTGAAGATGCTTGATCTCTCCTATAACAAGATTACAGCCAACAAAGATCTCCAGTGGTTATTCTCTAAACTCGGCTCACTGAATTATCTCAACCTCGCTCACAACAATATACAAGGCACAATACCAAAGATTATCAATTGCACTTCCCTGCAATTTCTTGACCTGTCTTCCAATGAACTCTCAAGTACTGTACCAGTAGGTACGTTCTCGGGTTGCCTCAATTTAACTTATCTAAACCTCTCATCCAACCATTTTACTGGTAAGGCCCCGCCCGGCATAAAGGCATTCATGAATCTCAATACGCTGAGCCTCTCCAACAATAATTTTTCTGGTGTATTCCCCATCTTGTCCATGGTTGCCATGCCTAGACTCCAGGTTCTAGAGTTGGCATTTAATAACTTCAATGGTAGTTTACCCAAATCTATTTTTAAGCTTAGAAGTCTCATGATATTGGATCTTAGTGCGAACAGCTTCTCGGGCTCGATACCACGATCTTTGTGCACCAGGAGGGTCTCTAGATTAGAAGTGTTACACTTACAGGATAACTATTTTACTGGGTCCTTACCTGACTGCCTAAGCAACTGTACTAACTTGATCTCACTTGATCTGAGCATGAACTTGCTTTCTGGGTCCATACCCGGTTCTCTAGGGTCCCTCTTCAACTTAAATGAGTTTATAATGTGGCAAAATAACTTGAATGGTGAGATACCCGCTGAGCTCTCATCCCTTAAGTCACTTGAAAACCTAATCTTGGACTTCAACAACCTAACTGGTACAATACCGGATAGGTTAGCGAATTGCACCAGGTTGAGATGGATTTCCCTCGCAAGCAATCAACTGATCGGGCCGACACCCATTTGGATTGGTAAGCTAGAAAAGCTTGTGATTTTAATTCTTGCAAATAATTCCTTCACTGGGTCGATACCATCAGAGCTTGGTGACTGTAAGGGCCTGGGATATTTAGATTTGAGCAACAACCAACTCAATGGGTCCATTCCACCTGCTTTGGCAAAACAATCCAATGATATTGGGGCAGACTTTGAAGGGGATGATCGCCTATTTTTCAGCAAGAGAATTAATGACGATAGGCTATGCCACCGTATGGATTTCTTTCTGGAGTTTAATGGAATCCGGTATAACGACCTTTTGCGCGTTCCGAGTATACGTTATTGTAACTTATTACAAGGTTATACAGCTGATATTAGCAGAACTAGCCTAAACACTATAAATAGCAAATCAATGATTTTTCTTGATTTGTCGTACAATCAGCTCGATGGCCAGATTCCAACTGAGATTTCTGTAATGCAATCTTTGACGGTTTTGAGTATCGAGCACAATCACTTATCGGGACCATTGCCAGATGAAATGGGAGGCATGGCTAGCTTAATAATACTTGATTTATCGCACAATATGTTAGAAGGTAGGATACCTTCTTCCTTTTCGTCCTTGTCCTTGTCGCAGTTGTATTTGTCAAACAACATGCTAAGCGGCCCCATACCAGAACAGGGTTCTTTCGTTACATTTCCAGAATCTTCATTTGAGAATAATTCAGGTCTCTGCGGATTACCATTGCCACCTTGCAACAGCAGGCCCATATCAAAGGGAGATGGGTCTCAGCAGGCATCGACGACGACCGATCATCAGTACCCTCTGGGCTGGTGGATCACTATAGTGTTATTGTTCTCTTTTTTCTTTATCATCGGCTTTGTAATCTGTCAATTTCTGAAATAAATAGCCATATATCGTAGAATTCTGCTTGTATGAACTATATTAGGATTTCAGAAGTTTTGAAGTACTGTAGCTCATAAAACTCATTTATGTTTTGGAGTTGTGAATTTAAATTCGAGTTACAAACTTCACATGTGAATAAATGGTTTTATTCTTCGTCAATAGCTATAAGGATGCCTATATGTTTCTTTCTTTCTTTTTTCTTTTCACCGTATAGTAGGATTGTATTAAAAAACAATGTATAAAAAAGAGCAAGGAATGAAACTGGTACCGACTTCCATACCAATAGAGAAAAGATAGAAAGACTTGCAGCTGCAGTGGCCACACTTGTCAGGGTTACTGCATGCTCCCCCGAAAACAACCATCCCAATTAATTCGTGTCAATCACCACACCATGAAATATTTAACTACCTAAAATTGAACTAATGGCTATGTGAGATTTTAATTTTTGTTCTACCAGATGAAAATGCTTTTTGAGCCAGTATACAAAAAGCTTTTTGAGCCAGTATTGGGCAATACCATCATGTACCACAGTACCAGTAACTATTACTTGTATACTTGTAGCTGTTATTAGACTGATTTTACCTGGTAATCTAAACCTTTACTGCAACAGCGACTACCGCAGCTGTATTATCATTTTTCTTGAACATTAGATAACAGCCTTAGTATTGCTTAATGTGTCAGGAAGATGTCATGTTTGCCTCATTGTGCGGGTACCCGACTAGTTGTTATTATACACACGAAGTATATCTTAAGGGCAGAACAAAATTGCACTTTGACTTGAACTTTTGCAGATTGAACCTTTAATTTAAGCCTAATGAAACAAAGGGAAGAGTAGCTCATTATAAGTAGGAGTTAAGTTGTCACTGTTTTTGCAATTTTCTTTTTGAAGGTATTTCCGTGTTGGGATCAGTCAACTAGAGTGCAAAATGATTGGGAGGCTTACTTAAAAGGTTCATATTCAATGATTAACTTATTTGTTTGCTTATATCCTGTCATGGTTTTAAAAATTTAATGACATAGGTTGTAATTTACATGAAAATCATTGTTCTTTCTCTGAAAAATTCCAAAGATTAGACAAGTACTGTTTAGTCTTTACTAGCTCTAATTGAGCTTTATATTGCAATAATTAGGAGACAACAGAAACTAAATCCGGTTAAGTTAAAGCATTTTTAATTGTTTAACAAGAAGACAACTGCAGTAAATCCAGTAAGCTGAGGCTTAGTTGTATAATTGATGGATCTGCTAGTGGTTTAGTGCCGGATTAATGCTGGCGGAAATTAAATTATTGTAATATTTGAATCTGTTTAGATAATGCCTTCTTTCTTTTTGCAAATTTCTGGTTGATTTCTCCTTCTAAAAAACTTCTGGTGTGAATAGGGATTGTAATATTTGAATTTGTTCAGATAATGCCTTCTTTCGTTTTGCAAATTTCTGGTTGGTTTCTCCTTTTAAAAAACTTCTGGTGTGATATAGGGTTTTTTCTGCAATTTTTAACCATTGCTAGGGTTCAGATCTGTGATGTGCAAAATACCTTTTTAACTTGAACTTAATTTTAGTAGTCCTCGATGCTTTTGACTTCAACTGTGCTCTTGATTGAAATTGTGCTATTTTTCATTTCATTATTTCTTTTTAATGAGGGGCCTTTTTGCAATTCAACCTCTTTTATGGAACATGACTCTGGTACATCTCTGTAATTTTCTTAATACATGAATGTTTTTTTATTTCTTTATAACCTGGGCCTTCTTTCCGCGAGAAGAAGCTACCCGTTTCTTTAATTACTTTGTTAAACACTATAATTGCATGCCTTCTCTGTCACATCTCAACTCACAGAGAAGAATACATTTTGGGATTAACATGACAGAATTAACTCATTATTGCAACAAAAATGGTGCAAGTAACAGTAAAAAGTAACAATTGACAAAGAGAAGAAGTCCAAATTAGCTCGGAGTGAACAATATTGAATAGTCAACCTTAATTGATACGGTAGATATAGGTCTCTGGTCTCAGTCTTTCAGTGTTCCTCCATTCAGATTCAGTACCTGCTTTTCCATTGTTCTTTTGACAAATATATACACAAAACCCAAGCAAATATTACAATTATTGGGTTGGGCCCAACATGTGCTGATTTTGCAAGACTACGGTTTATTTGGGCCTCAACTTGGACTTTTGCAACAGAAATACAAAACTTCTGCGGTGGAATTATATCCAGATACGATCGCATTTTCTTGTTCCTGAAATGATAACAAACGAGATACGATCGCATTTTCTTGTTCCTGAAATGATAACAAACGAGATACGATCGCATTTTCTTGTTCCTGAAATGATAACAAACGAACTCCGAGTTCCTGTGATTTTTTCAACATGCAAATTTAATATAAACAAAAGAGTAGAACTAGAGTGTTTTTAAGTTCACCAAGCTTCTTTGTGGGATAGAAAATTTCCAGACTAATTGTCATCGACTTTCACCGAAGTCTGTAAATCTTTCTCTACAAGTCTGAAAATTGCATCTACCAAGTTTTCAAAAAAAAAAAAAAAGTCTGTTAATTAGTTATATCAAGTTTGTATACCGTACACTAAGGTATATAAATCTAGTGATTTTTCATTTAAAATGTGGTTTTTGGTCAAATTTTTAGGCTAATCGTTTTGACTGAGACCACTAGGACCATTTCTAGAGCTTTCACCGGAACCACTAGAACCACTTCTAGAAGACCGCTACCGATTTTTCAAAACTAGCAATTGGGACCACTTTTAAGTACTTTGTAAATTGTTCATTACAAGTTTGTAAACCACAACTCTGTAGAGTATTTCTTTGAAGTCTGTAAACATGTAAATTAATTTAAATTTTTATTTTTTTAGATCTGGAGCTAGCTACTACTTCCAATTGTTTTGAAGTTTGTAAATCTTACGAAATAATTATGTAAAGTGTTGTTTTGAAGTTTGTAAACCTAACAAGTGTAGTATGAATTTTATCTTTTTAGATCTGTTGCATCCAAATAATACAATTTTATGCTTCGAAGTTTGTATACCTTGCTATAAAACTATGTAAAGTGATACTCTAAAGTCTGTAAACTTAACAACTAATCTCAAAACACAACTAAAAATGTTAAGAAAAAGTTAAATACATAACAACATAAAAAAACTAAATTGCAAATCAAACATTTTATGATATTAAACAAATAAATAATATATATATTTCTACCAAACATAACATATCTTACAAATCAAATCAAACATCAAACAGTCTAACATAACACTATTTATCATTGTTCAACTAATAACAAATAAACTGTTTCTTACCAACCATCAAAACATATTACAAGCCATTGTTTAAAACAAACCCACCACACATAAATTGTTTCTCACCCAGACACATTCCTTCGGCTACACCCCGATTTGGATGAGATTTGAAATCCTGCGAGTCCTTTGTAGTCACCGATATAAATTAATAAATATATATCATTTTATTATTCTATTGCACAAGACAAGTTTTGATCTCACGTGTGTATGTGTATGTTAGAGACTACTTAAGTTCTCTTTTAATATAATTTTTTTCATGCGGCAAGTTGGTGATTAATTGAGACCACTAGTAAGTTTCAATTTCTTTCACGACTTTCTCTTGTTATCTTAATTTGAAAAATTGTACACGTTGATTATATATTAATTTGTTCAAATTTGAAAATCTCAATGTTTACCTTTATTTTTTTCAGATTGTAAGGCCACAAAAATATTCTAGCTTTCCATTAGATTCATGTATCAAAAAGGTATTTATGATATATATGATCAAAACTGCAGTATTGTGTTTGACAAATATTTATTTAGAGATAATTTCATATTTTTCATAGTTTTTTTAGCAAAGTTAGGGTGTGTTGTGCTCACTAAAAGAGTTTGGTGAGAACATTCTAAAATTAATCGGATTGATTTCAAACGACGAATTCAAACTGTTAAAATCCATCTACTTCATGAGTGATGTGTGTAAATGCAAATGCAAAATTTTGAAAGTTTTAAATTCATTTAGTACAAAGTCAAGCTGTAAAAAAATAAACATTTTATAAGTTATTTTATGCATTTATTTTTCATTATTTTTTTGATTGTTTGACATTGTACTAAATGAATTCGAAATTTTAAAAAATTTAATGTACACACATCACTCATAATGAATTTCAAAAATAAAAATCATCAATCTTTACTTATTTATAAAGAACATGTGATCTTTCATCTAGAAAACATATATTACTTTTAAGCACTTGACAATAGTATAGGGATGTTAAGTAAATCATTTTCAGATGCAGCAAGGCTACCAATGATTGTTCTGTTATGTTTGTACGACGTAAGAACGCACTGATATAATTAATAAATTATATATCATTTTGTCATTTTTATTGCACAAGATAAGTTTTGATCTCTCGTGTTTATGTTAGAGATCACTAAAGTACATTTTTTTTTAATATTATAGTATTTTTCATGCGGCAAGTTAATTGGTAATTAACTGGTACCACTAATAAATTAATAAGTTTCAATTTCTTCCATGATTTTCTACTATTATCTTAATTTGGAAAATTACGCACGTTGAATATATATTAATTTGTTCAAAAAAAAAATTCAGATTGTGAGGCCACACAAATTATTTTAGCTTTCCGTTAAATTCGTGTATCACAGAAGGTATTAATTGGATCAAACCGTTCAAAAAGGAAGCAGGTTGGGTCCGATGCTCATCGGACTCAAATTTGGGTCCGATGGGTTTCGGGATTGTCTGATCTGCTTTAAGATTCATGCGCATGAATTTTTAAAACCGACGCAAAAGTTGCGGGAGCGAATCTTAAAACAGATCGCAAAAGCCGACGCAAAATTCTCTACGATATTACAAATTTGTTTTATTATAAATAAATCAATCTTTGTAATTCATAATTTCTAGTATTAATAATTAAATTTATCTATAATAGAAGAAATCTTTATAATCATACAACAAATTTATTAATAACGAAATTAAATTGTTATATACTCCATATCAAAGAAGGAACAATGGATGCCTCCATTTGGTAGGAAAAATAGAGATTTCAAATAACATGTTGTATGCTGGATTTAGATTTCAGAAAAACGATTGAATTCCTTATTTGTGTATGACATTTTGTAAAAATAAAAAGACTTATTCAGGGGTGGAACCAAGGTCTGGGCTAGCCTGGGCCCTGGCTCCCCCTTGGCCCAGAAAACTAGCAGTGCCCCCCCCCCTCTTAGCAGCCTGAGCCTAGCAGTGCCCCCCCCTTAGCCAGCCCCTGGCGACTGGGCTCCGCGACGAGGTGACGAGAAAACTAGTTAGGCCCCCCTATCGATCATTCCTGATTCTGCCACAGGACTTATTATTATATCTTCTTCTTTGGACAAAGATAATCCGAAGGGCTTTAGATAAGTTCCGCACCCTATAAATCAAGTACATTTCTGAATCAGAAAAATGTGCTAAAACTTAACATGATAAAGCAAGAAAATCATACATAACTCCCCATTTCATGCGGCTCATGCTTCTAAATTTTGGCAAATATTCTTTGAATAATCATTAATTCTTGTACATATTTTTTTATTCATAGCATTAAAAAAAATTAAAAAAATTAAAAAAATAAAACGTGATATTATTTTTGTAAAATTTTCAAAACTAACAGTAAGCTCAATTATACTGGATTGTACTTCATCTCTTTAGCCGCAACAAATTATCGCGACCTTTTTTTTGGACATTTTACAAAAATGATGTTACAAATTTTATATTTTACTTTTTAATGCATGGAAATTTTGTAAAAATGATATCTAATATTTTATTATTGCTTGGACATTTTACAAAAATAGTGTTACCGAAATTTAATATTTTTTTCTTATTGCTGTAAATAAAAAATCAGCTCCTGTACACATCACACGGGAGCTTTTGAACTATTCAAATGGGGGATAAACTTTGCTGTTTTAAAAAAAAAAAAAAAAAAAGCAGGTTCATACTACTACTCATCCAACTGTTGATCTTTTTCGAAATTAACACATGAAAAAATTTAAACAATTGAATGAGGAAAAACAAATTCCTGAAAAAAAAAAATCAACAAATTCTATTTCTGCACATAATGTTATACAACGGTGATCAAAGTTGCGCTTCATAAGAATATTAAATAATCTTTGAGGCAAGGAAAGGAAGTCCAAAATGTATTGCGTTTCATATGAATATTTTGTTAAATAATTTTTTAGAAAGAAAAAATTGTTTTAGCTTTTCAGAAGAAGAGATATTTTGTAAACTTTTTTTATTAATGAGTCTCCCAAAAGGTACTTAGGTAGGACCGTAGGACCAATGAACTAATTGTTGACATGGGTGCTCAACAAGCACATTGAAAATTATGGTAAAAGTCAAAGAGTGAGTAATCTGAGAGATTAAACCCGCTTGACAATGAAACAAAATTGAATGACACGCTTCATGAGGAATTCTTGCTGATTAAACCCGCTTGACAATGAAACGAAGGTAATACAATTTTTTTGCAAAATGAAAGTATCACAATTTAAGTACCACTAAAATTGACTAAAAAACTAAAAGCTTTTATTTCAACTGAAGAATTGCACATCAAATAATATACATAAAGTGTCAAATTCGAACTAGATAAGAATCCATAACTAAAGAAGTATCAGAGTACACAAAAACCTAATAAAATTAATTACTGCACCGACCAACAAAAATGATCGATAACAGTACTGAGGTGGTAATGAATCCGAACCTAATTGAATTATTATTATTATTATTATTTTTGTTATAAAAAATCCGTAGGTTGGTTACAACACACTAACAGACAGTGAGTAATCTGAGAGATTAGGAATAAAACTACCCCTCCTGCCCCTTACCGCCTTTGAATTATTAATCCTAAAGAAAGTGCCTTAATCACCAGTAATAAATGATTTTACATAATTACATAAGTGATTTTCAAATTAACCAATGGCAGTCATGGCATAAGTAAATTAAATCACAACTTACCACTTTTTTACTGTAACGTTCCGTCACGTTCGGAAAAATAAAATTGAGTCATTATTAATTATGAACTTATGATTATAAGATTTTTCTTAATATAATAAAGATTGTGTGTCTTTTCATAACATATTATATTTATATTGATTTAGAAACATTTTTTTAAGAGATTTAAGAATGAAGTAATTAATAGAATTGTAATTTAATTATGTTTGTTTTCTAAATTACGGATTTGGCCAAATTTATTTTATTTCCTTGATATTGCTTCTAATGATAGCCAAATTTTTTTTTAAGATGTTTATGTAGAAATCAATCAATTCTAAAATTTTATGTTTCCAAAAAAAATCATAGGACGGTTCAAATGAGAAGCCTCTAATTAATTCAAAGCATTAAGAAAATGAAATCTGCAAATTTATATTTCTTTCCATATGAGCAATTTCCTTTTTCCTTGATTTTCCAATTAATGCCCCCGTAACTCCATTTAAAATTGGTAACCCTTCCAGGCAGCCATTTATGTATTCACATAATCAATGAGAAAACCCCTCTCCATTTCTTCCCCTCTGCCACATCTCTCTTTCACTCTTTTCTTCACAACCACCGAAGGGTTCTCAAATCCTGCTCTTTTGTGTTAAAAATTCTGCATCAAGATAATTAAACATTTTATTATTTTGTGGCATAAATTAAATAGATTAGGAGATGATAAATTAGATCTTGTTGGTAGAATCAATTTCGTTCTAAATTCTATAATTTTATTAATAAGTATTCCTTAATTAAAATCTGAAAATTTAGTTTCTTAAAAGATATTATAATCCGAAGTTATTCTCTTAATTTTTTTGTATTTATTCAATTGCAATCATACAATTTGTTTCAACTTTTTCCTTTCATCAAGTAATCAAGATCTGATTTCAAAATCGGAGTATGATGTATACCTTTGTATTTGATAACTTCAAATAGAAATTAACTAAACTCACTAATTGTCATCATTAGTATTTTAATAATTTCATATCCGTTTTGTTTATTGGAATAAAACAAATAAACTATTTTTATCTATAGTTATACACAGTGTTCTAAATAGCGCGCTATAGCGTTTTTGAACCCTAAACGCTAAGCTATGGCATCAAAATGCGCTAATTGAGCTACAGCCGCTATAGCGCATAGCGTGTAGCGCAAATAGCGCGCGCTATGCATAATGGGTTTTTTTAGGCAATTTATATGGGCTTTAAATAAAGACCCAAAAAAATTAAATAAAAGCCCAAACCGAAATCAATTAAAAGCTTTATTGCTATAGATCTTTTAATTTGTCCAAACCGAGAAGGAAACCCTTGTCGCTGAAATTGGGAAAATTTTAAATAGAAATCATGATGCTTAAGATATTTTGAAATTTGAATAGAAAAAAAAATAGATTATGTCATGAATCATCATGCGTAAGATATTTTGAATAGAAAAAGATCGATAGTTTATGATATTAATATGGATATTTTGAACCGCAATTTGGACTTTGTACAGGTTCAATATGAATATTATAATTTCTTAATTAATTTGATGTTATTTATTGTTCTATGAGACTTTAAATAATATTGATATTTAGTAAAAATATATAATATAATTTTTGTAAAAAAAAACGCTATGTAGCATAGCTTCCGCTATAGCTTTTTTTGTAGCATTTCCGCTATGACGCTATAAACGCTATTTAAAACATTGGTTATACATGATGATATCCAATAAAACTATCTTCTTATAAAAGAGTTTTGAAATAAATAGTAATTTCTATAATTACTCACTTCTATTTTTGTAGATTGAAAACTATATTCCACCAAATAGTTTATTCTAATTTAGTCTATGTTTTCAAACTTAATATATATTTAATTGGATATATTCTTGTTATCATATATAGTCAAAACAAAAACTCTCGATTATGATAAAGATAAAGTTAACAGAAGCTAAAATCATCTATTTTGTTTATATATATTTTTATCTTTATTTAATTATTTATTATATTGTTTTATTCTCGTAATGATAAACAGAGTAGAAATCAAATTATTGTAAGCCCAATTTAATGTTAGAGTTCGCCTAGATAGTAAACAAGGATAAATGAGATATAACATTAAGGTTAGAAAACGAGAATTGAATTCAAACATCACTAATTAAAAGGTATGTTTATTATGTTTATATTTTAGATTCGACATTTAAAGATTTAGATGACGTAAGAGACAATCAAGGATTTACTCAGACATCAGGTGTGGGTTTTCTAGACGTTATAAAACTAACTTACTTGCCTATTGTCATTCAACTATTTATTATTATGACATTAGTTGGAATTATGCATGTTGTTTTTCGAACCATTTGCATTACTTGAGTAGAATATGATGTATTGAGCATGATATGAATTGTGTGATTGAATAAATGTACGTGACATGAACAAGGAAACTGAACAGGGGCCGATATGCTTGCATATTGGGATGTATACATTGGGTCCAGTGTTCAATTAGACCCCTCGCACTAGTACAAAAATATCCTTCACTGACCCTCAATCACCGACGGTTTTGTTATCTAAACAGTCGGTGTTGAGCAGCTTACCAACACTGATGTTTTATTAGCGGAAGCATCAGTGTTGTTCATATCCTTCACTGACGGTTCAATTAAATAACAGTCAGTGTAGAGTTACTACACTGATGGTTTTTTAAAACTGTCAGTGTAGCATACCTACACTAGCGGTTATCAAAACCGTCAGTGTTGGTTACCTACACCGACGGGTGGTGAAATCGTCAGTGTAGGTGCTATTCACTGACTGTTTTTTAGAACCGTCAATGAAGAGGACCTACACTGACGGTTTTAAACAACCGTTAGTGTAGGTAGCCAACACTGACGGGTTTTCAAACCGTCAGTGTAGGTACCCAATACTGACGGTTTCTAGACTTTTAGAAACTGTCAGTATTGGGTACCTACACTGACGGTTGTAAAAAACAGTTAGTGTAGGTACTCTACACTGATTGTTTTTTCAATTGAACCGTCAGTGAAAGTACCCAACTCTAGCTATTAATCTGTTTGTTTTTTTTTGTGTTTTTCGCATTTCAGCAACCAAATTGTAATGAAAATTTTATTAGTGATATTTATGCAATATTTAATTTTATAGCATGTTTATTGCTTAATTAAATCATTTTAACACATTAAATTATATAGCATTACATGCATGTTGTTTATATGACTCATATCTTTTATGTATGAACTTGAAACATAAACTCTTGTTTCATGAGTTAATGAAGACACACGGGCATAAAAATTTATAACTATTTGAGAATAAAATTGCAATGCTTGTTTATTAGAATGAACATATTATATTTAATAAGTATGATTAGTAATTTACGTGATTAGTGAAATTTAGACAATTAACATCAAATTTTGACTTTAATTTTAGAAAATATTTTTTAATGAAAATTTTATTAGTAATATATATGTAATAATTAATGTTATAACATGCTTATTGCTTAATTAAGTGATTTTGACAAATTAAATTATATAGCATTACATGCATGTTGCATATATGACTCATATCTTCTATGCATGAACAAGAAACATAAACTCTTGTTTCGTGAGTTAATGAAGACGGACAGGAATATGTCGTCTGTGGGTCGATCGGAATCGTTTAAATTAAAGAGCACTGCATCTATTGTCTTGCATTCAAGTTTGATCAAAATTTGTTTTTATTTACCTATCCATCTAGTTAACTGAAAATTGAAGCATCGTATGGCCATAAAACACTTCGTGTTGGATCGAAACTCATACATAATTACTTCTGTACTTTTATGTTGGTTACACTTAGTGTTCTCTCTTGATCATTTAAAAAAAAGATTTGGAATGATTTCACTGCAGATCGAGCGTTGATTTCCCGCGTGAAAATGAACGGTCTGATTTCAAACTTTATTTTATGTTGATTTTGTTGTCATTTTTTTTTGTAATTTTTGATTCACTGACTGTTTTTACTACGAAACCGTCAATGTTGATACCTTCACTAACGGGTTTTTGTTTAGAACCGTCAGTATTTATATCTTCACTGACGGGTTTGTTTTTAGAACCGTCAGTGTTCTAAGCTTCACTGACGGGTTTGTTTGGAGAACTGTCAGTGTTTATACCTTCACTGACGGGTTTTTTCGGAGCTGTCAGTGTTGCCTCATTTACTGACGGGTTTTTTTGGAGCCGTCAGTGATTTATTTTCCCTGAGGTAGATGATGCTAAGTTTTAGATGGATTTTGAAGGTTGCTGTCAGAGTGGGAAAAATGTGCCGTGCCGTGACTAACACGCCGTGACTTTGGTCACGTGCCGTGCCGTGACCAAAATGTCAATGGGTGGTCACGGCACGCGAATGGTCACGCCACGTGAGTCACGCCGTGCCTAAACGTGCCGTGACTCGCGTGACTCACGTGACCTAATTACGCGTGACTCGCGTGACTACCGGCTCCTAATTACACGTGACTCGCGTGACTACGTGTCGTGCCGTGCCAAAGTTTCAAAAGATGAGCACGGCACTCAAATGGTCACGGCACGGGACACGCGAGTCACGACACGTAACTGACATGCATGCCGTGCCGTTCTGTGCCGTAACCGTGCCATTCCGTGACGGAACCGGCTCCGCCATGCCATTTTTCCCACTCTAGTCGCTGTAGTCAGAAACAAACAAAACGAAAGAAAGAAATAAGAAAACAAACGAACGAAAGAAAGAAGAAAGCTTTCCAAATCAGCATCTAGCCTCGCCGTCAACCCTCCCAAATCTATCTCCCGCCTTGTTGTCTCTCTCCGCATCCGCTCCGCTCAGCCTCGGCCCACTTTTTTGACCTGCCTCGTCCCGCACAGCCGCGCGACCCGCTCAGCTGACCTGCCTCGCGCCGCTCAGCCGCGTCCTGCTCAGCCGATCTGCCTCTCGGGTAATTTCTTATTGTGCTCTATGCGTTGTTGTAGGATTAAGCCAAATAATACGAAATTTCTTAGATTTACTCGTCCCAGTAGTGATAGGCAGAATTGAGATGATATCCTAAAATTTGAAGAAGTACATATGATACTTGAAATTAAAGGTACAGCTTGATATAATATCCTACTGAGAGCATTGACCAGCACCCTGCATTCACAAAGTGAAAATGAACTTGTAGTATGTTCATGGTAAATTAAGGAGGGCAAGTGCTATTTCCTCCCCTTTTGTTTGGATGCTTATGCAGATTTGAGCTAATATTACAGCATTAGTAATTATATATTTTTTTTTGTTTCAATTTTCCTCAGGATCTGGTTCCTTGCATCCTTGTAAGTTTTGAAAGATAACAAATTGTTGTGTGGAGGGGCAAAAAACTACAACAGCGGTACGAATCACAACAGAGAACATAATTACGAATCTTCTAGGCTTTCACTCAAGTGGAAATGATGTGATCAATGAAACTGTTGTGCGAATTATAACTCAACAGGGTTGGCATATTTTCTGTCATCATGTAATATGGCAAAGAGGCAGGGGCTTCTATTGAAAAAAACCAGGATGGCATATTTTCTGTCAGCTTGCTGGATGATATGTGTGACTTAGATCCTGAATCCAAGTTCAGAAGAGAAGGTAAATTTAATTAAATTTGTTGATGGGTTAGATTAATAGTTTTTTTTATGGTATTCCTAATTTCAATCGAATTATATATGGAATAGTTTGTAGGTTAGTATTATTGTATTGTGCGATCTATCAAATTTGCCTTGAACATTTAGTATGCCTTTTAGGTCGATGCCTATTCAAAATTAATTCAATAGGGATTAATTTTGAATAGTTCCCTGTTGGAACTGCTCTTTGAATGTTTTGTCTCATTTAGGATGTGAACACATGTCAGTAGATTAGGTATTTAAGAAAAATTTGGTAGCATTTATCCTTGTTCCCACGAGTACATATTGGATTTCATTAGTAGCGTAAAATTTGATTCACTAGTAGCGTAAAATTTGACACATGAAGTGAAGACAACCTATTTCTGGATTTAATGTGTAATTTTTGTTAATTTTATTGCCAATTTTATGTGTAAAATTATGCTGATTTTATTGTCAATTTGATGTGTAATTTTTGTTTTCTATTATTCTGCACCGACTGTTATTTATTTTGAAACCGTCAGTGTAGTGTTCTACACTGACTGTTATTTTATTAGCCGTTGATATTGTGTTAATTTACTGACCGTTTTGTTTATTTCTTATCTGTCAGTGTTGAAAGGCATTACTGACTGTTTTTTATTATGGAGCATTCAGTGTTGGTTTATTCACTGACTGTTTTTAACTTCTGCAATTCGGAGCCGTTGGTGTTCTTATTTGTCTGAAATTTTCATTTCCCGGGTTTCTCTTTCGATCAGCCGCCAAACTCTAAATTTCATGTTTCTCAATTTCAATTCACTTCGATAAATATTATAATCTGCCTTGCCCCAATTTCATTTCCCTTTTTTCCTTCTGCCTCAATTTCTCAATTTCCTTCCGCCTCAATTTCTCAATTTCCTTCCGCCCCTCTCAGCCTCGAAATCACTTCTCCGACCTGCCTCCTCTACCCCGCTCGCTACCCCGACCTGCCTCCGCTACCCCGCTAACCCGTTAACTGCGCCGCTAACCCTGCTAACCTGTTCACTGCGCCGTTAATTGCCCCGTTCACTGTGCCATTCTGTGCCGTTCACTGTGCCGTTCCTCGCCCCATTCACTGCCCCGCTCAGCCGACCATCCTCTCCCCGCTCAGCCTCGCCCCGCTCAGCAAATACGGGTAAGAGGTATTTATTTTGATGTTGGTAAATAGGTACTGGTACAATACCTATTAAAAATCTTTTAAGTAAAATAGTAATTTTCTTTTAAAAGGTTAACAGTGGCTCACCAAAAAATAGAAATCTAATCCCGTTTGGAATGACTTGGTAGAATTAATATTTGATATGGTGCTTATTGGCTTTTGATATTGCCGTGTTTGGACGTGTTGTTCTTGTAGTGTAGGCATGAAAAACATTATCTGCTTCAAGTCTGTTTGGAATTTCTTTTGTTTTGATAGTTGTATCTCTTACTTATTTGATAATGGGGCCGGTACCAGTTTTACTGGTACAGCCAGTTTTGCAATCCCCTATAGTAGATTCTCTTATCCATTTCCTCGAGTGAATCTCTTATGCTAGAAAATCAGGAGTGCTTAATTTGGGAATTTAAAATATGCTAATTTCATAGATTATAACATATGACATTTCATCCATAGGAAGTGTTTTCTTTCATGTGTCTTGCAGGATATACAGTAATGGGACACCCATTTCTGAGCCTTGGAAACATAGCCCATTTCTCCACACTCCAGTCCTTATCTATTACCTTCCACCTGATTATCAAAATTAATTAAAAATATTAAAAATATAGAATATCAAAACAAAACAAAACAAAAGAAGCCCAATCTCCTCAAAATACATGAAAGACTAATTAAATGTGCGGCAAATTATTTCCTTAAAATAGAAATCTAACACCAAAAAATAGAAGTCTTTGGTAAAAAGGTTAACAGTGGCTTTCTGAAATTGAGGACCCAATTGATGTGCAAAATCTGAGGCAATCACTAATAATTGGAGGAATCAAAGACTCATAGGTATTTATTTTGATGTTGGTAAATAGGTACTGGTACAATACCTATTCTTACTTAAAAAGATTTTTAATAGTTCCTTGTGGAATTTTTTCTTGATTGAAGGAAAAAAAAAAACAATGGCTTACAAGTACTGACCTGTTCCAATATGGATATGATATTAATTTTTTTAGTTTCTTTTATCTTTTTGCTTAACTTGAGTTTAGTTATCTACAACATGCACTTCTAATACAACATGCTGCTGTTTAATGTTCTCTTTATCTACAACATGCACTTCTACAACATGCATTTATTTTCATGTGTTCTCTTTATCTTTGTATTAGTGTTGCTGCTGTTTTTTAATCTCTGAAAAATCTGGAAAATCTGAAAAGGTTAATAGGTCAAGATGGGGAAAGCTCCATTGGGCATCGAAAAGGCCAGGGAAGAGAGGATCAACTCGAACACGGAGATGATGAAACAACTTGGCATTCACACTATCTCACGCGATGTCATTGGTTTATCCAAGAAGAAGAAGATTGATCCAACGAGGAAGAGAAGGGTTGAAATGTCGAGTGAAGAGCAAGGTGTGGTTGGAGAAGGCAGCAGCCCTCGAAATCATAGTGGTACCAAACTGTGTTTTCTTTTTTTTGTGAAATTAATTTAGAGAGCTAATTTTAGGGTTTCATCTGAAATTATAAGTTGAACTATTAAATTATGTAATTGCAGATATGGATAGAGAGGAGTACAATCCGTTAACTTCTTCTGATGAATCAAGTAGTGAGGAGGAAGCACCACAGAAAAAGCACACAAAGAAGAGAAAGATTCATAATGGAGAAGGCAGCAGCCATCAAATTCATAGTGGAGCAAATTCTGGTAGATAAACAAATTCCCATTTATTTCCTCTTAACCAAACAGTAGGCTTATTTCTTGATGTCAATGTTGGTTAAAAAATAAATTTTGAGTTCAAATGTTAAATTATGTAATTGCAGATATAGATAGAGAGGAGTACAATCCTTTAACATCTTCTGATGAATCGAGTAGTGAGGAGGAAACACCACAAAAAAAGACGAGAGGTTGGACCACTTGTGCTAATTTAGGAAAGAAGCCTAATTTATGTATCAGGTTCAACCGGCATGGGCATCCAAAGGATAAAATGTTGAGCAAATACTTGACTTACATGGCAACAGTCTCAAAAGAGAGATTTCCTATCACTATTACGGATTGGAAGAAAGTTGACATAAAGTTGAAGGAAGAATGTTGGGAGGAGATAAAGGTACAACATAGATTCAAAATAAAAAAAAAAATTCTTATGAATATAATTGTACATTTAAATATTATGTAATTATTTGAAGTGCAACAATTTTGGGGCATAAAGAAAGAAAGAGGCTTCAAGCATGCCAAAAAGAAAATGAATTCAGCATGGAGAAATTTTAAAAGTGACCTCGTTACATGAGGGCAGACAAAGAACCATTCAGCAAATACAATTGGATAAGCTCACAATGTTGGAACGAATTTGTGAGGCAGAAGTCGACGCCAGAGTTTCAGGTACTATTTAATCAAATAATTAATTATCATATCTTTTTTATATCTGGACACTCTCAACCTTTTCAAGAAAAAAAAAACAAAAGAGAGAAGTACCAAAAGGTTGAGAGTGTCCAGGTATAAAAAAGATATGATAATTAATGATTTGATTAAATAGTGCATGAAACTCTGGCGTCGACTTCTGCCTCACAAATTCGTCCCAACATTGTGAGCTTATCCAATTGTATTTGCTGAATGGTTCTTTGTCTGCCCTCATGTAATCATTTACGAGGTCACTCTTAAAATTTCTCCATGTTGAATTCATTTTCTTTTTGGCATGCTTGAAGCCTCTTTCTTTCTTTATGCCCCAAAATTGCTGCACTTCAAATAATTACATAATATTTAAATGTACAATTATATTCATAAGGATTTTTTTTTTATTTTGAACCTAAGTTGTATCTTTATCTCCTCCCAACATTCTTCCTTCAACTTTATGTCAACTTTCTTCCAATCCGTAATAGTGATAGGAAATCTCACTTTTGACACTGTTGCCACGTAAGTCAAGTATCACGCAAACTGGCAGCAACAAACTCTGTCGGATTCAAACTTTTGTACGAATTACCAAGTTAATTTGAAAAGCAAACTCTTGATTCTTGATTTTCTCCGGACCATCTGTATAGAAACAAAATTGAGAAATAAGGAAACAAAATGGGGTGATCTGTATTGCACGAAATTGGAAAACATATTCTAAATTTCTCACAACAATCAAATAAAGAAGGAGAAATAAGAAAACAAAGAAAAACTCGAATGGAATCCATTTTGCCGTTAGGTGATCTTTATAGAAACAAAGGAGAAGTAAGGAAAGTAAGAAATAAGGAAAAGAAAAAATATTTAGGCTAAATTTTTGGAGTCTGCTCAATTTTAATTGCAATGTATCGTGTGTCATTACGTGTGGTGAGTATGTTTTCAACTATATTTAGACTTCTACACATTATTCAGATGCATTTAATCAAAATAAGACATATAATGTGATTGGAGGGCTGAGATTAAATCCAAAATTTCATCTTTCAATCGTAGCCGTTGGCGGATCGGACATCCAACGTGCTTAATAATGGAATGGAGATATATAATCACTTAATTAGTTACTGTTGTATTATATTCCAATGGAACGGTAGAAGTTATAAGACTTCAGAAAAAAATAACAAAACCAAATCAACATTACGACGAGATATAAAAATAACAAAATAAATTAAGTTCAATTAGTAAAAGAGAAATTTGAAAATAAGGAGATAAGTAGCACTTTTTTAGATTTTTCCTGAATTGAATATCATTAATTGGAATTAAACCTTTTTCTTCTATTTCTAGACCCTTGGAGATATTAGGCAGGATGAACCCTCTGCATTAACGTACTGTTTGAGTTAGTTTCAAACCATCCGATTAGAATTAGGACCCATTCAACCCGCACTTGCAATGTACATGACTTTTTAATATTCTTACAGATTTTGATCAGACGATCCGAATCTAAACTCAAACAGTGCGTTAATACAAATGATATGAATTCATGCACTAAATGCAAACAAGAAACTAGATTTTGAGAATCTAGCGTTGATACGGAATCTGACTTTATGGCAGATTAAATGGATTCACCGAATTATAAGGATTGAGTGGTGATAGGCCCATGTACCGATGGCCCTTAATAACTCGAATCTGGTCTATAAAAGTATTTGGGATTTGGACCTATAAACGTGATATGCACATAAGAGTAGAACTAGGGTGTTCCTAAGTTCACCAAGAGATTTTTTACTTGACAGCCACTGTCAAGACTAAAAAAAAAAAAAATTCACCAAGCCTCCTTGTGAGCTCAAATGATAAATTCAAACTGTTGAAATCCTTCTACCTTAAGAGTGATGCGTCTACATGTGAAAATTTTAAAGTTTCAAATTAATTTCGTATAAAGTCAAGTGGTCAAAATTAGAAGGTAAATATGATAATATCTACATGAGGGATCCGATTACCACAATTTTGAGTTACTACAAAGTTACCACAACCATTTTCTATATTTTCAAAGTCCAAATCGTCGATCCAAACCGTTCAACATAATATCCACAATATGTGTTTGCAGATCAAATTTTACGTTTTTTTTGAACTTTTTTTACTATTTTATTAAGTATTTTACAAAAACTAGTCAAATTCAAACCATTGAATTTTGTACCCATTTTAATAAATAAATTCAAAAAAATGTAAAATTTGATATGAAAGCACATTTTATTGTGGAGATTATGTTGAACGGTTTGGATCGACGATTTGGACTTTGAAAATGTAAAAGATAGTTGTGGTAATCGGATCCCTCTTCTAATATCTATTATGTCTATAATATTATATTTTAAATTTAATATTATTTTAAATTTATTAAAAGTTATAAAATAAATAAGGTCTAAGTAATCTCATTTCTTTTTTGTTTTCAATTGAAGTTCGGAACCTTTATATGTCAAATATGGAACATGACATAAATCCATTTGAGGTAAAATAATTTAACAGAGTAATTTTAACTTCATGCAGCGCACACATTATAGAATTAAAACAGCACAACGTATGACTCATTGGCTGCATGAAACGAAAACTGCTCTGTTAAAATGTTTCCCGCCGTTTGCTTCCGTAGTTGGTTTTGGATGAGGCTTTGACAAAATCCAATCCCTCCGGAGAACGGAGTAGGTCCGATGCCCATCGGACCTACTTTTAGGTTCAACGAGCATGATGACCGTTCGATCTAATTTAAAATTTGTGCACACGAAATTGATACAGACTCACACGAAGTTTAAAGTATTTTGGACGAATCTTAAAGACAATAAACGGTGATTAAATCCATCGAACCAGAGTCCATCGGACCTACTGTCAAGTGATCCCTCCGTAGTTTACCCAATTTTGGCAACAGAAAGCAAATCGTGGCATCGCGGATCTTGGTATTGCAAAGGTTTGACGGTGGGAAGAGGATCCGACCCCGTAAGGTACTCCAGTGTCCAGTCAGTCCAATCCAACTTTTTTTTTCTTTCTAGCTGGTTCACCAGGTATCATCATTTGGACCTCTTCTACTACACCGCAACTATAAATCAGGCAAGTGGACCCACAATTCAGTAGCGGTTCATCCAACCGATGTCTTGTAATTGAGCGAAAAGTTTTCTATTCCCTCCCATCCTCTTTCAAGACTCCGGATCCCTGAAGTATCTGAAATTTTAAGTTTAGATATGAACCATACGATCAGAATTTAACCCTTGAATATTCGTGCCAAAACATATTGGACGGTCATGATTTAAACTCGAAATTTAAGATACCTTAAGGGGATACGAATTTCTCTTTCTATCCCTCTCAAAATTTTGAACTACTAAAATCGAGTTCTGGCGCTCCCTCCCTCCCATCTTCTTGCTACAAAAACCTCAAATTTCGCAAACATTTCTCTTAATATCTCCCGGTTTTTCCAATGGCGAGAGCAACGAAGAGAGGGATGGTTAGAGAAGAGGGAGAGAGTCCGGGGGAGAGAGAGTCTGGTGCGTCTCACACTACCGAGCCGGAAACACAACCCATGGCTGATCGCCGCCAACTCCGATCTCGCTATCTAGCGATGAAGAATTTGATAAATGGTATCTTTCTTGCATTTTTTATTCCCCTCTTCTTGAACCCTCTGGAATTAGTCTTGAGAGAAAAACTAAATTTTGTGCGGTTGTGCCGAGTATTTTTGTTTGGCGCTTAAACACCTACAAGATTTCTGTCTATTTTTTACTTGTTCTTTTACTTGAACTACAAAAGTTGAAACTTGGTGGAGTAAATCACCTCGTTCTTGTTATTTTAGTTTTCTTTTAGATGGGATTCACTGTTTTATCCAAATGTGCAATTTCAGATGAGAAGGATGACATGGTGAAAGCCGATTCAACAAAATTCCAAAATATTATCACTGAAGTTGAGAGCTTGCATCAATTTGGTAAAATTCTCCCTACATAATTGTAATTTTCAATTGATAAGACAAGGGTTTGTGAGGTGGAAAGGGTTTATTCCAATAAATTTGGAGAATCCCCATACTGTAGCATTCACTAAATCAAGGTGCCAGAATTTACAGGAATTACCCATTATATGTTGATTTATCATTTCGTTTGTATGTTTAGCTGTTATAACTACAAATGGTGTAGTTTTGGATGCAAATATAAACATATCTTGCAACTTTTTTGTAATGTATTAACAAGCAGAGAAACTCAATTTTATAATGTAATTGGAGAAACAAAACTGTTTTTACTTTTTAATTATAATCCCATGGTTTTGTTTTCAGTTCAAAATCCAAGAGAGCAAGTAGCTGATGCTGAGGCACTATTAGACATAGCCAGTACATTTTTAACATCGGTTCGGTCTCAGTCAAGTGAAGGAATTACACCCTCTGACTTTGTCACGGCTTTGTTGCACAAATTTGGGCAAACAAATAACCCCTTAAATGATGAAATTGAGAGTCCAGTTACTTTGAATTGGACTGATTTGGGATATAGTGTTTCTCATGTCTTCATGGCGGGCTCTGGATGCTGCACCATGTGAGAAATTTACCTGTTTATAGTGGTTAATTATTTTCCCTTATATTTTTCATTTTGCAATCAAAACATCAAAAATTACAATATTTTTTAAAATGTCGAATATTTCTCAAATTTTTGCAATTGACACATCACGTGAGGTACGATAACTGTTGGTTCCAAAGTGATAAAAGCATGGAGATGGCAAGGTTAGGGTATAGTGCTTTAGATTATGAACTTTTGTATCTTGGCATGCAATTTTGTGGGTGTTTTTGTAAATTTGAGAAATATTGGATTATATATTGAAAGTACTGTAAATGTTGATTGTTGCAAAGCATCTTGTATACTGTGAGGCAATTTATTGGAATTCTTGTTAGAAATAACAGTAAACAAGGCGTGTACTATTAAAGTTGTCCTCTAGATACCATTGCATGTATGTGCAGTTTCTCTGTGTGAAAAACTCTATATGAAGTCTTAAATTAACTAAATCTGAGACAATATCTGTTTTTATGTTCTTTCTGATTAATTCTTTTAATAAAGGAATGGGCCAATGAACACTGAAGTGAAGCAAAGAAAGGTTGTGAATCAAAAGCGACGAGCTAGTCGACCAAATGAAAGCACTTGCCCTGAGGAGGTACTAATAGATTACTGATCAGAGATGTAAATTCTCCTTTCTTTTAAATTATGTAAATTCTCCTTTCAAGGATTGCTGTACCAGACAGCTTGTATTGTTACTGGCACCAGCTGCTTTTGTACATCTTGGTAATGTAGTTAGATATAATAATAAATGAAAACCACAAAATTAATGTTGAAATGACCCATTAGCTCAATTATAATTTAAATAAAGGTAGATTAGAAGGTTGACATTTTTCTGGAACATACTACATATTTATTATTTTTCTTAATAAAGAGTAAAATGAGTACTCTATAAATTTGAAATGAGTTTTAATAGAAAAGATAATAAAGTGGGTAAATTGACCAGTTTTTCAAATTTAGAAAGGTAAATATGATATTATGCACTTTAGAGGGGGAAAGACGCAATTTCCAAGTAATTACCAGTTTGCTAAACTGTTACAGTTTTTGTTCATTTTGTTATCTTATAGCTTGGCGATAGAGAAGAGGAGGCTAAAACTGATACGGATAAAAATATGTTGGCTATTTTTGAAATATTGAGAAGGAAAAAGAGTGTGAGACTAGAAAATTTAGTGTTGAACAGAAACTCGTTCGCCCAAACAGTAGAAAATATTTTCGCCTTGTCTTTTCTGGTGAAGGATGGTCGAGTTGAAATTTTGGTCAACAAAAGTGGTCACCAATTAGTCTGTAAGTGCTTAAGTTTCTTTCAATCCCTTTTTCACACTTGAATGTTTACTTTGTCTTGAATTTAAGTGGATTTATTATAGCTTGTGTGGTTATTAATATCATATTGGACCCTATGTGGTGTTTATGTTCCTATAAAACAGTAAACTGGGTACTGGTATAAGGTCTGGGTAATTCCATTTCAGTCTTTTTTTAGGTTGTATGTGATGTACACTTTGCTTTTGCAATTAATGGAGGCAGGAATACTCTTTGGGGGTGTTTTTCTTATGAAGAAAAATATTGCATGGGATCATTCACAGATTGTTTATTTTCATAATTTGCACCACCTAGAGTTTTGAAAGTGACCATAGAACATGTGTTCCATTATGGTACTTTTGTGCCTTATACACAGATTTGAAACTCAATATTCTCAAGTAAATTTTCTTATGGTGAAAAATGTTTCCCAGCACCGAGAAATGCACCAGCAGCAACTGCAGTTGCCACAGGGGAAGTCTCATACAGACACTTTGTCTTCCGGTTGGATTTCAAGGACTGGAAGGTACGTGCTCTATCAAATCAAAGTTATGAACTTAATTTTCCGTAATTATAATATGGTTTTACTTATGTTTCATTTCCTTTTATGTCGAAACATTCACATGCAGCAAATGAAAGAGATGGTTGAGCCGGGTGAAGAATTGATGCCACACAGAAATCGTCCCATGGAAAACCCCATAGAAACAGAGGGACCCACACAGAGAACTCCAATCCGGAAGTTTACAAGGAATCGAGGTTTTGTCATGCAAGACGACTCAGCTGTGGTTGATGAGTCACCGGAGTTTACTGGTTCCGTTGATCCTAAGAAGCGTAGGCGTCTCTTTGCAAATTAGTAATAGTTTAGTTAGGAACAATATGGAATATATCACCTGATTTTGTCTTGAAAAGGTAAAGCATGTTTTGATAATTAGGCTCATGTATTGGTTTGGGTACCAGAGATATACTTGTTTTGTTTAAATTTCAATATCTCTGTATATATTTACACCCAATGCTTGTTAAATTGTGTTGAAAACAGTAATCAATTGTAATTCGATTTGCAGAGTCGTCTGCAGTAGTGGTTTGACACTACCCGTTAGGGGCTGCCCGAATCCGGTCCGCCCGTGCCCGGTGCCCGGGGTACCTGTACCCGTGCCTGGGTACACCCGGGTAAACGGGTACACGGGTACGGGCTTGAAATGGGCAGGGTGGCCTGTTTTGGTGCCAAACCTGGGTGTACCCGTACCCGGCAGACCCGTGCCCGCTGCCCGTCTGCCCGCACCCGCCACGGGTGTACCCGCACCTGTTTACCCATGTACTGTAGCACCCGTTTACCCGTGTACTGTAGCACCCGAACCTGAACCCCTTTATTTCAAACTTTTTCCCCCCGGTTCTACAGTAATTTTAACAGATCAGTTTTGGCTACACGCAGCGCACGGAGTACAGAAATTTGACAACCCTGCATATGATTAGTGCTCTGCATGAAGCTAAAACTGCTCTGTTTTTTATTTTTTTATTTTTTTTTAAATTCGGCAGAGGCTGAAATGGTTTTTTTTTTTCTTTTATTTAATTTAATTTAGATTTAAATTAGATTTGGATTCAATTTAAATTTAATTTAGATTTACATTTATATTGAATTTAGATTAAATTTAATTTGCATTTAAATTTAGATTTGAATTTAGATTTAGATTATCAATTTAAATGAACGTTTACAAAATATATTATCAATTTAAAATGTAAACTACAAATTTCGAGATATAAATAAATTATGAAACTATATAATTAGAATGCCGACATTTTTATTAATATCCAAAGTTTAATACAAATTATTAATTATGTTGAATATTAATATCCAAAGTTTATTAATATCCAAAGTTATATTAATCAAGTCCTGCGCATGCTTCACAAAAAAGGGCATAACTTTTGATCCGTCCTTCGGATCGGGTTGAAATTTTGACATGAGCTCCACAGCCCCTGTACCAAGCTAACTTCCTTTCAGGACCGATCCGACCGTCGGATTCGTCAAAAAACTAAGGGAAGAGCCTCAAAACTTGAGTTGAAGTTTCCGATTAAGATTTTCATGTCTATCATTCAATCCAAGTAGCTCAGTAAATTAGTTACATAATGAACTTGCAGATTACCAATTTTTACTATTTTTGGAATTTTTTTACTATTTTTTATGATTCATGAAAGATGGCACAAAATCGGTCTACTTTAGCGTAATTTTGCGTAGTTTAGTGTTTTTTTTATCGTATTTCAGCATAATTAGCGAGGTTATTGTAATTTAATTGAACATAATTTATTGTAATATAGTGTAATTCAACATAATTTCAAGTAATCTAGCGTATTTTAGTATAAAATTACTCTTGTAAAGAAATAAATAATTAGACTTGTACTTAGCCGAATAAATATACAAATTTTCGCACAAATAATTTTTATATATGAGTTACAAATTTTATTTATTTAGGAATTATAAAGATGTGTTTAGTTTCAAATTCTTATTCTCATTCTAATTTGAAACTATTATTTATTTAGCGTATTTGTTCTTACGTCTAGCGTATTTGTTCTTATGTCTGGTTTAGTTTCAAATTTTTAAACTCTCATTCTAATTTATAGCTGAACTATTATTTGTAACTCATATATACAATTTATATATGATGTGTCGGAATAATAGTTGGAATCGTATTATTTATAAACTATTATTTATATACAAATTATAGCGTATTATTTCAAATAATAGCCGAACTATTATTTGTTTATAACTCTCATTCTTATGTCGGAATCGTATTATTTATAAACTATTATATATATATACAATTTTTATAGCCGAACTATTATTTGTAACTCATATATAAAAATTAGAATGAGAGTTTGAAAATAAAATAAAATTACTCGTGTAAAGAAATAATATTTCGTACGACACGGTAAACACGTAATAATATTCGTACGACACGGTAAAAAAAATCAGAAAACAAATCAGAAAACAGCAAAAAAAAAAAAAAATTTCTACCCGTGCCCATCCTGCCCGTGCCCGCTGTACCCTTGCCCGTTGTACCCGTCTACCCGCAACGGGCACGGGTTTGAGACGGGCAGGGCGGAGTTTTTCAAAAAAAAAACCCGCCTACCCGTGCCCGTTGTACCCGCCTACCCGTTGTACCCGTACCCGTCCTGCCCGCTGCCCGGGACGGGTACGGGTCTGCCCTGCCCGAGGTACCCGTTAGCAGATGCCTAGTCTGCAGCAGCTTTGGATTTGGGCCGATTAGATTAGCAAAGCTATTAGATTGCACCTTTTTTGTTGTGAGAAAAAGTGTATGTCGTCTTTTGAGCATGGAGAGAGTCCGAAATAGTTATTATAAGTTATTATTATAAACAATGATAATTTTTCATCGAAACTCTTGAGAATTTATTCGCTGATATCAAATATTTAATTGTTTTAATTTAAAAAATTACTTTTTTATTAATCAAATGCCTCTACTTTTTTGCCTTCATTATACCTTCACCTTCTAAATTTTTAATAACAAAAATTTAAAACTTATATGCTAAAATTAAGCCACTAAATGTAATATTATTTTCTCTGCATTCACATCAAAAAGTGGTGCCAATTATCAATTTTATTTTGATAAGAATACATAAATGGAAAAATCAACGTTCATAATTTATCTATATCAATGTTTCTTTGCAAGCTTTTGATATTGATGAATTGATCAAAACAAATTTGAGATGTTGTAATCTTTTGTATGTACATAGGGAAAATAATATAGATAAAAATTAACAGTTTTATTTTGAATTTTGGGTATTTGAAATTTAAATTTTAAGACTATTTATTTACTTGCCGGGAAAGACAAAATACAAGCTATTGTTAATGCTATGCTAAAGAACGTGATAATATTAATAAGAGGAGGGTTTCAATACATTATTGCCTTCAATATCTTATCATACTTCATATTTTATATTTTTGTTTTCAAAGGCTAAACTGTTGATCCCAACCGGTCAACATATATCTATACTTAAATGTGTTTGTAGATGAAATTTTATAATTTTTGAAATTTTTTTACTATTTTTTTAATTAAGTACAAAAAAATTGTTTTTGAACGGTATAGAAACAGTGATTTTGTACTATCTTGAAAATTAGTAAAAAGTTTCAAAAATTATAAAATTTCATCACAAAGTATATTTTAGTATGGATATCATGTTGAGCGGTTCGGATCGACAGTTTGAACTGTGAAAATAAAAATATAAAATATGAGATATGATGAGGTATGAAAGCCATGATGTATTGAACCCTCTTCTATTAATAAATGTAAAAGAATTTACCTCAGCAACTGCCACAACTCGTAGAACTCAGGCAGTTCCGCCTCCAAGGTGCTTGTATTTGTGCTGGATCACATCCATGAGAAGTGAAGAAAAAAGATAACGAAAAGCGTTGTCTAGGTGATGAGATCTGTTGGTCCATATTCGTTATTGGGCCGATATTTACGTTATTGGGCCGCTCCGTAAATAGCGAACCCGATGTAAACTGCAGAGACCTCGCGTTTTCCAACTTAGTTTTTTTTTTTACCTTTGATTAGTAGCGCACCGTCAAAAATATTTTTCTATTAAAATATTTTATTTTTCTTTTGCAATTTAGTCCAATCTTACTATAATAGTAAAGACAGTCAATGCAATAATATCAACCGACAAAACCTTTTCTTTTCTAAAACAAGAGGCGGCTTTTCCCGCTTACGCGCGCGCGTGGGGATTTGAACGATCCTCCTTCCAAAAACAAACGAGATGTTTGCTTAAATATGTTGACTCCATGCAGCTAGTCTCTCGTCTCTCCACCATTCTCTCCATAATTAGCAAAAAACAAGCCAGCAAATAATTAAATTAAACAAACAGCCAACGCCACCTTGTTGCCTAGACCAAACCTAACTGTTACAACTCAAGTACAATCCATAATGGCTGAGCGGCCACCTAAGGCACCACTTTACCATGTAAAGCAACCACCACCAACAAAGGAAGCAGACTCCGAAATTGCTGCTTGGGGCGGCAAGTTCTCCGAATTTTGTCGTGTGAAACGGGCCGCGCACCGCAGTGCCGCTATTGAATCTACCTCATCAATGGATGGTCCTGAGTTTGACCGGCTTGATGATGACCTTTTCTTGACCATGTTCCCTGAAAACCAGGCCCGGTTGTCATCCTCCAATGTCATGCCTGAGGTATCAGAACATAACAGCAACACGATATGTGAGGCCGATGAGATAAAAGAATTAGATGAGGCAGATAGCGGCGAATACAAGGGAGAACCAGAGATGCTGACAAACGGGACCGAGGCTGAGGAGACATCGCCTTCTGAGGTCACCTCGTCGCTTGATGGAGAAGGTGCGCCTAGCACTGACCCTAAGAGGGTAAAGAGGTGGGTTAATTGGTCTCCGTTGGTTGTCTCCTAGGATACCAAGGATCATAACATGGAATATTTCAAATAATTAGGTTTTTTTGGTTGGTGGGTGATTAATTGCCCGCCAAATAATACGGTTTAATTTGATCGGACGGGTTTATATTGGTTCGAAATACAATTAAGGATGTTGATGAATTCTTCAAACTAGTATCGCTGGTCCCGGAGGTCAATAGTCACAAATACAAACAAGAGAGAAAGAAAATAAGTAGGGTTAAAACGCTCCTGCGTATGTGCTACAATCATGCTTCACATTCTTATTTTGGCTTGGAGAACTTAAGGAGTATCAGAACACATAGTAACAAGATTCGTAAATTATTCGTGAATAATTTAGATTTGAACTGGTCCCGAAGCAATCTCTGTATTATTCGATTTTTTGAACTTTTTCCAAATTATTCGTGAATATATAATTCACGAATTTTACAAACTTTTTCCAAATTTTTCGAATTATTTGCGATTTTTTTTGCTCTTTAGGTTGCAGGTAAGTATACAAATCTATCCGATTTTTCTCCAAATTATATTCGAATTATTCTCGAATTACGAATTTTTGACTCCACCGAACCTTTCCTGAATCATTAAGTTATCACTGTGCTAGAACATACGTATGTTCTTTTTCTTTAGACTAGGGGTGTTCAAACGGTCAGTTCGGTTGAACCCGAAGTAAAATGATCAAACCAAACTTTTCTTCGGTTTTCAAATATAGAACCGGACCGATTAAACATATCAACAGATTAAGAACCAAACCGAAGTAAATATATTGGTACCATTATTAATGCAAAGAACACATTGTCATGCACAATAATTGAAGTTCGGTTCGGTTGGGTTCGGTTTAGTTTAATGAAATCATTATAATACCGATAACTCAGAGTCAATCCAATATAAACCAGTCGGTTCGGTTTAGTCGGTTTTGAAAAGTCTAAACCGAACTGAACCATTTAAACCGAAATAATTCAAAATTTCAACCGAACCGATCTATTTAAACCAAAAAACCAATCCATTTAAAATGAAATTATTTGATTCAGTTAAAAACCGAACAAACCGAACCGTTTGAACACCCCTACTTTAGACAATGCCTTTTCTTTTTCTTTTTCTTTCATCCCTTCCCACTCCCTACACGCCGAAAGACATCTTCTTATTATTTTTTTCCCAATTTATTCGAAACACAAAGTGTTCACTTGGAACCCCACTCACTTGTAAGCAAGGTCAATACAAAACGTACAGACGTCTACAACACGAGGAGAGAGCAAATGCCGATCGCTGACAATTGTTGGATTCAAATCAGATGGTTAAGAAGGGGTCAACACTACACAGTGAACAGTGCAAAACCCTTCCCAGGTTATATGTATTAAAGAGATTAGGGCATGACCCGATTTATTCTCCAAAAAAAATGTGCTCAGAGATCAAAATTTATATTTTTTTTGAAAACTATTTACTATTATTATTTTTAGATGATCAAGATCTTGTATAAAATAATGATTTGATATTTATCTAAAAAATAATAAAATTTGATCTCTAAGCACATTTAATATGGAAATAATATTAAGAGGTACAAATCGATTTTTTAGACTTTGAAAACTTACATAAAAATGTGAGGCATTATTGGGACACGAAAAAATGGAATATTTTAAGCATACTCAAAGGAAATATAGAAATTTCAGATATTCTATATATTATTGTAAAAGCTTCTGAAGCAAAATTACTGAACCTTTTTGTGTTTCCTGAAATGTTTGATTTGAGAAATTATTGAAAGTAGGCACTGAAAGTATGACACGCGACGTCTATACGTGCATGCGTGCTATTTTTCTTTCAATTTCTGTGTGCATGCTATTTTACATTACATCGATCAAAATTGTTTCTTTTATTTCATTTTTTTCTTTTTCTTTTTTTAATTCTAATTTAAGATGCACAATGTCTCGTTTCTTCAAAGGTGTTGGGGACCAATCTAGCTACTTTTTGTATCAAAACTTGTGAATACAGTTGGATTAATACTTTCAGTTGGTCCATTGAGGCGCTTAATCACAATATTTGGTACAACCATTTGCTTATACCACTAACTAAGCTTAATTTGTTATAAATCACAGGATCTTAGCAAATCGACAGTCTGCACAGAGGTCTCGCGTACGAAAGTTGCATTACATCTCGGAGCTGGAGCGAAACGTGCAATCGTTACAGGTATGTCATTGAATTTCTCAAAAAAAATTTCTAATACTATTAATTTCAGATATTTTTCTGAGATTGTTGCCGATTAATTAAGATGAATATGATTTAAAATATATAACTGGTTAAATTACAGATACAGTTACAAAATTAATATTTAAATATCTGATCTAAATTTAAACTGAAACCGATATTGTAATGAATAATATATGAATTTGATTAAATGATCTGATCCCCACAACCAAATCCAACTTAATACTCGTGTAAATACCGATATAATGCTAATATAATTCTTTATAATTAATTAATAGAAAACATAGATTAATAACTACGGAAATGCAACCACCTCAAACATAGATTACTTTCAGATATTCTTTATTTATATATATCACCTAAATTCTAATATCTCACTTATTTATCTAATATAACTTAAATATATATTAAACATATTAAAATTAAAATTAATTATGTTTTAAGAATTAGAAGCTATAATTAATCAATGATTAATTTAAGCTGGACTCATTCGATCTCTCTGTACCCCCACTTTGACAATGGATAACAACATTAAGCTATGCTTTTTCAACTACCCTGACGTGTCCCCAGCCACCATCTCATTCGAGCCCAATTGCGATCGCAACCTTGGCCACGCCTTCTCCTACCATCCCGCGCAAACAACCACCGCGACCGTTAGCACTCCTGCTACCAGAAGCTGGCTGTAATAATGAGGTAGCGAGTCATGCGGTAGATAACGAGAGAGGTTATAAAAAGTGCAATGGACTCCCCGTCCATCCAATTCGCTTTAGTGTCCATGCGCGCTAGATCTGCATAAATATTTAAGCGGACGCATAGAAATATTAAAGCGACATGCACGGATCCTAAAGCGAGTCAGACAAACGTGGAGCCCATCAGACTCAAATTGTTCTTGTGTGCAATGGGCGCAAGCGAGAGCCGAAGAAAACAAAAAGTCCAATCCGAATGTGGATAATAAGTCCAATTTTAATTAATTATTAATTAATTGTAGCTTTTAGAATCATTAAATAATTAATTTAAAATTTGGACATATTTGATATATATTTAAATTATATTGGAGAAATATGTGGGTTATTATAATTTAGAATACTAAATACATAATTATAAAATTTGGAGTGGTAAATATGTAATTTCATAGTTTTTTGAGTGGTATATGAAATTCTCCCTTTATAATAATATCATGTCATATGTTAAGAAATAAATTAATACCCATCTTCAATATTTTACTTTACAAAAAATGTATCTCTCCTCCTGAATTCAAAAAGTTTTTAAAAAAATAACTAAAAACTTAAATATCTAATCCAATACTTTTCTGTTACACCATGATACAAATTAATTTAGAGTTTTTATTTTTATTTTACTATGTACCATATTATATATACAGTAATATTTTGAACAAGAACAATGGTATAATTTTGATTTTGAACTGAAATTATTTTAGTTACCACATTAATATTTCAAAATTATGATATTACCATCATCAATTCCTAATAAATTTAAAACTTATCGTGTGCGCATGATGCGCACCACGTACAGAGCTGCGCACCACAGTCATGCGTAGCTCTGTGGTGCGCATGACTTACTAATTTCTTTTCATAACTTGTATTAATATATCCCGTGCGTAGCTGTTGTAGTCGTGTCCCGGTGTATATGAAGCGGCTTTTTGTTTATGTCGAAAATCCAACCATGCAGGAGGACCGTTGATGCACAATAATCTTGATACCAATCCCGACACCTTCTGTCATATAGGTCGAAAGCAAACTCTTGATCGGGAACCATGTGCTCATCTATATGCTCTAACCGATGCATGTAGTCAGTGTGGATCGTTCTCCAATTCTTGCCTATTTATGTCTGTGTCCACTTGTGAAGCTCGTGCCAAAGTACCTCCGGGATAGGCTTGGGGACATTAATAGGTTGAGCCATGCTAAACTGTCTCATTACACATCCCGAGTAATAGTCTTGACCACTTGATTGAAGATGAACGATACATGAGCAAAACCAAAAGAAAATAAGCGATGCACTAAGAAAATAAGCGGTACACTATGGAAATAAGTGGTACCTGAGCAAACTAGTACCGGTGCTGCTCGTAGCATCTACATGGTAGCTGATATAGGAAGGAGTGACGACGAACATCCTCTAAATTCTCGACACGCTGATCGTATGACTGCCACTCGACTTGATAATCCGGGGTGCTGACATAAGTCTTTTTAGAGCACCACCTCGACGCATACGCCGGACAAGTCTCAGCGCACGGACGACCCCATTATGGCGCCCATCCTTGCTCCAGGGGCTGCGGGCAGCTAAAGGGGAATATGGTCCACAATAAAAAAATTAAAATTAATTAAAATTAAAATAAAAAAGTACCTTTTACCGAAAATTAACGCTGCTTTCACCCCTTTCACAATTTTTTTACTCTCATATGCGCATGACCCCTTGTATAGGCCATAGTCATGCGCACTACAGAACTGTGCATGACTGTGCGGACGTGGTAATTTCTGAATTTTTTAGAAGTCAATGATAAGGTCAAGAATTTTGAAATATTGAGGTGGTAACTAAAAAAAATTCAGGATTTAAAGTAATTTTTAATTTATATTATAATAATATATTATGTGAGATGTTTAAGATATTATAATTATATTTAAGAATAAAGGGTTCCTCAAATGCTTGTGATATGTACTGGCTCCGGATTTGGACCAGACTCGATAATTCACAAACAAATTATGAGTATCTATTTATCCGGAACCAAAATAATAGACCCGAAATTCTACTATTAGATGTGGTATCCTGATCCGGACCCGATCCGATTTGCAAATAATAAATATATGGATCGAAATTCAGACCCGAATATTTTTAGTGTACAAGTCCAAATATATTAGTATCCGGACCCTTCAGATAGCACCTCTAGGCACGACTATTTGCCATTATTCAACCTATACCGTCCGACTGAAAGCAGACCGTTTAGATCATATCAAAATCTGTAAGATTGTTAATTAATCTAAATTTATGACCTGCCTGTGATACCGAAATAATGACAGCGGATGCAAACCATTAATTTCAGAATGAGGTAACGACGTTAGCTCCTCGAGTGGCGTACCTCGACCACCAGCGCACACTCCTTACGATTAGCAATGGTCACCTCAGACAAAAGATGGCGTCTTTCAATCAAGATCAAATGTTCAAAAAGAGTAAGTGCTCTCAACAATTTAATCTTTTTAATCATGAGAAAGTATATATGTTGTTTTTATTAATTTGGTACGTTTCTTACGGAAACCTCTGCTGTGATTAACATGGTTGATGTTGCATTGAGCAAGGTTTTACCGCTTTAGGCGGTGGAAGTATTATAAATGCAGTAACTCGTGAAAATCAAACATTTGATAGTTATTGTAAGTTTATCCACAATCTGTATAAGAAGTAATATTTTCTTAATCGTAAAATACTTTCACAAATATCTATATCAAATAAGATTGGTTTTTGTAAGATTTATAATAAAATATTTAAACCTAATAAGGTTTATGAAGAGATACTCAAATAATTTATTAGTAATGATTAAAACATGATTTCTCAGGGAATGAACTCCGGAAAGATCTGGGAAGATATAGAAGAAAAAAAAATTCAGATAAAAATTAATATGAAATTATTTCAAGAAGATTTTTATCCTTTTTTTTTATTTATAACATTAAGAATCCAATTTGATTTCTAAGCATTTTCAAACAAAATATTTTAACTTGAGTTCTAATTTGAAGTTTTGAGTCAATTGGAAAATAGGCTTATGGATTTATCTTTTTCTTTTCATAAATATGACATGCATGGAATTGTATATTAACACAATAAGTGTCATTTTAGAATTTCAAATTTAGAGGACAACTTGGCATAATACGACGTTTGGAGAGATTTTGTTGAAGATTATCACTGATAGGGCCGGAACCAGACTTTCAAACTATGGAAGTCAAATACATATGGGGATCAATCATATAAAACATTTCTGTGGAGAACGGGATCAATATCACATTTTTATAACATTTTACTCTAGATTATATAGAAAATCATATATAAATACAATTTAAAATCTGGTTCTTCAATCCGCCTCTGAATACTGGTAAGTACGAGGGAGGAGGTAGTAACAAGGTATGGGATTCAATTGACCCTCATATTTTTTCCTCAATTATTTTTGTATTTATATGTGATTTTTTACATAGTTTAGAATAAAAAGTTATGAATACTATAAAATTGACTCCATTCAGAGCATAAAAAATTTGTATAATTGATCCTATTAAAATTTGCCTCCCATAATTTGAAGGTCTGCCTCCGTCTCTGAGTATGTACACATTCATCACTACTGGTACAGATACATACAGTTTGTATATATTGATTGAACCATGGTTTTGAGATTTGGCCGATTCCGAGCTGACTCGGCCGAGTCGGAATGGAATTGGCCGGTGCCGAGCTGAACATTGCTCGATTTACACGGTTAGACGAGTTTGATATGGAAAATCGTCGGAATCGGGCCTAACTCGTGGAATAGGCCGAGAGTTGCAAGGGAAGGTGGGTTGAATCAGAAAGTTTCAATTAAGTGGACCTAAGTTTGGTTATTATACTGTGCCGTTATTTATTTAATATCTATTTTTAAGCAAGATGTTTCAATTTTAGACCAAATCTGTTGATTTTCAATTAAAGTCTGGAATTAGTTTTTTTTATTAATCCAATTTAATTAAGCAATATTTAATGTACTAAAGTAAAGCTAATTTTTTTTTACCACAATAAAGCTAAAATCTGATGTGAAGTGAGCTGTAATGAACCCGTGATTATTTTTTTAATTTTTTTAATTAAAATGTTTATATTTTATTTTATTAGTAGATTATATTAGTGTAAGAATTGACCTTAATATCATTTTTGGACTAATTATTTTTTTACAATATTTTTCCTATTTTTATTATACAAAACAAGTTTTTTAATAAAAAAAACCGAGTTTCTGAGTTGACTAGGCTGATTCCGACCGATTCCTCCGGTTCCAAGTCAAGAGTAGGCTATCCGATTCCGATTTCAATTTTCGGAACCTTGGATTGAACAAATTTTTGTACAACGAGGTCTATGAGATTTTATGAGAAAAAAAGGTACACCGAGAAAGGTAAAATAATAAACTGAATCTGAAACTTGGGTAAAATAGAAAACTGTTCTGAAATTTGGGTCACTTAATTATTTTTCTATATACCAATGCATCACTACTGTTTCTACTTAGGAATGCATGTTCACATGTAAAATACATGTCCTGTATCATATCTTGTGGCCTAGTTGGCAAGTTAATTAAGCTAGGAATCCGAGATTCACAAGTACATTTCTTATGAATTGATGTTTATTTAAATTTTGTTTTGTTATGTGAACTGGAGATGAGTATAATGCGCTATTGAAAGAACAAGAGCAATTGAATCATTTGCTTCAACAACAACGACAAAATGCACAGAAAATGATACTACCAGACGATGAGCTTGATGGCGATCTCGACTCTGAATCCATAACAGTTGAAAGCAGCAGAGAGAAAGATCTGCCGGGACATATATGAACGGTTTGGATCGACTGTTTAGACTTTGAAAACTTTGAAAATGCATGATGTTATTCGATGTCACCAAAAAGAGATGTCATCCGATACCTCCTCTTTTATTACATTGCAAATATTGCAATACTTTTCAAACGTATATTTCCTATCTCTATTCACCACCACCATCACAACAACAATATAATGGATGTATATATTAATTTCTCTAAAATTTTAGGTTAGTTGCGAGCCATGGAGGAAATGTACTTGAAAATCTATAATTTCATTGTTGTTTAATCGCAGTATTTATCAGGACATCAAGATCAACGGTTTAGATATTTTGTGAAAATTAAGTGGTGTTGCTTCTTTTTCCTTTTTAACGGTAGATTCTTTTGCAGGGAGCTGAACTATATATGAAGTGTTTCAGGAAAAGCAACGTAGGAAGCACATGAGGTGGATGCAAAATATTATATATATAATTGTAAGCCATCTCCCATTTTTGTTTTCAAAATTTTTACCAGCAAGATACGTAAAAAGATACGGAAAATACATTTCTTAGCGGATACCAATTTTGTTTACAGAAAAAAGTAAAACAAAATTTGACATTTTTGAGGATTAATTTGTAATTTGATGAGGTTGTTTTACAAAATATCTTGGATACAATCTTAAGTTCCTTTTTAAAGTTTGTGAGGTGCAGCTGTGGATTGTTCAGTCAGTATATGCATGCCTATATACTTGTAAATTGAAAAGATTACAGTTAATATTTTGAAACACGTTTCCTCAAAAAAAATATTTTGAAACACGTCTCTCCTGTAAAGACCAATTGTTATTGAAATGAAATAATAAAGTTGAACTCATATGGATATTAATTACCATATGTACTATTTATATCCCTTACAATTGTGTAGTAAAAGATGTTTAGATAGCACCCAGATCAAGCCTAAAAAATTATCAAACATGCATGTTTGTGGATAAACACTAAAAATATATAACTTCAATGGCGAAATATGAAACACATCTGAGAAACAACTACAAATTCAAACACAAAAATATACGAAACCACAGTGTAATAAAATATCATTATATTTGAAGTCTTTACAATACAAAAAATTATCAAGTTAATAACACTCACTCAATTACTTCTCTTACAAATTCATACACTAATTTTAAAATTATCTAAGAATGAGGCTGTAGTAATATGCATATATATTATTTGACCAACCCGTGCTATGAATCATCTCTATATATTTTCAAAGTTCAAAAAGTCAATTCAAAAGTTGAGCATGATCCTCATATGAAAATGTAATAGTTTGGATCAATTGTTTGCACTTAAATAGAGATATGAAAGCATAGTACAGATCGATATGTAATATACATATTATTCTGATAGAGGAGGGATCCACTTACAACAAATTTGAGTTACAACAAAGTTACAACATTCATTTTTTTCATTTTCAAAGTCCAAATCGTCGATCCAACCGTTCAACATGATCATCTAAATAAAATGTACTTGCAGATCAAATTTTATATTTTTTTGAATTTTTTTACTATTTATTAAGTATTTTACAAAAAATAGCCATACTTAGACCATTGAATTTTGTACCCATAATAAAAAATAGTAAAAAAATTCAAAAAAATATAAAATTTGATCTGCAAGTACATTTTATTTAGATGATCATGTTGAACGGTTTGGATCGACGATTTGGACTTTGAAAATGAAAAAAATAAATGTTGTAACTTTGTTGTAACTCAAATTTGTTGTAAGTGGATCCCTCATTCTCACTTTTGTTCCCATCTCTTTGTTATTTGATGGGAAAAATAGAATTTGATTGGATTGCATTATTTTTTTTCCTATCTGTTATTGCTTGATGTTTCTCTCTCCATTAAACAATATTAATGTAATTAACTCATAAAATAAACTGCCAGCTAATTAATTATGTAATATCACGTTGATTTTGTTTTTATTTTTGGAAAAACATAGTTGCTATAATGCTATTAGAGCATATATATCAAAAACAATTTTGTCAGATAATCTCTATTCTTTTTAATAAAAATATAAAATGATGAAGTATTTTTGAATTATGTATGTATTTAAGAAAATAAATATTTTTGTTGTTATATTGCTTTTAATCAATGTTATTAAATTATAATATTTATTTTATTAATAAGAATAACTATATAATATCAAGCAATTTAGAAATAAAATAAAATTTTCCGCATGTAATCTCACGGTACAACCGAACATTCATTTCAACACATTCTCGTACATACTCGTACATTCATTTCAAAATTCATCTAAAATATATTTTCAAAGTTAGTTGCCACTTCTGTTTAATTTTTTTAAATGTTTATAAAATATATATTTATAAAATAATAAGAAATGTAATAATTAATAAGTAATAAGTAATGTTTATATTTTATAAAAATAATAATTAATATGCAACATTATGTTATTATTTAATATATTTTATTTAATTTACATTATTAATAATTTTATTAATAAAAATTATAATATCAAGCATTTAGAAAGAAAAATACGATTTCCAACAACTAATTCCACGGTACAACCGGACACCCATTTCATCACATTTCTATAATCAATCATGTGCGTACCCGAACACATGAGTTCCCACTTTTTTAAAAGTGGATTCCCATTCCCGTTATATCACATCCCGTATAATTCCATGATAAACAAACAGGTCATGAAGGATGACTTCAAAATAAGATTTAGTTCATTCGAAAAAGAAACACTTGGTCCCATGTAGAAAAAAAATATTCTTTTGCTCTCTCCCTTTTTCCTTTCTCTATTTAACCCTTCCTGTGAAAAGCTACATGCGCCGAAGCGAAATTATTTCTCTTTTAGGTTTCAATATATCAACAAAAAATCATTGTACAGTCTGTTTTGAATTAGATTCCGTGCAAAATTTTGTTTTTGTAAGCAATTGGTAGCAGGGATTGATTAAACAAAACAAATACCATGCAACTCTCTAATCAAGTTCTGTTTAGCTTTTTTTTTTTAATTTTTTTTTCCTTCAATTCATTTAATGCTGAACCAAATGGATATAGACAGATCTTGCGCTAAGCCTTTTTTTGAGAATCGTGCTTTTTTTGTTGATTGTGTTTATGCAATAGCAATTTCAGATGCTCTATTTGCACTATTAGACAAATGGATGATATCACGTTAGATGAAATTGACGATTTAGAAGGAAATCTAATGGATGAAGTGGAGTGTAGAGGGCAAAGAGAAAAGTGTTGAGCCTTGCCTTACATAGAGATGGAATTCTCTAGTTATAAAATGGCTTATGGTTTTTACAACTCGTATGGCTACCTTACTGGTTTTAGTATTCGTAAAAAAAGCTTCAAGAAGAATAAGAAGGATTGTGGACGTCAATTAGATTTTCAATAATGACCCACTTGCCCTCGCCGTGCCGATACAATGCCAAATAATGTGTATTGGAATATCCGGCGTAACCATGTATGACCACGTTCTCCCAAGTTCTAGTAGGGTGCTTTAGACTGATCCAATTGTGTGGGAAACAATAGTTATTATGAGAGGAAGAACCACCTCGTTCTTAGTAAGAGGATTGATAAGAGACAAGGTGGTCGGAACGATATTATTTCCAGCAAGGATGGGGTGCTCTGTGGATCCGGTAAATATCCAATGTCGTGGCTCAGGGAAATTGATCTTACCTTGTGGATTTGGGAAAATTGATCTTGTGTGTTTCACCAGAAGGAAGCGAGTAGAGTAAGAAGTAGTTAGACTTATGACAGAATAGACAGGGGAGTAGAGGCCGGTGATGATCGGAGGCAAGGGCTGCAGAGCGCCAGTGCTTACAAACAGTGTGAAATCTAACAAAATCAAAGATATCACAGAGATTTCTGGAGATGAGGCGAACCAAATCTGGACTCAAATCCGACCACAATCTCTATTTTTATGATCGCTCTCTGTTTCTCGATGAAGTTAATCCATGGAGATTCGCTCTACGGATTGCCAAGGGTTAAGGGCCTTCTTATATTACTTCATAAATAAATAACCTCCTTAGCCTACGGGCATGTTTTGCCAAAAATAAAAAAATTGGTTATCCACTTATCCTAAAATGACAGTTAGATAAATTTCAATGTCCCCGTTCAAAGTTTTAAAGTTAGATATTCTTTGCAAAATAAAAAATAATAAATAAAAAAAAACATTATTTACATATGAAAAAATCATTCCATCAAACAACTCTGTTAGCTTATAATACTTAGTTTCAGTACGAAGTGTATCTTCAATTAATAGAGTGTGTAGTATCTTTTTTATTGAATTATGATAATATATTAGGAATATAGTTTGTACTTTTCTTTCGAAACTCAATAATATAAAATTTGTATGGACCATCTAATACATAATTAATCAATAAAAGTGAGAAAGACAAAACGACATGTGATGCAAGAAATGAAGTATTTAACGTTACAAATTCGACTAAGTTCACTAAAATTACTAAAAGAAAGCTTGTTTTTCTCTTTCTTTTTCTTTTCTTTGTTGCTATATTTCTCAAATTTGAAAAATAAAACATTCTCTTAAAGATTTTACTAGATATTTAGTATAGAAATAAAATAAATAATCAATGACCACATTAATATAAAAAAAGTGCATTCTAGAAAATAGATGACATCTGGAGAGAAATTAAGGACAAATTAATACAAGTAAAAAAAAAATCTTAAGTTGTTATGTTAATGAAATAATTTATGGAGACTTCTATTTTCAGCGCCATATTCTTAAAATTTAAGAGCACAGAGAATATTTTTGTATGTATGTTATACCGATATTGCCCCTGCCCCCTAATTAACACTCTTGTATTTCCATCAATCTGTTACTTTTCTTCTAAACTCTATATATTAAATACACCTAAAAATAGTTAGTTGGCACAATTTATTCCTCATAATGGCATCACTTTTCAGAATTATGATATATTAGTAACCTTATTTGGAAACTATTTTTCTCTAGGACAAATAAATAGTCCTTAGGCTACTATATCGAGATCCGAAATTATAAAATTGAGCACGGTTTACATATTTACCGAATTTGACCTCTTCAAAGTTTTCTTTCATTTTGCATCTTTAACTCAAACAATATATTTAAAGGAAAGTATTTATTGCACTTGAATGAAAATCACTAGCAACGTATCATTATGAAATTCACTAATAAGAAATGTAATTTTCGGTGGTTTTTCGCCCTTATTTGTTAAGATTATTTTAAATTTTAGTAATTTTAATCAACTATATAATCAAAATTCTTTTAGCTAACTTAATTAAAGTTAACTAAAGTTTTTCAATTTTTGCCTAGTTGGCTGTAGTAATTAACTCTGTTAAGATTCATCGATAATGAAGTATAAAAAAGTATTGAAAAATTAGAAACAATCTTAGGTTTTAATTTTTTTTATTTTTAGGGAAAAAAAAAAGATATTTCAGCAAAGCAATATATACTGATGAATAACTGTCACCATATATTTTCGTTAATGTCTTTTATCAAGCGTTCACTAATTAAATAAGTTGAAGTTAACCTTTACATAGCTTTATATTTTGTTTGCTTTACTTTATCCCTATGCGGAATATACAAAAGGACTATGCTAATAACTAATAAGTATTGTGTGTGTGTGTGTATATATATATATATATATATAGGACAGTGCTATGATGCTACGCGTAGCATAGAGCCCTCCGTGCTACGGCTCACTTTTTGAGTTTTCAAAATCCTAACGGTCGATCTGAACCGTTCAACATGATCTCCATATGAATATGTACTTGCAAACCAAATTTTACATTTTTTAGAATTTTTTCACTATTTATTAAGCCACTTTGAAAAAACACTAATTTGTACACAACAGTAAAATCTGCTGGACCATTGGATCAGCGATTTTCAAAGTGACTTAATAAATAGTAAAAAAATTCTAAAAAATGTAAAATTTGGTTTGCAAGTACATATTTATATGGAGATCATGTTGAACGGTTCGGATCGACCGTTAGGATTTTAAAAACTCAAAAAGTGAGCCGTAGCACGGAGGGGCCCTTATATATGCGTAGCATATTAGCCAGATTCTATATATATATATATATATATATATAGAGTAAGGCTACGGTGCTTTGCAAAGTAAACCACCCCGTTTACTTCGGGCTACTTTTTGGATTTTGAAAATCCAAACAACCCATCCGAACCGTTCAACATGTTCTAAACATTGAAATGTGCTTGGAGACCAAATTTTATATTTTTTGGAATTTTTTTACTATTTATTAAGCTACTTTGAAAATCGCTGATCCAACGGCAAACAGTAAAAAACAGTAAAATTTTCTGGACCACCGGATCAGAGACTTTCAAAGTGGCTTAATAAATAGTAAAAAAATTCAAAAAAATGTAAAATTTGGTCTCCAAGCACATTTCAATGTTTAGAACATATTGAACGGTTCGGATCGGTTGTTTGAATTTTCAAAATCCAAAAAGTAGCCCGAAGTAAACGGGGTGGTTTACTTTGCAAAGCACCGTAGCCTTACTCTATATATATATATATATATATATATATATATATATATATATATATATATATATATATATATATGAAGACAAAATTATATTGCAAGATAGAGGTACAAGCATGGACGTATTGTATTATAGCCAGTAACCATATTGCTCAGCTCCAATATTTACTAATTAGTTGTTAGGATTTTCGATTTCAAATTCACTAATTTAGACGCTAAATAACATATCACCCTTTTGATGCAAATAATTCATCGAATATTAAACTATCTAACAAACCTAATTCTTTAATATATAGGCCTTCAAATTTTACCATATTAGTTCAATGATTTCAAACTATCTCATTTGCAATATTTTCTTTTAAAACTTTCTTTATTAGACGTGCTTGAATGACGCGAAGATATATATGAGAGATTGTGTCAATCAATTAAATGGTAAATTGGTCATTAAGAAAGAAAGTTTTCTATCTGCTCTCAATATAGCATCACCCATAATTTATTGTGTTAATATCATCACCCCATTTTGCTCTCTTTTTCTTGTTCTCAAGTTATGGAAATTAGGGACTTATGTGCATATGGAAAAATGGTTAGCCACAGATCAATATGTTATATGCTTATATAATCCTTTAGGTCCGTTTTTTTCAAAATCACAATTTTACAAAATAACCAATTAAATGAATATGGAGAGAGCGTAGAAAATGAACTCTAGAAATAAATCAATCAATTGTCGAATTTGATCCATGATTTATGTTGTCAAATATAGCATATTGATCTATAATGATTCAACTATATTTAATTTTAGAAATTAACATATTAATTTTAGCCCATATAATTAGCCGTAGGATATTTCCAACAAATGCTAGTTTGAGCCTATTATATTGTAGAAAGTTAAAGATGATTAATTGAAACTTCAAGACTTAATTCCAATGAACCGATTAAAAACAAAAGAAAGAGATCAAAATAAAATCCTTAATTAAACCAAATGAAAGTTAGGCACATGATTTCTACGTGGAAGGTCATGAGTTTGAAACTCACAAAGTAAAAAAATTTCTATAATATAATAGAAATTTGAAAGTGTGTTGAATGGCTTGACCTCTAACTCATGATTTAAAAAGAAAAAAGCCAAATGAAAGTTGCGGAATTAACTTTTATCAAAATGCTCAACTACTTCCATGAGCTTATCATATGGCATTACATTAGAAAGAAAGTAAAATCATAAAATTAATCACCTTAATAACAATATCTTAGTAATAAAACAAGATTAATTACTCCCATAAGGGACAAAAGCCTTGCTCTACATACTCTCCAGTACCATAGTAGAAAGAGTTGCATTCTCTTCCTTCAATCTGCCATTGATGGTCTATAAGGTTGCTTGGTAAATCCATGCCGATATCCATCTCCACCCAATCAAGCAAGTCGTCAACAAGATATGTCGAAGAAACCGAACACTCATGGATGTCTAGACTAAACAAAATGTTGTCCAAACTGCAATCCTCGCAATCTTCATGAGCGTGTATCAGATCGGGATTTAGTAATGCACATGCATTGCTGAAAACCGGAAGATGGTCGCAGCAGTTGTTCTCTTTCTCGAGAGAATCAACCTCTGATACGAGCGTTTCTTCCTCTTTGGTGCCGTCTAACAACTCCATGAGGAGATCATTATCGATCTCTGGTATGTCCATACATTCATTCACTTTGGAATCCATTGATTGTTCAAGAGAAATGGGCTGGAGTTGTCTTGTATGTAGTTTTGTATCCATTAATTAGTTGTCCAAATGGTACAAGTTTGTGAAATGGGTGACATGAGGAGATAGAAATGATGGCTTTAAATATAAGGAGGTGATGAGCGTGAAACAGCCATAAATAAAAAATACCTTTAAGAATGGTAGAATTGCTATGCTTAAAGAAAAATTGGCTAAATTACTTTGATAATACTATGATTTCTTGTAAAAAAAATTTCAACATTAGTTGAAACTTGTTAAAGAAACTGTGATAATACTACTTTTTTTTTATTAGAAACTGTAATGACACTATTATATGTTAGAGTATAATTAGGGTATTATTAAGCATACCAAGTCCTTTGATGAGGTTAATTAAGTTCAAAATTTAATTACCTGGTTGACTTCAAACTAAAAATTCAAACCGTTGAATCAATCTACATCACGAGTGTTGTATTTAGTATAAAGTTAAGCGATAAAAAAGATGAGAAATGAGGATTTTAAATTAACTTAAAAAAATTTCTTACTGCTTGACTTTATATTAAATAATTTCAAAATTTTATATATCATATATAAATAATGCATTATTTGTGAAATAGACTGATTTTAACAATTTGAATTCTTCATTTGAAAGATAATTTGAAGTTACACTCACTATATGACTTTTCTACTTTTATAATTCTATCATCATAAAATAATCTTATTCATTCCTTAAAATTTTTTGTTTAAACCATCAAAATATAAATTTGTTTGTCTCAATTTTTAGGGGGGGTAGGTTTAAGTTGATTAATTACTATAGTGTCGCAACTAATATCATGTGCAGCTAACGCTACTTGCACGCCTCACGTGACTGGACCAGGGAACCCTGTAATTAGCAATGTTATCATAGACTTAAAGGACATTATATCCACTGTAAAGTACATTACTGATCGGAAAAATAAACAGTATATTTGGTAGATTTTCTGTTGTCATTTTGTTGTAGTCAAGACGTAGGATGGATACAAATAAAAAGATTAAAAAAATAAAATAAAAACTAATATATATTATTAATTGCACGTGAAGTGACACAAATATGAAAATTCGAACTTTTAATTAAGTTCTGTATAATTTCGATTAAGACATCTAATTGTTTGAGACCTAGAGGTACGATTAAAAATGGAGCATACATTAAGTTTCTTGCAAATATAGTATGGTAAACTTCTATCGAGAACTTAGAAATACACAATTTTTTTTCTCTAATTCTCTTTGTTTTTTTTTTCTTTCGAAATACATATTTATTTTCTAAATCTCTTTGTTCTTTTGGAAGATATGTTGCAATTAAATAGTCAAACGTTTGTACCTTTATCGCTTTCATTGTTTTTTTTTTAAGTAGATTAATATTCTTGACATCATTTACCATTTCCACAAAGTACATTTTGAAATAATATTTAGTTCCAAACAAATTCACCTGATGTACTGTGGGAGGTCATGGTTTCACAAACCGGATAGAAATAATTTTTTATTGTAATAATAAGAGTATGAAATTTGAACTTGACTTCCATCTCTTTTTATAAAAGAAAAAAATTCAGCTGATGTACTTCAATTTAGAGTTAGAGGGTAGATTCAAGCCAGATGTTTTCTGGACATGTATTATAAAAGTTAATTTGACTCGTCCATTTTAAAATGAACGGTGCGAAGCTGCAAATTTATTCAAAATTATCTAAAAATGTCCATGCAAATGGAGAGGAGATTGCTCTAAGCACGCAGTATATATGGAATCGGGGGCGATCTGATAGGCATGCAACAAATTCGGTCTAATGTCCAGTCCAAGCCGCTCAATTCATATCAAAATTTGTGTGGACAACTTTGTAATTCATTCAAATTAAATGTGCACGAATCTTTATGCGGATAGAACAACTCTCATTGGGCAACTTTGTGTGGACAACTTTGTAATTCATTCCCCTAAAGTAACCCACTTTTTGGGTTTTGGATCAGGACCGTTTGAATTGAATCCGTCGTTCGAGATTGTCTCGGAATTCGAATTTGTCGCTCGAGATGCGTGTGCTCCACTTTAGATGGATGGTCATGGATTCAAATCCGACGATCCCGATCCAAAACTCAATTTTTAGGTTACTTCACTGGATCTGAATTGATCCGCTTCCCCCACCAATCACTGATCTGGCAGTGGTAGGGCTAGTCTTTCTAACAACAATAATGCCACAGCCAGGGACGCACAGAACCTGGCGCCAAATACAAAACAGCCTGGCAAAACAAGCACAAGTGCTCCTGGGGGCAATTTCTGGTAGGGTAAATAAAAAAAAACAGTGGGGCTTGGAACACATGGACGCATGGAGGAACAGGAGGCAGGAAGGATTCCCATGCCTTTAATTTTGTGGGTCACTTGTATGATAGAGTGGGGACCGATTGGAATTCAGATCAGGCAAGGTAAGGTAAGGTAAGGTATCTGATCTAGGGCCGTAAGTGAGCTGAGTTTGAGCGAGTTATTCCAACTCGAACTCAGCTTATTAAATAAATGAGCGAGTCAATTCGAGTTGGGATGGTAATAACGAGTTGTAGAGCCAACTCGAACTCAGCTCGTTATCAACTCGAGTTGGCTCACAACTCGTTGATAACTTGTTTAACTAGTTAATTATATACTACTAGTAAAAAAAATTATCAGTATCCAGCAATTTTTCATATAACAATAGATAAGCACCAATAATTTTTCATACAACAACTTAGTATATAAGCACCAACAATTTTTCATACAGTAGCTTAACAAAAATAATTTCTGAGATTTATTGTGACCAATGCTATGTAACTTGAGTTATAAATGAGTGAGTTGGGGTAAGCTCAAACTCAGCTCATTTATTATACGAGTTAGCCAACTCGAGTTGGAACTGACTCGAGTTGTAAATGAGCGAGTTAAAGCGAGCTGTAAATGAGTGAGTTATAAGCGAGTTACGAGTTTGAGCAATTTTGTCCAGCCCTAATCTAATCCCATCAGGTTAGATTCAAACTGTTTAACATGAGTATGTACGAATTTTAAAGGAAAAGGAAAATGCATTCTTTTTGGAAAATACTTCAATGTCGCCATCGAGTCATTCTTTTCTATATTATATATCTGAGGTGGCGAAGTCAAATCCTTTAGTTCTTGTTTTTATTTTTTTGGCGCTCTGTTTTGTTAATTAGACAGAATAACATCCCTGTGCATGTGCTCATTTCACACAAGCATGGAATGTTTTTTGTTAACAGATTAGTTGTCAAGACATAATCAATAATTGAGAAATATAAACTCTCTAGTTGACGAATGAATACTTGACTGATTTTATGTTCATTTTAAAAACATTTTGTCGGTTAGACCTATGACACCAATTTCTCTGTAGTTAGTCAGGTTAAGCAGCAAATGAGCAAACAATAATGCTTGATAGATATTGTCTAGAAAGGAGCTTTTAATATGGCCGTGTAATGGACAGCACAATAATACACAATAAAATTCTCAAATGGATAGCACTTGAAAATATCCATGGATTTAATAAGACCATGAATAACTTTTAATCTGGTAAATTCTTCTTTTGGTCGGGTAAATAATTTTTGTTGATGCTGTATACTCTTTTGATTTGACAATAACTTTCAAATTATTCTCAAATAATAATAATAATTATTAATAATCATCATGATTAGGCTTACTAAAACAATTGGATTAATCGGATTGCACAGAAACCTCTCAGTTCTCGTTATCATATGCTACAGCTTAAAAGAATTACCCCTGCAACCATCAAAAACCAATACTAACTTGCATGAATATACAAATCAATAACATTTTTAGGCTAATGGCCTCCACACAAAGCAAAAAAGCATCATGCCACCAGCATGTCTCTTCTAACGCTTACCTTTAAGTATAACACTTTCTACTATAGAATGTACTTTTATCTAAAACTAGTTACCCCTTGCTCAACCAAGGCTAAACTTCAAGGATAACCTTTTGGGAGTAAATATTAGATTAAATATTTTCGCCTTACTCATCGGTGACCCAAAAAATAATCTAATATTTTTTCAGTAAGGGATTATTAGATTTAATATTTTGATCTAAGAGATTAAATATTACATTAGATATCTTTGCCATACCCAACCAAATGCACCCTCAGCCATCAGTAACCCAACTAATCTAATATTTTTGCCTTGACTCAACAAAAAATTACCTTTTCCTTTAAGCAACTTCTTTATGTAATCATCGTTAATCATCTAATAATTTCATTTTGAATAATTTCGTTTGTTCGTGTTCATGATGAAATTAAGCCAACGTATCCAGCAAGTAAAGCCAGGAAGCATGAGAGAACATAGGCTCCACCAACAATTACTGTGTCTTTAAATCCAAATAATTTCAAGCGACTGTGAATGGATCCCACATGAGAAAAATCCCTTGTATACCAAAAAGCCCTTCGTGTAATCCTCAAGTAAAATACCTGAAAAAATGAAAAATATTTATATTCAAAGGGAGATGGAAAATTAAGATCTGGTAAACCTACATGCAACCCAATTACACTGTCGGTTGTGAGCAACAAAAAAAGGAACCCCCCAAGTTACATGACAGTGCTGAAAAACCATTTCATTCATTACTTGCAAACATGTCCCTACTTGACTTAAAGCTTTATATTTGTTCGCATGTTGATCTACATGTTAGCATAAGAATTTTAGTACAGAAATATTAAAATATGACCTCAAACTCAAGAAATTGATCGTCATTTGAAGCGAAGCATTATGAGAAGGCATTAATTTAATTCACCTTTTACAAGACAAATTTATGGGACTTCCTTGTAGTCAACAACATGAAAGTAAAATAGCAACCGTCTTGTATATCTAATAATAAGAGATTTGCATAGTTTCTTGAGAAAGCAGGGATCTTCTAGCAAATAATGAAAATAAAGGGCATTACCAATTAATAAAGAAAAGTACCTGAAATACTATTGAAATTAACCCAATAACAAAAAGGCCAGTAGCAACGAAGAGAGGAAAGAACATTCCAGAACAAGATGCCATAGCAGCAAGTGCTGCACCTAGTGCCATTGACCCGGTTTGACCCATTACAACAGAGGCCTTGTACCTGTTGTGAAAGAGAAAACCTATGCACCCTCCGGCCATTGATGATCCAAAAACAGCTAACTCTGTGAGAACAAATGAAAATTAAACAATACTAACATGCTTCCAATTTCTTGGACTATTCTGCTCCAACAAAAAATTCAAATCACATATGTAACCCTCAAATTATGCCCTTTCTCACCCTTTATTAGAGGAAGTAGTGGCACTTTTGGTATCACTAAAAGAAAATGGGAAACATGGCCAAAACGGACAATATGATATGATTCTAGCATTGAAAGAGTGAGGCTATGGTACTGTGCATAGCACAAATTGGTCCGTACTATGGATCAATATGTCCTCTTTCAACTTCCAAACAGTCGATCTGAATAGCTCAACATGATCTCCATATGAAAATGTACTTGACAAAATTTTACATTTTTTAGAAAAAATTTACTATATTTTTAAATAGGTAGAAAATCACTACAAAATCTAGTGATTTTCTACATATCTAAAAAAATAGTAAAAAAAATTCTAAAAAATATAAAATTTGATCTACAAGTACATTTTCATATGGAGATCATGTTGAACGGTTCACATCAGGATGTTGAAAGACGAGATACCTTGGCTTAGTATGGCTTGTATGATATTTCTTGCATAGACACTCATGAAAAAAAAAATCGACCAAGCAAAAGAAAATGAAAAATAGAAGAAAATGATATGACCCTAAGATGCTTGTGTTCATAAGGAAAAATAATCTAACCAGGAGACAAAGCAAGGACAGCCCCAGACATTCCCAAAAAGGCAAGAGCAGCAGTTCCAGGGGCTAAACCATCAATGTCATCCGTCACAGTAACCCCATTAGCCATTGCAAGAAAACAAAATATCGTTGTAATGAAATAGAAGCTTCCAAGATACTGAAGCCCAAATGGGGAAGGCAGAGGAATCAAATATTTCCTTCAATCGTGAAGAAACAAGATACATGTTAGTAATTTGTAATATGTAAGCACAACCTCAAACTATACTATATACACATTCTGTATTCATTTGCAAAGAACAACTGACATTTTTGAATGCTTACATTTCACATCCATAATCTTAAACAGTTGGGAACAGTTTAGATATTACGGGCTTGATTCAATTAATCATTTGTCTAAAAAAACAAAAAGCATTCTACAAGTTGGGTACAAGAACAAAAAATGTTGATGTTGCATAAAAACATGCAAAAACTTAAGTGTAATTCACAATAGGATACACAGATCTTAAGTTAAACATGCTTAAAATTTTCACCATGGTAAACAATATCAGAGTTAACATTCTTAAAATTTTCACCATGGTAAACAATATCAGAAACAGTGCATTTATTATTTTTTGACTATTTTAATATTATTATCATACAAATTATGAGATGTACATTGTGTATCGTGTCAACATACTTGCAGAATCGAACCAATAGCAGAAACACAATCCTACAGCCGCCTGTTCGCCAAATTGGGAACGAAATTTATTAGTATCATATAGGATTGCCATATCAAAAACCAATACCACACATGTAGGTGCATACTATCAGAAATCAACGCTGCAGGAAACCTTTTTAAATTAATAAGGGAGTGAAGCTATGGTACTTTGCAAAGCGCACATCGATCCGTACTATGGATCCATATCTTTGTTTTAAAGTCCAAACAGTCGATCCAAACTGTTCAATAGATCATCATATGAAAATGTACTTGGAGATTAAATTTTGTAACTTCTAGAATTATTTTTACTATTTTTTAAGATAAGTAGAATATCACCTAATTTATAAATTCTGGACCATCCAAAAGTAGTGGTTTTCAACCTATCTAAAAAAATAGTAAAAAAAATTCTAAAAAAAAGTAAAATCTGGACTGCAACTACATTTCATATAGAGATCATGTAGGGCGGTTCGGGGTCGACTGTTTGAATTTCGAAAAAATAGATATGAATCCATAGTACGGGCCGATCCATGCTTTGCAAAGGTCAACAGAGTTGACCTAAATGTTACCACAAGAGTACTTACTTGTGTTGTTAGCTTTAGCCATCCTGGGAAACCAACATGCCTCCCAGCACCTCTCAAAACATCATCAAATAATCCAACGGCACCAAATGCAAGAGTTGCAATTATAGAACCATTTACCGGTTCTGATGATTTACCTATCAAAACTACACTAACAATTACTCCAATAGGAATAAAGAATAAACCACCCATTGTTGGTTTAACCTTATAGGAAAATTGCATATTTGACCTTTCTTTCATTGTAACTCTATAGATCTTCAAAGTCTCCAGCAAAGGAGTGTACAAGAAACCAGCAACTGCTGAGATAACAGTTGAGATTATAAATGGTTGTGTCAGAAAGAGAGGTTTGAGAGGAAGTCTGACAATGCGCCATGAACACCAGTCAAACCATAGAAGAAACAATCCACTGAATGTAATTAAACAAAGGTTTAACAGCATCCCTTCTCGGATTCTGATAAAAAAGAAAAAGAAAAGCAAAGCAATAACAATTTTACCTGCTTAAACATGAGCAAGAACCTTTGTGCAAAAATATAGATAAAATAACTTTACAAGATTTGCTTAAGGAACCCCTTCCATTTTACCTTTTTAAAAAAATTTAATGGTGGGCCCTACATAAGATGATCTTCAAACTGACTAGGACAATATAAATAACAAAAATTGACTGATAAACACATTTCAAAAAAAATGTGGCTATTGTGAGTTCTTTGGTTACATTGTTAGCAATTGATATTTCAAAATAATGGATCAATAAATTGATGAGTTTCATTTTGTCATTTATAGTAATTATTGATGATTTCAAATGAAGGAAATAAAATGCTAAAACCCAACTCATAGGAGAAGCTTAATTTTGTACACCAATAATAAGCATGTTTTTTTTTTTTTTGCAATTGATGGAAAAGCAGTGATCTCTTCTGCATGTGTTGACAATATATATTTTGCATGTGCCCTTTTTTACACTGATAATATTTTCACCTTCTCTTTTTTCGGCCACGTGGGTTCCCCCTGAGGCTATGTGCTGTTGCTGCTAAAGCAGCATCAGGAAGCGAAACTCGTTCTTTTTTACTGGCCGGTAAATCAACATCAATGTAGGGATTAACATAGGAATCATCATCACTTTCATCACCATCACTTGTTGAAGTCTGATGGAAAGCAGTTGAAAAATCAGGATCATCTTCAATCAATGAAGGAAAATCATCAAAGCTCTAGATTTTAAGAGTTTCAAATCAAATGTCAGAGCACAGTATAATTTCTTATATTGCAATTTTTTTTTTTTTTTTGATAAAAGCCCTTAGGCAATTATCATACAGTGAATGTACCAGTAGTACTGCCAAGCACCAGAACTTATCTGTTGGTATTATTACCATTGCTGGAATGATCATACCAACAATTTTTTTTTTCATTAGCATAAGTCATGATTTAATGATTTACAACTACTGTTAACGGTTTTCACAGGCTAATCTTAAAAACTGATGACTGATTGATAAAATATAGGAAAGGAAAAATTAGCATACATCGTCGATTAGTTGAACCTTAACCGACCGGCGCTGATGCGGTTTAAATGCCCAACGATCGAGTTTAACTCCTGACAACTATAAAGACAGAAAGGCGATCAAAAACAGCCTTGATAATCACTACTAATATCCGATTAATTGCTGAAAGAAACACAGTTGGAGTATGAGAAGAGCCACCTGAGACCTCGACCTGGCATGAGAAATAGAAGTTGATGCTTGTCGTTGTCGCGATTTTAATCGCCTGAGCTCTAGACGAAGGAGGTGGAGACGGCATTGGGAAGCGAGGGAAGACATGGTCGCATTGATAGATTCGCAAAGGATCTCGATTGAGTTGAATATTAAATGCGCGCTTTGATTTGATATTTAGTCGACGGAGTTTACAAGATAGCGACTGTTAACCGTACATGGAATTCTTTTTGGAGTCCATCTCCTCTGGAGTAACGGGATATTTGAGTTTTTATGCGGACCGTTCGATTAGAATCCCGGCCAATCCGGCCGTCGTGGAAGGCATGGAACCCCTTTAATAGTCGTGCCAATACATAATCGATGGTCCGAATCTTATCTCAAAATTTGAGTTACTTTAGTGATATGAATTCTCTCTCTATAGGCTGTATTTGGAAGTCGCTAGTCGGGAATTTGGGATAATGTTCTGACTAGGTTTTCTTCTAACCCGTTTTTTTTAGTGAATAACAACAATCACAAAATGTTTTATTTTTTTTCCAAATTTGAAATAAATAAAAAAAAATTAAAGTATTTGACTGGCAGTAAAATACATGTTAAATCTTCATAATGTTTTATGTACAGTATATCACAGAAATTATATCTAATATATTAGATTTCAAATTTAAACATAGTTTAATATGAACAATATAATTTTGAGTTTCCGAAATAATAATAATAAAATAATGTGTTGTAATCACTAATTCAATGTTAGACTAACATGTAAAATATAATGTATTGTGCTGTCAATTTTGCTTATAAAAGTGATTATATGCAGTTTATAATTTATTGAGTATTAATTTTTTGGACTTACACAAAATTAATAAATCTTGCATTTGCTTGATCTCAAAAGAAAAAAGATGCTTCTACCATAAAAAAGTTTAGACCAATTAGTCTAGTTAACTGTAGTTTTAAAATACTTTCCAAGTTACTTAACAAGTCATGCCTAGATTAATAGATCATAGTCAATCTGCATTCATTAAAAATAGATATATTTTAGATAATATGCTAGTTAGTCAGGAAATTATACACTCTTGCCAAATTAATCAACAACCAGGGGTTATTATTAAAGTAGATTTTGAAAAAGCTTATGATAAAATCAATTGGCAGTATTTGATAGAAGTATTACAAGGTAGAAATTTTGGTCAAAAATGGATACATTGGATCACCAAATGGTTATACAGTTCCCAGACTTGTTTGACAATCAATGGTGAACTCACTGACTACTTCTAGTGTCAGAGGAGGGTTAGACAAGGGGATCATCTATCCCATTTCCTTTATATCCTAGCAGCAGATACATTAAGTAAAATTTTTAATAAGGGTAGAAGGGCTCAGATCTTACAGGGTTTAGGACCTGATTGCATAGATAACACAGCCATTACAAATTGTCATTATGCAGATGATACTATCCTTTTCTTGGCTGCTCAAGAAGAGAATATAGAATCTGCATGGTGGGCCATGATGGCTTTTGAAGCTATATCTGGAATCAGAGTTAATTATGATAAAACTGCAATGTACCCCCTTAACATAGACATAAACACTGTTAACTATCATCATCTGTTTAGATGTCAATGGGGAGAATTCCCCATTACCTATCTAGGTCTTCCCCTTCACAATAAAAAATTAGCAATTAGTGATTGACAATTCTTACTTAATAAAATAGAAAATAGATTACCTAGTTGGCAAAGTCAATTATTATCTATAGGAGGTAGAATTACTCTTTTAAATTTAGTTTTATCTTCAGTCCCACTGTATGCTTTGTCCGTTTTTAAGGTTCCTTTAACAATTGTTAAAAAAAATAGATAAGATTAGAAAAAGATTTTTGTGGCAAGGTACAGAAAAAAAAAAATATGCTCTTGTTCCATGAGAAATCGTGTGCCTAGCCAAAAAGTTTGGAGGAATATGAGTATTAGATCTCTATGAAATGAATATTGGATTATTACTAAAATATTGGTGGAAGTTTAAGAACAATTCCTATCAAAGTACTTGGAAATCCATTTTAATTTACAAATATTATGACCATGATACCCCATACTCTCCTTTTTGGGGGAGTATATCCAAATTAGAATACATAGGTGAAATGAGTGTGCATTATATACCAGGTCAACAATCAGAGTGTCAATTCTGGACTGATATTTGGGACAGCACATGTAGCTTAGCCACTAGATATCCAATACTTTTTAAAAAATGTAGTTCTAAACAAATTAAGTTAGGAGAAATCATGGAATCACAAGGTAGAAGGGTTAAGTTTAGAAGATCACTGGAAGGCTATGATCTCTTAGAATGGGGGGAAATTCTAGCAATCATTAGTTCAATATCCTTCACTTCATCTCAAGATCAACTCATATGGAGATGGGACTACTCAGGGAAGTTCACCACTAAATCTCTTTACACATTTTTGAATTTTAGGGGATCTTTACCTTTGGAACCAGAATTAATATGGTGGAGCTTACTAGTCCCTCCAAAGATTAGGGTTTTTATGTGGTTAACAAGTCATAATGCTATTCTCACCAAAGACAATCTAGTCACTAGAGGATAGGTAAGTGATCCAGCTTGTTACTATTGTGCTTAGGAGGAAACTATTACACACTTATTTTTAAAATGCTCCTTAGCCCAACAAGTATGGTTCTGGCTTAGGAAGAGCCAACAATATATGACCACATGGTCTCAGTTTTTAGATATTGTTAAATTTGCACTGCATTTACCTCCAACAGCTAAAATAGGGTTCTTAGTAGTGCTTAATACTGTCTGTTGGACTCTTTGGAAACATAGAAATGCTATCTGTTTTAACCATTGTAGGATTAGTACAGCTAGAAATTTGATATTCCAAATTAAATCATTACTTTCCTATTGGGCAGGTTCTGTCAAGCCAGGAGTCCAGACAGCTATTGGAGAATGGATGCCAGTGATGGAGGATGCTATTCCTTTAGCCCATTACATGCCAATGGAAATGGAGATGGTGGTGTGCCAACCTCCAGAGTCCCCTTCCCAGACATGAAGTCTAACTATGAACCAATTTTGCACTTAGTATATTACCTTAGCCCTATGTTGTGTGACTTAATACTTACCAACTTAGAATACTTTTGGCGGCTTGCAGTAGCCCAAATTTGGTTAAATAACTTGCTTTTTTGTTTAACTTCGGCTTGCATGCTGACGGTGAATACCATATTGTTGGTATCACAAAAACTGTTTCTCTTTTGGATCTTGTAATTAACATTTCCAATCAATGGAATAGGCTTTGCCTTTTTTTTTTTAAAAAAAAAAATTGTACATTTTGAGTGTTGTTTCTTTTTATCAAGGTTCTAAATAGCGTTTATAGCGTCGTAGCGGGAAGGCTAAAAAAAAGCTATAGCGAATAGCGTCGCTATAGCGGAAGCTATTCCAAATAGCGTTTTTTTTTACATTTCGTATATTCAATATTTGTACTAAATATCAACATTATCTAAAGTCTCATAGAACAATAAATAACACCAAAGTAATTAAAAAATTATAATATTCATATTGAACCAGTACAAAGTTCAAATTGCGGTTCAAAATATCCATAGTAATATCATAAACTATCGATTTTTCCTATTAAAAATATCTTAAGCATCATGATTCATGACATAATGTTTTTTTTCTATTCAAATTTTATTTTTGATTTGGACCTTTTTTCTATTCAAATTTCAATTTTTATTCCCAATTTCAAATTGATTTATCTGTAGCAAGTAGCAACAAATTCAATTTCGGTTTGAGATTTTTTTTATCTTTATTTGAAACCCATATAAATTGCTTTAAAAAAAAAACCCATATTGTATAGCGCAAATAGCGCGAATAGCGGACCGCTATAGCGCTGTAGTGGTCGCTATAGCGGCCGTAGCGCAAATAGCGCATTTTGATGTCATAGCGTAGCGTTTGGGGTCCAAAAAACGCTATAGCGGCGCTATAGCGCCGTTATAGCGCGCTATTTAGAACACTGCTTTTTATGCACTTCCGCCACAAAAGTTGCTAATTGATATACATTTTGTTTATTTCTTAGATTCTAAGTATAATTGTGTAAATTTATATGGATCGTATAAATAAGGAAAAGATAATTTCAAGTGAGATTCAACTCTATATTTTAATTTTATTTTTTTTGTTTAATTTGTAAGCATTTTAAAATTGTGACTGTTATGGAAGTTGGAAGATCTGCTATGTCTTGCATATATTCTTCTAATTTTGTGCGGTCTAAATATCCTTTAGTCAGCTAGATAATATGAAACTTTCTAATTTTTCTAGAAATGATGCGCACATACAAAATTTGTTATTTGACATAATAGAGAAAATATTTATTCAATTAAGAAAATTAGTGTATTTCCTTGAGTACTCAAATGTATTGCGATGTGATATTTTCAAAAGGCTGATAAGAAATTTTTGTTAATGGGTTATATATATGGCAAAAATTATTGATATCTTTAACAAATTTTATGAGAAACCATATATAAAAAAAATTCAAAATCCCAAAAATCAAAATATCGAAATATCGAAAATTCACGAATCCAAAAGTTCAAAATAAAAAAACACTTCCAGCAATACAAGTGTTATTAATTTAAAAGAATTGTTTTCCCATCTAAGAGGGTTTCTTCAAATTTCTAACAAAAGGTTAATCTATTCTTGCTTAATATTTTACAACTCTATTTACAACTTTGGTTAAGTTTAGCATTCGTATTATTTATTTTGATATGCTACTAAACAATATTTTCCACTCCAATTTTATTTGTACATTTTTTACCGAAATTTTTATTTATAACATTTTAAATAAATAAATTAATAAAATAACTATCGATTTTGGTCAATTCTAAATCTAACACGGCCGCAGAACACCGGAGTGGACCCATTTGGGGGAGGCCGCAGAATGCCGGAGCGGACCCTATTTTTTTTTTTTTTTTTTATCTGATTCTGAAGTTGATTATGATTTTATTTTGGAAATTTTATCAAAAATGTAAAGTTTGTACTGGAAGTTGTGTGTAATTACTTATGTTTGAAATGTCGTTTAATCTGAAATTACTGTTTGTTTGATCAAAAGAAACATTACAATAGAACAAGGAGCCATATAGAGAAGCATACAATAGAACAATGCTAATGTTATCGGAAATTACAAATACGTCTAATTAACCAAAAATAAACAACATTTTTACGAGTACAATTAAAAAAGCAACATTAACTCTTAATCTCGTGCAGCTCGAGCAGCTCTGTTTTGTCTTTCTTGTATATCTCGGCCGGCTTGGTGTCCTCTTCTCCTATTATGTAGAACATACATCCACATCGGAATTCTGTCGTGCTGTCTCCTGCCCACAGAAATATTTTTTTTCTCTGGAACAAGGACCGGGCCATCGTGTTGAGGCCATTCCGACTGATTTCCATAGACATGCCATTGAGCGCTCCATGTGTTGATCAGTGTATGGATGTGATAGTAGTGACTTACAAAGACGCCAGGATCGATGCCTCGGAGACGACACACGGACACAACATGAGAGCACGATATTCTCTCCAATTGAGGCATCTGGCACGTGCAAGTTACCGTGTGATCATCCCCGATTATCACCGTGTATTTGTAATTGGCCTTGGTAAACCGACCAGAATCGTCAGGTATGAAAGCGTGAACTCTCTCCTGTGTGGAGGTTACCTCGAACTCGTTGTTGTTTCCAAAGCCCCCCAGCGTCTTCATTTTATCGGACCTCTCGAACCGTTGTTGATCAGCTACGAAAAATTAAAAAATAATGAAGAAGTCAGATTTTTTTAACAAAGTTCATTAAAAATTATGAAGAAAGAACTACAAATAAAAGTACCTGATGCACACGACACGAGAATTGTTGACCTTGACTGACTTCCCATTCCGCTTTGGCCCTCCTTTGCGCAAACCATGTCATACATTTGTAAAATGTGTCTTCAATTATTGCTGCAACTGATAGCCTACGAGAGGACTTGAAGACCTTATTAAGCGACTCGGATCCGTTTGTAGTCATGATGCCCCAACGGTAACCACCGTCTAGTGCTTGGAATATCTTCCATGGTTTGGGGCACTCGTTCTCATCTTGATCCAAATATTTACCCACACCGTCCAGCCAATGGAGGGCAATGTCACATGCCTGCCCCATTGCTTGCATTCCTTGCTCGTACCTCCTCATCTTCCTCTTAGCCACACATATTCTAAAAAAAAGGATTGCCTTATCACTGCAACCGTTCTTCTTCATGTTCTCGGCTATGTGAGTAGCACAAAGACGGTGAACACATTGATCCTCATCCTCCTCGTTCCACCCCATATCATCTTGTCTGAACACCTTCTTGATACCCTTTCCCCTATCAGTGATGACACACATGAATCTGGAGCGGATTACATTTAGGCGCAACCATTTCATGAACCACGCACAATCGTCATAACTCTCTGATTCTACCAGTGAAAAAGCCAACGGGAGGAGCTGATTTTCAGTATCGTACCTGGTTGCAATCAACAGCTTGCCTGTGGTAAAATTAATTTTGTAAGAGCCGAAATCAACTAAAATAAATTAAGTGAAAATAATCAAATTAGTTACCTTTATACCGGCCTGACAGGAAACATGCATCAACTGTGATGACCGGTCTGATATGTTGAAAAGCAGCTATACACGGTCCAAATGCCCAAGCCGCCCTATGAATATACCTCCATGGTCCAGGTTCACCAGTGGAATATGAGGTCACCTCAAACAATGTTTCTGTCAATAAATTTAAAAAAATAAGTTCAATTTTTGATTGATAATGAAATGACGTAAAAATTGAAGGAACAATGTAGTACCTGGGTTGCTTCTTTTGATTGCCTCCAACAATGGAACTACAAGAGCGTATGACCCCTCCCAACTGCCAAATTGACGGGCTATTGCCAACTCACGGCCACGCCATAGTTTGTTGTACGCTGGTATCTGACCGTTGTACCTTTCAGCAACAGCAATTCGGACAGCCTGAATACTCAAGTCGACATCGTTCCTCATGTGAGCGGATATACACTCGGCAACCATAGCAGCTGACAACTGCGCGTGATCTGTTCTTGTCGCATCCGCGTGGCATGAATGTTGTGTTGGGCATTTGGAGACACGCCATTGTGTTCCATAACCGGTGGCCCTTGCGAGTATGTACCACCCACAGTAACTGTCCTTGCACTTGAACCTCATTCTTGTGCGGTCACTGTGCGTAGGTTTAACCTCTTTGTTGCAAAGGATGTGAAACCTGGCAATTGCGCTCTTCATTTCCTCTTTTGAGTCATATGTTTGTCCCTCGGACAATTCATTCTCATACTCTGCCCTACTTCCAAACAAACCCGAATTGGCTTCCATAAACCCTGATGTGTCGTTGAAAGCATGAATCGGGTGCTGAAACCCGCGATCCATTATCCGAAACCCGCGATCCATCTTGAATTTCCTTGATAGTCCGAGCACAGGCCCGGTATCTTCCTGGTCAGAATAATCGCTCATACCCTCAGGATCAATATGACCCCAATTTTCCTCTGCCATTTCTTCATCAGATTCATCCGGATTACAAGTTTGACCCCAATGAGCGGTCCGACTAGATGAAGGCTGGTCAGTCTGGGATGGGGCCCGACGGGAGGGTCGGTCCCTCTGAACTGGGGCCCGACTACTGGACGGTTGGTCAATTTGGACAGGGGATGGACTAGAGCCGGATGAGTTACCCCGACTACAATCCTGGATTAACCTCTGAACTGGGTTCGAACGCCGGGCTCTGGTAACCTCTACATATAGGTCAATTATCTTGTATGCACCCCCAGAAAACTCATGGTTTGGTTATACAATACCTGCCAGACTTCCTCATTCTGAATTGGAAATAGTTGGAACCAGGTTTGTGCCGAACTAGTCGGCATGCTAATTTTAGCATCAATTTTAAGGTCATACTGACCCTGATCCAACCCCAAATTCTGACATATACTTGATTTAAGTCCCAAATAATCAATACCTGGCAATACCGGGATCACAGTAACAGGTCCAATACTGTAGTAAACCCCATTAGGACCTGTTAAAATATCCCCACCAGTGTAGATGGATACCATAAGAGCTATTTTTTCAATTCAATACAGAAGAAACCTACAATTAAAAATTATCTAAATTAATTATTCAAATTAAATTATTCTAATTTAATTATTGCTAAATTAATTATTCTAATTAAATTATTAATCTACTGAAATAAAAATAAAAAATTTAAAAGAAGAGAGAAAAAACTTACAGATCAGAGAGCTAACTCAGGAGAGAGAAGGTGTGAGAGTGTGGAATGAAATTTCGCTGTCATTTTCGGAATATAAAGAACAGGGGCCGCTCCGGCATTCTGCGGACCCGGGTCCGCTCCGGCATTCTGCGGACCCGGGTCCGCTCCGGCATACTGCGGACCCATATGGGGGTCCGCTCCGGCATTCTGCGGCCTCCCCCAAATGGGTCCGCTCCGGTGTTCTGCGGCCGTGTTAGATTTAGAATTGACCAAAATCGATGGTTATTTTATTAATTTATTTATTTAAAATGTTATAAATAAAAATTTCGGCATTTTTTATTATGAATTTCACTGCAAGAGAGTGTTAATTGATATACAATTTGTTTATTTTTTAAATTATAAGTGTAATTGTGTTAACTTATATGGATCATATAAATAAGGAAAGATAATCTCAAGTGAGATTCAACTCTATACTTTAACTTTAATTTTGTTTAATTTGAAAAACACTTCTATTACATTCTGTAAAAAATATGAATATGAAATTAGTAAATGAAAATTTAATTTGAACGTTTGAGTGATATTTTTAGAAAAATACATAATGTCTAATAGAACAAATTTTATTGATCCAAAGTAATCACGAATAATAATAGCATTATTAAATGTATGTAATCGTGAACATATGAATATTTAGAAATATTATTTTATTTCAAATAAGTAATATAGCAACTGGTAATTTTAATAAGTTTGTTGAAACTTATTTTGTACTTATTTACAATATAGAATAATTTAGAGAGGCAAAGTGTAACTATCCAAACTTAAAAGAAAAAAAGCCACCGTTGCCCGATGCCACGCAGCTCACATGCGTAGAGAGAAAATCCTCCATTCCACGTAAACCTATTCAAGACATTTCTCTCTCTCTCTTTGGATGAGAAACACAAAAAGAAATGATACACAAAAAATAAAAGAAAGATGAAGAAAATAGAGAAACAAGGACAAAACAAAATTAGAGAAAGAATGAGAAAAAAAATGGAAGAGACGGCCTTAATTACCCGACGTAATTACAAAAGAGACGAATGAGATGAGATTTCTTGAAGAGTTGAAGTAGCAGATTACTTACGAGCTTATCTTCTTGTCCTACAATATCAGGTGCAGGGTTACTGAATTTGTTTATATTCATTTGTAAGAATTAAATTATTAATTTATTTTTCATGTTGAACAATTGTTTGTTCCATTTATTTGAGATGTATGCATAATAGGAATAACAGCAATAACCGAATTTAGTTACTGATTAGTTTGGCTGTTACATAGTTTGTTATGTTGTTGACTATCTGTTATGTAGTTGACTAAGATGTTTGACCTTTGACTATTGTAAGATAGATAGTTAGCATCTCTTATAAATACCCGATTGTATAATCTGTACAATTCAAGCAAAGATCAACAAAGAATTTCTTGCTTCATTCTCTATTCTTTCTATCTTTAATGCATCATGTTATTGGACTTGTTTAATATTTCATTTTAAGAATTAAATTATTATTTGTTTTTTATGTTGAATAATTGTTTATTGCATTTATTTGAGATGTGCGCACACACAAGATTTGTTACTTGACATACATAGAGAATATTTATTCAATTAAGAAAATTAATATATTCTCTCGACCACTCAAATGTGTTAGAATGTGATATTTTCAAAAAAACTGATGAGAAATTTAGTCAATTAGTTAAATTTTTGGCAAAAAATTGTTGATATCTTCAACAAATTTTATGAGAAACCAAGCATAAAAAAAATTCAAATATAAAAAATTCAAAATACAACAACCAAAAAATCCAAATATCGAAAATTCACAAATCCAAAAGTCAAAAATAAAAAAACACACTTCCAGCAATTCAAGTGTTAGTAATTTAAAAGAATCATTCTCCCTATTTAAGAGGGGGTTTTTCAAGTTCCCAACGAAATCTAGCAATACAAGTGTTAGTAATTTAGTGGAACTTTGGAGGGAAATTATAAAAAACGAATTTCGTCAATTGCTCATTGATGGAAATATATATATATATCTTTAGCGAAGTGTACTCAACTTATGTGGTAAGTAAAACAATATTATATTATTTTTAGAAACTCCATAAAATGACAAAATACTTCTGAATGTAGCAGTTACCAATCCAAAGCCTATACGAAGTATAGTCCTTGCATTTTACATTCTACTTCACTGTTTTAATATCATGATTCTAAATTGCTGTTTCAATTTGGAACTTACAAATTGTTATTTTTTAAAAATATTTGTTTATATTAGTTTGCAGGAGTATTATTAATGCACATAGGTTCCTTCAGTGTTTTTGGGTTGTGTGTAGCTCTATACGAGAAATATGTGTTTTTAAATGCGATCGCATGGACCGCATATTTATGTGTATGCGGTCTATTCCATGCAGATTTGCTAGTCACTCCAAAATTTGAAAAAAAAAAAAAAAAAAAAGCAAAAAATTTCATGCTTTGGGTGAGAATTGAACCCATGACAAAAAAAAAAAAAACACTAGGCTAGAACACCCTTGTGTTATAAATTAGTTTTATTACTTACATGAGAGAGAGATTGACTAATGTCATAGTGGTATGACCAAGGCCTATATACTAGCTATTGATCCGTTGTGCATTGCGGATGAGGTATGGTTATTAACAAGTTATTGGTGTTTGGACTTGATTATTTTTTTGTTAATCCGTTAGTTAGTTTTGTTAATTAGCAGGTTAAGACTTCTTTTTTAGTTAACGGGTTATATTTTTGGCCATAATTGTTAGTATCTTCAACAAATCTTATGAGAAACCAAATATAAAAAAAAACAAAATATCAAAAATACAAAATTCCAACAATCAAAAAATCCAAATATAAAAAATTTTCACGAATCCAAAAATAAAAAATTGAAAAACACTTCCAACAATGCAAATACTAGTAATTTAAAAGAATCGTTCTCCCCATCTAAGAAATCTGAAAAATAAAGAGAAAAAATTAAGAAGTGAAGGCAAAGACAACAAACCAAATCGATCAACTCAAGACATCTCTCTGACATACTAGTGGCTTTTTTTTTTTTTTTTTTTTTTTTTGCCTAAGGGCTTTCTCTCAAAAAAAATACTAGTGTTTTTTTTCCACTGCGTGTCAAATGTTGATATGCAATGAAGCTTTTAAAGGATGGCGTAACCTTTCATTCCTTGCTTAGCACAGAGATTGTTCCCCAACCGCCTCAATCCCTTGAACCATGGCCATCTGATTAAGATCAATGTGCATTACGAAGCCAAATTAGAGCAACAATCACAAGCTTATTTAAATCCCTTCTCAGTGAAGATTAGAGCAACAACATATATACCCACCACAAGCTCCTCAAAAAAGAAGATTTCTATACAAAAAATACAAATCTAGATAAAGAAAAAAGAAAGACAGAGTGTTTTCCAAGCACATTTCAATATTTAGAAAATTTTAAGCAGTTCGGATCGGTTGTTTTCCTCATAGCAAGACCTTACAAACTAGATGTTGGCATAACATATTGTGGTAACTTTTGTTGAAGAGTTCTTAGGTGTTGACATACCAAGCAAATATGATAGTACAAACTGGTTTTCTAGAGATTAAAAAATTCGAGCATCAATTTAGGCATATATACCAACCAGTATAGTACCAGTGTGCCACTATATCGAGGTGATATCGGTCAAAACCTTTCCAACGATTGTTAGGTTTTGTACACCGGTGCTGTAATTCCCCCCATTTAACATGATTTTTTTTCATCTTTTTCTGAGTAGGTATTTAAATATTGATATTAGATCTACAATCACAGTGCACAAAAGCAATAACCTAGATGATTTTCTCCGAAACAAACTCTTATCTACATGCTGCTTCCAAAGAGCTATGTTATACTATACGACTCCACCATCAACTCCCTTGCGACATTTACGTTAAATGCGTACCAGGCCTTTCTACTTTGTGTTATCAAGTTTCATATAATGTTACATTCAATGTTACATTTGTGAAATGCATTGTTCGGTACCTAGCCCAGACCAATTACTGAAGATAATTTAAAAAAAAAAATATGCATGTACAATCTTCTATTTTTTTTTGTGTGCGCACGCGCTCTCATACCTGTCTAAAATAGGTAAACATGATTAAAAAGATTACTGATGCCATATTTGGTTATGGTACCAGTAACTTCACTAATCTTCTAAAATATTGCATTTGATTTACCATAGATCATCAAACTTTGTAAAAGAAAGAAAGTTATCAAGATTTGTTAAAACATGCCTAAGGTAAATTTAGGCATGTAAATTATTTGATCTTCCAAATGTAATGAAATCCTGCACAGTAATCAGTTTTTGATTCTCTGATGTTTTTGTTTTTATTGTAAAGGTTCATCCGTACATGTATAATCTGATTTTCAAAAGGGTAAGAGATCGATGCTTCGGCACTCGTGCAGTACTTCGATTGAAGACGAAGGAAATAATTTGGCTGGGTTTATTTGCTTTTTACTACATATTGAAAAGATGTGTTATTCAGGAGGTTGGCAAACAATTTTACTATTTGGCGCTATTATTATTATATTATTTCAAGTAAATGATAGGGCAGCAAAAAGAGAGAAGCCAGCAGATAAATGATATTATTCTCAGTGCTATATCATACTTCTCTTCGAAAAGCCCATAAAGGCCCAAGATGATATTATAATGTTGCAACACACATTTCTTTTGGAAAGTTTTCTGGCGCGCATATTGATGCAACAAACCATAGAGACTGCGAACTAACACGTCAGTCCCAATTTTTTATTTTAACAGACTTAACCCAATAAAAGGCCCAAATATACAAACTTCTCTATGTAGACAAAGGGCCTTGGGCCTGTTGAATTGCACTCATGATATCCTTTTCATTTTGCTACAGTGCTATCAAGATTATAGTTAGCACATTCTATTGCTTAAAAATCGTATTTTTTTTTTTTTTTGAAATTTTATAGGGAAAATTCGTGCTAAGGAAGTGTTGCTGAGAAGAAAATAACATATTAATGATAGACTTTTATGTATAGAAATATAATCTTAAAACTAGCACTTGGTACTAGTAAAACTAGCAAAACCGACATGATAAATTGATAATCACTTGTCAAACAATCCTTATATTCAACACCTAACAAATGGAACTATTTTTGTTTACGATAGGCCTTTACAATTGGAAAATATATGCTAAATAAGCAAAAGTTGTACACTAAACAAGGGCCAAGATATCAAAATACGAAGAAACCCAACAATAGCAGCCTAGAATTGCAACATTAAACTCAACTAAAAAAAAAAATTGCACATTAAACAAAGACTACTTTAGAGAAGAATTGCACCATCCCCTAAAAGTCAAAATGAAAACTAATATTCTGGTAATAATTCACATCCTCTAATTGAACAAATTGCAATTTCCTAATGCTATTACGCTGCAAAGGTAGACATGCTAGATTTTTAACTACTAAAACAACATTGTAAGATCATAGAACTATACTTGCAATAAAAGATAAAAGATAGGAGTGAACTTCACTGATAATTGCGTAAACAGTTTGTAACAATGCATTACGGACGTATAGTTAGTCGAACAAGATAAAATACCTCTGTTAAGAGCCGAGTTTAGAAACTAAATCTAGATATTATTTAATAAGCAAATTATGGATTGGTATGGTTATGCTCCCCTTTGTAGGTCACTGTACACATCATGGGGTCTTTCGGGTCACCATTGACATACTTTCTTGCGTTGCAGCTCGGCATCTTGCATGTATAGTACCTCCTGTCCATAATTCAGACAGAAGACTTATTATAAATATATGTGGTAATTCAATATCACATGAAAAAAGAAAAAGAAAATTGAGAAGATTTAAGCACCGACCCTCACTAATGAGTAATTGTTTTTAAGAGTGAGGCTATGATACTATGCATAGCGCACATTGGTCCGTACTATGGATGCATATCTCTATTTTCACAGTTCAAACGGTCGATCCGACCGCTCAACATGACCTTCATATGAAAATGTGCTTGGATACCAAAATTTATATTTTTGGGATTTTTTTTATTATCACTTGATCTAAAGATTCTAGACCATATAAGAGTGTGATTTACTACCTATCTAAAAAATTAGTAAAAAAATTCTAAAAAATATAAAATTTGGCCTCCAAGCACATTTCATAAGGAGTCCTTTTGAGCGGTTCGGATCGAATGCTTGGACTTTGAAAATGAAGATATGCATCCATAGTATGAAGATCTGTGCTAGATTTTCAAATTATGACAGAAGAAAATAGAAGAAAGGATATTTTTTTAAGCAAAAATATATTGTACACAAAGGACTACAGTATCAAAAGATCAAAAGCAAACCGATAGAAAGGAAAGCGCTTGAGAACATTAGATCCTGAATTCTTCCAAGAATACCCATCGGCATCCTTCAGAGTCACAGATGCCACATGAGTTGCTTTCTCCATCTCCGGCTTCCTTTATCATCATAACATAATTAAAGTACTGTTAGTTAATTTTATACAAGTTCCAAGTGAAATATTTCAAAAATATATATAAGATTGTTGGCTCATACAGATTCCCCATGATAATTATGCCCCACCAGAATGGTGGTTTTTTATAAAATTCTTCTTTCATTCATTTCTTATTTCTGTGAAACAAGTTGCAGTTGTGTAGTAAACACCAAGCAGAATACCTGGCACTTCCACAGTCATACTGGTACAAGTTTGGTACCCTTAATTTATTAAAAGGTAATCTTACACTTTCACTACAGTATCCTCTTCACCCTCCATCGCTGGTTTAGGAACCCGCAAAAAGGACATTTTATCCCTTTCCTCATCTCGTTTAATCCTTTTCCTGACCATGTCAACCCCCGTACCATCTTGGGAGATTGAATCATCAGAGGTACACAAAGCAACACAATTGACAGTCACAACAGATCCAATGGGGCACTCCTGCCATTCAATATCCCGAATGTCTTGTTTCAGTTCCATCAGATGTAAAGGAGACATGTGGCATGAACTGAGCTGTGCCGTACCAGTATTGGCACGAATTGTGGATCGTGTAGGTGGTATCAAATCCAATAAAGATACCGCATTAACGATATACTCCTATCAAAAGGAAAAATATACGGTCACAAGAACCGGTTCAATTGCCTTAATTATGAGTAATATTTTAAAATGTAATTAGAAAATGAAAACATATAGCTTGAATTTGATGAAACAAAGATGACTTAAACCTTGGTTTGATTGAGCTTGGCAAATCCATGTATGGATAGAATCTGTATCATTTAACAAGTCAGTGCTTAATTTGAGAGAGAGAGTTCAAAAAAAGGAGATGGGGAAGAGGGGGAGAGAGAGAGAGACCTGATTGAGCTGGTAGACTGTGAGATTGTCAGCATCGCTGTCTCGGATGAAGGAAAGGTAGTCTTCAAATTTGAGTTTCTTTAGCTTAAACGATTCCATTTTTCTCCCTTTCTGTATCCTCTGTAAATTTGCAACACCCAAACAAGAACAAAAGGAACACATTAAGAGATGATTAATCTTTATGTAATGTACAATTACATTGGAAGAAAAATCAAATTTACCAAAAAAGTACCTGATAGATCGATCGATCGATCGATCGAGAGCGCGCGCGAGAGAGAGACTCCCTGTTTTGTGTTTTCTGACTGTGACTCAATGCATAGCTGGAAGTCCATATCCTCTGAGGGAACATAATATTACTGATTAGATCCGTACCGGCCAACCCGAGGTAGAATGCACGAGATCCATTAATAATTCGTGCAGATTCTGATCGAACGGTCCGGATCTAACAATAAATATTCTGTTATCTCAGAGGATATGAATTCCACAGCCGGGGGAAGGACATGAAAGAAGCGTGGCTTTCCACCTGGTTCTGGAGTATTAGGATTTAAGACCTGACCCCTTAGAGTAGTTGGTTTTAAACGGTGCAACAAGATCAGCCAAATATAATTCATTTTAGGCGGATAATCCAAATTTCCAGAATCGAGCTTTCCGTCATGTTTCGAAAAGGCCAAAAACGAAATAGCGAAACAGCCGAATATTTGTGGAGTCCGTATCCTCTAAAGTAACAGAATATTTCTGTTTAGATCCGGATCGTCTGATAAACGGAGTCCCTTTAATAATTCGTGCAAATTCTGATCGAACGGTTCGGATCTGAATAGAAATATTATGTTACCTTACCGGATGTGAACTCATATTTGTGATGACAGCTGTGTATTATAGTGAATTCATATCCAAACTTCCTGAGATTATGAGATTATGGATTAAAATATTAAAATGTTATAATCATTTGATAGTCAAATTTCTTTGCTTTGTGTGCGTCAGTTTGTATGACAAGCGGCAAAGATGGCTTTTGTTTTTTATTCATGATTTGTTGTTTAATCTGATATTCTCAATTCAGCCTAATTTTGTAAAGTAGTGAGAAAAGACAATTGCTTAATGGTAGGCGGCCTCTCAATGATTGAATGAAACACAGGATTTCATAAGACAAAGCAGCTCACGGGAAAGAAAAGGGGATCATTTTTTTTTAATTTCGACTCTACTTTGCGGCTGCATTTTTCACAGGGAGCATCTGATTTGTAATTACTCTTTAGTAAACAGATAGAATAATTTAATATAAAATATGCAGCAGAATTTATCTTTTTGAAAACAAACTGTTTTAATAAAATTAAATGGTGATTCAAAATTCTTTATAGTTTCTTCTTTACTTCCGGAGAGTCATAAACAGATCATAATTTTATATGCAATTGATCTATAAGTATCTTACTTTTTGTTCGAGGATAATATAAAACGAGCACATTAATATGGCACAAAATCCAAATTCAATGACCTAATTTTTTTTTTTATCCAAATTTACAAATGACATTATACACATCTTATTTCCTATAAACTGTCTAATCAAATATCATGTGGCGTAGGCACATTATTTATAAATCATCTAGGTTTTTCATCTATTACGCCATCCATCATCATCTTTTCTTCACCATTTAAAAAAAAATAAAGGAACATTAATGAAATGGCGGCAAAAAATATCCAATTCATCCTGGCCGCACAAAATTAAACGGATATTTTAGAAATAAGTTTAGTATTACTAGAAATTTACGACGAATCATGTGCAGTCCGATGTCAAGTCAAAGCCATCAGATTGGCAAGGGCGGATTCATAATTTTCGTCTAAAAAATATCAAATCAGATTTAAACAACTAATTGGATTTGAACTCATTAACTAATTAGATACTCGATAAAAATAATGCTTTAACTTATACTTTCCATTACTCAGACTTATAATTTATGATGCTCTAATTTATAATTATAATTACCAATCATAATTTAAGAAATTTATTTTAATTTAACCATAAATTTAACCTGAATTACAAATTAGAAATTAAGAGAGGGACAAAAAAATTTCTGGGAGGGAAGGGGGGCAAAGTCGGTCGGAACAGATAGATCTTCATTAAAACTCAAAATTCAGGAGTGGCAATTGCCCTCTAGTCTCATGTGGGTCCGCCCCTGACGATCGGATATCGTACCACCCCCAACTCCATTTTTTTATGTATAGAAATTATAAAATAATTATGTATAGAAATTTCATAGAAATTTTGATCTTACAGAAGAAACCGAAAAACAAATCTCGATTTCTTTAAATCCAGCGTATCACCCACTGATACCACATATTCTTCTGTAAAATCAAAATTTCAAGACAATCTATTTATTACCCTATATTATTTTCAAGTAATTTTCATAAATAAAAAATAAATCTTGATTTAGACAATAATTCTATATTATTTTCAAGTAATATTCTTAAATAAAAAATTCCACCGCAGACCTAATCATTTTTGTATGATGTAAGAGTTTTGGTCGTTGGATCCTGGTCTGCACGCTTCGGTAACTGACTCAACACAACTGAATCGGACGGCTCAGATTTATTCTCAGTCGGTGCTTGTTCGGAATGCCGACATTTTTTATTAATATCCAAAGTTAATTACAAATTAATAAATATACCCATAATCAGTGGGTATTTCGAAAAATGTTCAATAGTTTCCTCCTCTCCGAGAAACCGGTCAGAATCTGACCGGTTTCTTCCCTTTTTTTTTTTTTAGAGACACTATGAAGAACAAAATAATGAAATCTAACACTAAAAATTCGAATTTTTTGTTTAAATTATTTGTTAGATTACTTCTTTTAATATATAATTAGCATATTTATACTAAAATACACTATATTATTTGAAATTATGTTGAATTACACTATATTACATTAAATTACGCTAAATTATGTTAAATTACCCTAAAATAAGATAAATTACGGTAAATTATATATGAATATGGATGATATATTTACTGAGAAAGCAAAAAACGACGACGAAACTTCAAACGGCCATAAAAGGGCGCTCGAGTGTCCGATTTCAGCAAATGATCACTTTTCGGAAAGCTTGTGAAAATACGCATGCATCGGTGCTAGCAGAGTTGGATTTCAAAATTCATAATTGCAAAAAAAATAAAGGAAAGAGCCTCAAAACTTGAGTTGAAGTTTCTGATTAAGATTTTCATTTCTATTATTCAATCTAAGTAGCTCAGTAAATTAGTTATATAATGAACTTGTAGAATACCAATTTTTATTATTTTTGAAATTTTGTTACTATTTTTTATGATTTATGAAAGATGGCATAAAATCAATCTAATTTAGCGTAATTTTGTGTAGTTTAGCCTAATTTAATGCATTTCATTATAATTAGCGAAATTAGTGTAATTTAGCGTAATTTAATGTAATTTAGTGTAATTCAACATAATCCAACATAAGTTAGCGTAATTTAATGTAATATAGTGTAATTCAACATAATTTCAAGTAATATAGTGTATTTTAGTATAAATATGCTAATTATACATCAAAATAAGTAATCTAACAAATAATTAAACAAAAAAGTCGAATTTTCAGTGTTAGATTTTATTATCTTGCTCTTCATAGTATCTCTAAAAAAAAAAAAAAAAGGAAGAAACCGGCTATATTTTGCCAGTTTCTGTGAGAGGAGGAAACCGGGCAAAATCTGACCGGTTTGGACATTTTTCGAAATACTCACTGATTCTGGATATATTTATTAATTTGTAATTAACTTTGGATATTAATAAAAATGTCGTTTCGGAATGGTGCAGGATCATTATTATTTGTGTTTTGAGATTCGTGCCAAGTTAAAAAGAACAATTTTGAGCCATCCAATTCAATTGTACTCAGTCCGGTAACCTGAGGTGACGTGAATTCTCGGTAACCAGCCGAGCCGCTCCGTGTTTGCCGAACTTAAACCCCTGTGTCGTTTATTCATATAATCTTTAGTATAGCAATCGAAAACATACCCAATTATGTACTTCAACATGAATGTCAGAGGTTATTGGCCACAGAAGATTCTAGTGTACGACAGTGATGCAGAAGATGCGCGTTGTGACGACACTTAACATTATATGATGAGTTGATGACGGAGAAGACATGACCTGCTACGTGAAAGTCTTCAGGGTAAGATCCATAGAACATCTTATGAAGTATTCAGGGAAAATCCTGACAACATTTAGAAAAATTGGAGAGGACAAAAGAGGGGATTTTCTTTTAGTTAGAAATAAAATATTATTATTCGTTGGAAAGGAAAAGAATAAAGTAGGTTGTTGAAAAATAGGTAATATTAGAAAATTGTTAAGATGTAAACGTGTAGATAAATTTATACGGTGCAAGTAGGGGTGTAAACAGAGCGGAGCGGATAATGCTAATATCAAATTCTTATCTGTCTTTCAATGAGTGGATACGGATACAGATGCGGATAATAAACGGATATCAAAATTCAAAATTATATCTGCTTTAACTAAATACGGATACGAAGCGGATAATCTCTGAATACGGATTCGAATACTGATACGGAACGGATAATTGTCGGATATTGAGTCATATGTATTTTAAGATACAAATACCAATTAATAAAATTCAAATATGAAATCCTTTCAGCGTATAATACGTTCGATTTACAAAATATAAAAGATATAAGGTCCGGATCTCTACCAAAAATTAGTCCCACGAGTGAAAAAATATAAAAGTGAGACATCATATATAGAAATCGCTTTGCCTCTGAAATATAAATAGGTTTCGGAGAGATGAATATTGAATACGTATATATGCAGATATCCGCTCCGTTTAGAGGTATAGAAATTTATCCGTTTCCGTATCCATGTATATGTTCAATATATATCCGGATCTGAATCCGTTAAGTATCCACTCCGTTTAAAACGGATACGAAGAGTAACCGGATATGGAGCGGATTCGGACCGAATAATCCGGATCCGTTTACACCCCTAGGGGTAATCTGATTTTTATCTTACACCAATTGGGACAAATTTCTTGTACCAGACAAAAACTTGTTTGGTCCTAATGTTTGCAACACTAACAATTTCATTGTAACTTAATGTTTCACGTATTGAAACGGACATAAAACATTTTTTTGACATAATAGTTTGTATCACTGTCAAGTGTCAACAACATATTTTTTTTTTTATTTACACATTTAGGTCGTGCTCCATACGTTATAAGTGATTAGAAGAAAAAAAAAGAAACGGGAGTCGAAGTGTGACAATATTGAGAAGGGTTTAAATATCTTTATTTTTATGTCTCCATTCTATTTTTATTTTTAAAAACTTTAATAACTCGTCAAAATAAAATTGTTAGAAATGATCTACATCATTTTATCTATGCACTTGTAAAAATTTATGATATTTTAACTTTATTTTGGTTGTCATCACAAGCTTGTAAAAATATACTAATAATGATAATTTTTAAATGTCAATTTTTCAACTTATTCAAATATAAACAAAAACGAAATATGAGCATATAAAGAAAATAACATAGATCACGTTTAACGGTTTTATTTTAATATTTATGATTTAAATTTTGAGGTATTAACGTTTTACAAATAGAAATATGATAGAAGTACAAAATAGAGAGGCATTTGAACACCTCTTTTTGTAATCTTTAATTTAAAAATGTAGAAGAGAAACTCGTTCATCTTTCCTTTTCTTTCTTTAATGGATTAGTTCCGAGTTAGTTCTCAAGCTCAGCCTGATACGCTTTCTTGACGGTAATTGTTTACTACAAATTTAGGTACATTTATTAGATCCGCAATCAAACTAATCAGAACTGAAATTCATTTTCTAACATAAAAAAATTCTAAGCTTGACTTGGTAAATGGAGAAACTTATTAGACATAAATTTCCATGCATGTTAGTCAAACAAGGTCTCTGTTAATCCACGTAAGAAACGGAGAAGGGGAACACACACCGTAACAAATTATCTAACCCTTTACCTAGTGTAGATGTAGGTACGGTAGTAGGTTTGAACAAAACCAAAGGAACAAAGACTTGACTGTGTGACCAACTACCACAAAAAAACAAATTCCTCTATATTTATGAATATTGTCCATACTCTTATAGTCACCGATGTTATCATCAAATACCGATTTTCCCGAATGGAATGCATAATTTTCTCTCACGCTATCAAAGAGTGTTTTTTAACAAAAGAGCCCAGTGTTTTTTGGCTTTCTCATTATAAGTTTATACAACTAAAGTAGATGCGCTGTAAGTTATCTAAACATGAGCATTCAATACTAACTTTATTTGGGTAAAGATATTGCTTCATGCAGTGTTGTTTTGGCTCTATTGTACATGTGCTACATGAAGCAAAAAATGAGCTGTTAATATCTTTACCCATTTATTTGAATTCTATTGCCATAATTTGGCTTACAAGCTTACAAGATGTCTCGAGTTTTATGAAATAAATTATAGTGTTTATATAATAGAATTTGGATAGTTTTAGTGTACAACTAATCATTAAATAAATTCAATTTATATTCTTCAAAATATAATATTATTTAAAGAATAAAATCATAGGTATGTCTTTCTTTATATAAACAGCACTTGTAATAAGCTCAAATCAATTTGAAATTATTTAATCTTTCATCAAATAATTTATGATTTTAATAGTTCAGTTAATTGACTAAATTATGATATTCTATCTAAATGATACACCTACAATTTTAACTTTCAAGTTTGAACAACATATTTAAATATACCAGACTCATATACCAGACAAAGTTTATAAGTAGATTAAAATTACAACTATCAACTATGTTTTTTTACATCGCCTAACAAAACAATGGCAGTGTTAGTTGCAAATACAGAAGTCTAGAGGGTTTGTTTTGAAAATATGAATGAAAATGTGTGCCAGTCAAAATTGCACATAGTTCCATTCTTCCCCTGCTTTCCAGCAACTATAAACAATGAAATCAATCTTAAATTAACTCCTCCTACTAATAAACCAGTACTCTCTCACACACAATCACAAGTCACAAAACCACAACCATTCAATCATGTCTAGTATTGATACCAACCCCCCATCGCCACCGCCACTGCCACCACCTTCGTCACTGCCTCCATTCCCGAATGGTACGAACAACCCCTATGATAACAATAATTCTTCGAATTCTCCTTTCAACCCCTACACCAATTATACCACTTCAGGTAGTTCCAAGAACAGTGCAACGACCTACGCCCGCTTCTTCACCGTAGCCGTGGTCTGTCTATGTTTAGTCGCTTCTGTGGTACTGTTTCTCCATCTATATCTCCGCTACGTAAGGCGCCGTCACATGCTTCAGCACCGCCGCCAAACATCCAATCTCCTTCGCCTTACAACCTTCAACCTTGCTACCTCTGATTCCCCCCGACCCGGCCTCGATCGCACCGCAATCTCATCCATCCAATCCTTCCAGTATCAGAAAGTCGAAGCGGATAGTAGTGAGAATAGTACAGCTGACTGTGCAGTGTGCTTGAGTTTATTAGAAGAAGGGGATGTTGTACGGATGCTACCGGAATGTCGTCATGTGTTTCACGTTGCGTGTATAGATAAGTGGTTGGCTTCAAGTGCGTCATGTCCGGTATGCCGTGCTGAGGTGAGTCCCCAACCACACGTGCGATCAGGATCACAATCACGGTCACAATCGGTAGTTGTAGAGGTTTCGGATGCACCGGCGCAAGATCAGAGCGGGACGAAAGAGGAAGCAGAGGCGGGGACATCGGTGTCGACACGGTTAAGTACGTCGCTTCGAAGGATAGTTAATAGCAATAGATCATTGAGAAGAGTTCAAGATGATGCAGTGGTGGAAGATTTGGAGAGGGGAAATAATGGAGCAAATTCTAATAATTAGTGTATATAATTTTTCTGGTTTTTCCCTATTTATTTTGAGATTATATTTCTTAGTTTTCCCATTACTTTGGCATGGATTTTCCTATTGAGTACATATATACAGCACACACTTCTATATATCTTTTAGAAAATTTGCAGTTTTGGTTTATGTTTATGTTCATTCTAATTATGTGCTATTAATTATTTTAATATTGTACTATAGAGTAGAGAACTGGTTTCTTTTTTTAATTGGCAATTAACAAAATTGAAGTGCAACTTTTTGTTACATCTCACTTGGAAGTTTGTAGCAAAAGTAGCATTTTTAATTGAAAGGTCAACCGAATAGGCGATTTCGTGTTAGACCAGCTAATTGAAGAGCAGCCTATCTAACTCAAATTCGTGTAACCTAACAGAGTTGTACTTAAAGAAGGAAAAATGTCTGGGATTGATAGTCATTTATTGTCATAAGTGAGATACGATGGAGGAGTTTGACTCCTTTCTTATCTCACAAAAAGACAAGAAAAAAAAAATCCAAATATCTTGCCATGTACATTTTCATTTTTATTTGTGTGCTGCATTTGGGGGCTAAAATCATTTTCATATTTTAACATATAGAAGTGTCAAATGTTCTGTTATATGTTCCTGTTTATTTAGTCATTTTGTTATTATAATTTTAAATAAAAGAAAAAAAATATGTGTACCCCTCAAAAACTTCGAAAACCCATTTTAAATTAATAAAAGTATCATTTACTTTTTATTGATAAAAAAAATATATAATATGTTTAAGAGAAATATTTAGTTTTCTAATTGATCGGTTTTGAGAGCAAATTATTTATTTCTTTACTTGTGACACATACATAAGTATAAGCCTAAATGCTATCATGTATGTACCACAAATACAGAAATGAACTATTTGTCCTCAGATATTGATTAGTTAAAAGATGGTATGATATATTCTTTTTTACACATACAACATATTTTTAATTTTTTATAAGAGTAAAATATATACTTTATAAATTTCAATTAAATTTTAATAAAAGTTAATAAATTAAATAAAATTATATTTTTTAAAATTTTAAAAATAAACATGATATTATGAATATTGGAGAAAAAAATCAGTATTTTTGAAGTTTTTTTATAAACATACATAAAATTCCCCTTTAATAAATTCCTCTAATAATCCCCTGACTTCTTCTTCACGGAAAACTTGTAAAGTAATCGTCCTTCATTCTCCAACTTATTATATAATTCCAATGGAAAGACATATATTTCCGACATTTTTATTAATATCCAAAGTTTAATACAAATTATTAATTATGCCCAGAATCGGACTCAATATCGAAAAATACCCAAGCTGGCCAGAAAATGGCTGGCTTAGGTACCCTATTAAACCGGTCATTTTCTGGCAGGCTTACTTCATTTTTTTTTTTTTTTTTTAGAGAGAGACACTATGAAGATCAAAATATTGAAATTTAACACTGAAAATTAAAATTTTTTGTTTAAATTATTTGTTATATTATTCTTTTGATATATAATTAGCATATTTATACTAAAATACGCTAGATTAATTGAAATTATGTTGAATAACACTATATTATGTTAAATTACGCTAAATTACATTATATTATGCTAAAATACGGTAAATTACGCTAAATTACAAATGAATAGGGAGGATATTTTTCACTGAAAAGGCGAAAAACGATGGCGAAACTTCAAACGGTCATAAAACAGCGCTCGAGTGTCCGATTTCAGCAAATGACCACTTTTCGGAAAGCCTGCGAAAATGCGCATAATGCGTCTGTGCTAGCTACGTCGGATTTCGAAATTCAGAATCGCCAAAAAACCAAGGGAAGATGTTCTGCCCAAAAGCGTAGAACAAAGCTTCACTACAGACGAATCTGTAGCTTTTTAACCCTTGTTCAACTCTCGACTAAGATTGCAAGTGCACAATCCCTCGTGTAGTCTAATCAGGTATCGATCCACAGGAACGACTCAAATTCTGAATTTCTACTCTACTTAGTTAGGTACTAGAAGTTTGAAGGTTGTGTGTTTGTCTATTCTTAGGTTATGTAACAAATGTAATGAATGAATGAATTGAACAAATGTAATGAATTTAATGTAACAAATGTAATGAACAGATGTAATGACAAAAATCAATTAAATGTCTTGTTTTGGACTATTGTATAAAAGGCGTTTCAAGGGTTTCAGACTTCATCTTCAACTTTGCTGCTCTGGACCTGCCACGCGACTCGCATACTCTCGTATGCGACTCTTGTGACGCGACCCGCATGCTCTCGCATGCGACCCGCATGGCCCTCAAGCTACTCTGGACCTGTCACGCGACTCGCGTACTCTCGTACGCGACTCTTGTGATGCGACCCGCGTGCTATCACACGCGACCCGTATGGCCCCTTGAGCTGAGTCTGCACATGTCAGAATATTCTGGTTGTTTTAGGTCGTGTAAGGCTCGATTGACCGTACCTAATGTCAGTAAACCTCAACTCTCGTGTGTTGGCTTAAACAGACCTGGTTTGGAAATGCAATTTCACCTTCTTAGGTTTGATCAAGCTGTTTAATCAAACCTAAGTTCTCAATTCTGTTTACTAAAGGTATCCACAAGTGGAAATTTCACCTCTCGGCTACTATTGACCTAACCTTTCGGATCTCAGACCTACCTCAAGTACTTAACCTAACTTGCAAGAAACATCAAGGCCAAATTACAAGAAGAAATACCAAAGGCATTCAACAGTAGACAATCAAGAATCAATCAAGCAATCACGAATAATACAAGAATCAAAGAAACACGAAATAACAATCAGATTCAATCAATGTGCATAATCAAACAAAGTTTAAGACTACATCCAAACCCCTGAAACTACAAGACTACTCAGACATGAGCAAAATCAAAGTAAAAGAGAGAAAGAGAGTGCAAATCATGATGGAGAGATGAAGGATTGAAGAGGATCGAAGCTTCTGGCCGAATCTTCTTCTCCAAGTCGAATCCTTCTTAGCTCCAGATCGCCTCTCTCTCTGTCGCCTCTTCTCTCTGTTCAAAACCGATCAGATCCCCTTTCGGGAAAATGGTCCTCCCCTCTTAATTTGCGCCAAGCCTTTATATAGGCATCTTAACGGGCTTCAATTGGGCTGGCGCAATTAATTCGACGCGACCCACATCAGATGGGACGCGACCCGCGTCAGGTGGAACCTGGTGTGAGCAATGAGGGTTGCGTCTGAGGTCGCGCTGGACTATGATGCGACCCGCGTCAGGTGGGACGCGACTCGCATGGAAGATGTCAGAATTCTGGTCTTTTGCTTGTTTTCGCCTATTTCCTGTAAAGTCATAACCAAAATGCAGCAGTACCATATTCTATTGATATTCAATGTGAACAATGCAATTTAGTGGTTTGAAACACAGATTTTGGTACAGAAATTGGTCGGTTTTACAGGTCTAATAATGAGACATCAGAAGACCCTCAAAACTTGAGTTGAAGTTTCCGATTAAGATTTTCATTTCTATCATTCAATCCAAGTAGCTCAGTAAATTAGTTACATAATGAACTTGCAGATTACCAATTTTTACTATCTTTGGAATTTTTTTACTATTTTTTATGAGTTATGAAAGATGAGCAAATCAGTCTACTATAGCGTAATTTTGTGTAGTTTAGTGTTTTTTTACTGTATTTCAACATAATTAGCGAAGTTATTGTAATTTAACGTAATTTAGTATAATTGAACATAATTTATTGTAATATAGTGTAATTCAACATAATTTCAAGTAATCTAGCGTATTTTAGTATAAATATACTAATTTTATATCAAAAGAAGTAATATAACAAATAATTTAAACAAAAATTTCAAATTTTCAGAGTTAGGTTTCATTATTTTGATCTTCATAGTCTCTCTAAAAAAAAAAAAAAATGGAGTAAGCCGGCCATTTTCTGGCCGGCTTGAGTATTTTTAGCGAAAGTTTGGAAATCTGGACATAATTAATAATTTGTATTAAACTTTGGATATTAATAAAAATGTCGGCATATATTTTATCGACATTGAATTAAGTTTGATCCAATTTCCGCTCCTAATTGTTTATATGTGTTAAGATTCGTAGGAAGAACTAAAATTTATAAACACTGTGCGATATCCGGACAGGACCGTTTGATCAATGTTGAAATTCGTGTAGAAAATTAAAACTATAAATCGCACTGTGCATATAAATGGATGTGCGAATCTCGATGCAAATCCAAGTAATCCAACCGTCCATGATTTGTCATGTGAATCTAAACGGATGTGCGAATCTCAACACAAATTGAACGATTAAGAACAAACATGGAATGAATTTGATCCAACGCCATCCCCTAATCCGAAGCTGAGCTTCAAGGTAAACGAGAAATTAAGCTCCGTACACCTGAGTATCTGAGTATCTATCTCTGACAACGAAACTATTCTTTTATTTTAAAATTGTGCTTGAATATTTAGGAAAAATGAACTTCACGTGCTATGCTACATGAGTATTTTTTGTCATTTATATGGGTTTCTTTGCTTCTATTCATATTTCTCGTGCTACATGGTCTGCTATGATAAGTATGCTAAATCGAATTATGTGTTTTTGTGCTTATTTGTGATTTAGTCTCTCATTCTATATTGGAAAATATTCAAATATTAATTCTTTATTTTGCTTGATCTTCGTATAGTATTCACTTGTAAAATTATTGTCATTCGTTTTAATTGAAAGCTAATTTTTTATTATTATAATATATAAAATGTTCAAATAGATATACTGACTTCATTTCTCTTGTAAAATTAATTGCTCTTCATCTATTATATTCTGTAATACTATGAAGTATGAACTATAAAATAATGTTACCTTGTAAAAAAATTTTCCTTTTTATTTGCATGATTGAAAAAAAAAATCGACTTAAATTAGTTATCATTTAGTTGTTACTCCAATTATCTAATATTGATCATATTGATAATTAGTAGAAATATAGAATATAAATTTTGAAAAGAAAAAAAAAAGCTATGATAGCTTCGCTTTTGCCACGCTATTCGCAATAGATATTTTTTGTCTCCTCGCTATACCGCTATAATTGCTATTTAGAATCTTGCATGAAATTGATCGAGTTGTACGTAAAGAAAAAAAATGTCTGGATGGGATACGGCATATATTGCCAGCGACCGCTCGGGAGTTTAATAATCATCTAACTTCTTCTTCACGGAAAACTTTATAAGGTGACCCTCCTTCATTTTCCAACTCATTATATAATTCTAATGAAAAGACGATATTTTTAAATGCAATTTTAATGCGGTATGCAGCCGCATATGCATATTTTTATGCGGAGTATATATGCGGATTTTAAGATATAAATATTAATTAACACAATTTTAAATTAAGAAAATAAATAAAATTGATGAAATATGGACTATTTAAATTATGTGTGCAACGCTGGATTTTTTATTTAAATTTATTTTAAAAAATTAGTTGTAATTGGTTGAATTACTTGAATAAAACATTGTAAGGATAAAAGCATAAATTTTAATTATAGTAAAATTTAGGATGAATAGAAAAGGACCGGTCCATTTACAAATTACTGATCAATAGTTGTCAAAGTATTGGAAGACAGCTGTCATTGTCGGGACCTTTTTAGTCTACTAAAGGCAACGACTAAAGGCAGAATAAAAGGCAAGGCAGCGACAAATCTCGGTTCGTAGGGGTGTAAACGGAGCGGATTCGGAGCGGACAATGCTAATACTAAATCCGTATTTTTCAATGAGCGGACACGAATACAGATATGGATAGTAAATGGATATCAAAATTTAAAATTATTTCCGCTTTAAACGGATATGGATACGGAGTAGATAATTTACGGATACGGATTCGAATACGAATATAGAACGGATAATTGTTGGATATTGAGTTATATGAACTTTAAGATATAATTATAATTAATAAAATTTAAATATGAAAATAAATGAATAATTGTAAGTTGATGGAGATATTAATGTTGGAAAGATGGGAGATATAAGATATTCATTCTATTGATATAATATATAAACAAAATAAATAAGCAGTAATAAAAGATAGTGTGGTGTAGTGGTTTGTAGCTTGGTTACTTAGACTCATCTCACATGACATGGGTTCAAATTTCCTTGAAGGCAAACTAATTTCTTTTAATTAGCGGGTCCAAAAAAATTTATTGAGTTTCGGATGATCCGGATATCCGCTCCGTTTAGGTATTACTATCTGTATACGTATCTGGATCTTCTGTGGGTAATTGATAATTATCCGTATCCGTTTAAATTCGGATTCGGATTATATGTGAATTCGGAGCGGATATCTGCCCGGATATCCATATCCGTTTACAGCCCTATCGGTTCGTGCTAAATATCAGCCCACATTATAAATAAAAATGAGCTTGAATCAGTTAGGCCTGTTCGGTAACATGAGAATTTTGTGGGAATGAGAATTTTTAATATGAAAATGAGAATTTCAATTTGTCAAAACAAAAGTTATTTAACCTATGGAAAATTTTACAATATAGGTGTTCGGCAAATGCATAGAAAATTTGTTAGGATGTTAGTTTGTTTTTCTTTTTATAGAAGATGAAATACTACAATTAAACTATATTAATGGTATTAATACTAATCACTTATTATGATCAATATAATTATATATATATATCAATATAATTATGCCTGTTTAATAATTTCTTGTATTATTAAATTGTGCTTGTTTAATTAATTTTAGCCTTTGTATTATTAAATTGTGTTTGTTTAATTGAGTACTTGATTGTACAAGTTCATTTCAGTTTAATTAATTAAACAAGTATTGTTTAGTATAATTTCTCTTTTTAAGTCAACTTAATGTATGTTTTAATGGGGCTACCGAATGGGGCCTTAGTCTTGTGTTTTGTACAATTTAAATTTTTTGTACTTTTAAATTATGTTTTGTTTAATTATTTTTAGTTTTGTATTTGAACAATTATTGTACAGTTAAAATTCTATTTAAAGTTATTTTAGACTTGTGTTTCAATTTTATATTAATTCTTATTTTGTTGAATTATTTTTATTTTTACATGATTCACCAGTTTTTCATGCATGAATCACGTCAAAAACAAAATTTAAAAGCAGCTAAAATTTGAGACACACTACGAGTTCCACCAGTTGGGAAAAAAAAACAGAGCTCGAACTCAATTTTATTTTTCTCAAAAGTTTGACTATTGGAAGGGCATATTAGGCGGATTCATATCCTCGACGGTACCGTAAAAGATTCCCTTTTATAATTAGCTTTTACGGTTTGTGATTAACTCTCAGCCGGTTTGGGATTCGGGCTGACTGAGGGGGCAGTATTATTGGGCTCTGAGATTCGTGTCAAGTTAAAAAGAACGTCCCATATCAAGTAATTGTAAAAGATTCCCTTTTACGGTACCGTCGGTGATATGAATTCATATTAGGCTGCATTGTATATTCCTATGCGGTATTGGGCCGTAAACGTTTATACGGGTATGCGGTATTGGGCCGTAAACATTTTGGACTGAAGTGCTGGGTCCCTAATGGCAGCGATATGCCATGCCGCTTTTCCCATTTTAGTTTGTAACAGCCTCGTCATAGTATTCAGACATAGGGAATCCGAATTTGGCGGCCTTTGTCGAATTAGAGCCCAGTCCCGTATCCCCATTCGACCCCGGATATCCGAAACTTCGAAGCTGAAATTCAACATTTCGCGGCTAAATAATCAAGAATCGATTTTAGATCATCTAAGTATCTAACTGGACGTGGGCTCAACACGATACCGTCTAGCCAGTGATTTTGGCGTAATACTCCAGGCGTACTCAAGGTTTTCTAATATACCTTTATGACACAGCATAAACAGCTATCACCGGCTGGTCCGGCACGAATTCGCATCCTCTGAGATATCTCATATTTTGCGCGATTTTTTGGGAAATCTCAACCGTTCAAATACGTTCCGCACGAATCTCAAAGCTCAAATAATATTGCCCCTGCGCTATCCCGAATAGGCACCGGACACGTCGGTCACGCAAAATATGAGATATATAAGGACTCGGCAGGCACTGGCGGACTGACGGTACTAGCTGCTCGCCTGCTCCTAACTGAAGAAGAAGGGAAGCGAAAAAAGCGTGATTCTGTATCGATTTTTCTCAAATTGCTTTAGGTATCTCCTAACCGATTGTTTCTTTTCTTCAAAATCGATCTAAATTCTAGGTCTATGTGGGATGAAGTAGATGACGGTTTCCCTTTCCCTCCAATTTGGGACAATATCTCGGATTAAATAAACGCAAAGACATTATCTGAGATTAACTTATGCTTCTGTCGTTTCTTTTTTGTTTGTTTTCTGGTAATAACGACGTTCAGTTTGTGAACTAAAATCAGTTGTGTAGTATGGAATGGTCGTCTACCGCATTTCTATATTTCTTTCTTTATTGATTGTTTTTTATTTTGGAGGTTCTGACTGCAGCATTTCAAAATCCATTTAAAACTTGTCAGCCTATATGCTGCTTTTCTTCTTCTGTACATATAGTCAATAATAGGTTGAGATCTGAAAGCTCGTACTATAATGAGAAGGATCTAAGATTTCTAAGAATGCACATTTGGAAGAGTTTTTCTTATTATGTTTCAGATATTTTCTATTTTCCAGTAGAACCTGCTCAGTGATGCTTTCTTCTTTCTAATTTATTTTGATTAGAAATGCTAATAGTAGTGTAACATAATCTCCTTTTCAAACCCAAATGCATGAAATGAAATAAAGAAGTGATTTCTATGTTTAGTCTGATTCAAACTATTTGTACTTCTGTTGCAGCTACAAATGGATCAGTACAAACCGAAGCAGCTGAAATTCGAAGACTACCTTTCCTTCTTTCAGGACCATCGTGCAGACAAACTAACTTATAGCCAGCTCAACCAGGTCTCTCTCTCTCTTTCCACACCCCTCCCCCCCCAATCCCCTGTGTTTGTCTCTGTCTTTTGTGCATCTATCGTTGCTGTGTTTGTGTGCTTTGTACACAAGTGTGTGCAGATATTAAATTGACCTCTACTTGGTTTCCTGAAGCAGATTCTGTTCATGCATGGATTTGTGAAGCTAAATAGCCATACTAAGGTTAGATTACCAGTACCTTCCGTAGTAATTTAAATTGGGTAATGCCTATTTAAGAGTGCTATATTGACTAGTAAAAGAATTATAACATCATGCTCTCTGGTGGACTCAACTCATATTGACTAGTAAAAGAAATATGGCAGTATGTATGCAATGGATTTTTCTAAGCTAAACAACCATCTTAACGGCAGATTACTAGTAGCTCATCTTTTAATTTATGTGAGGTGTAATGCCTAGTTCAACATTGGCACTGATAATATCAAATCCACTGGTGCTCTCTGGTGAAGTCAACTTGAAAGTCAAAGAGAAGATATATGAATGCCCACTTCCAAAATTTCAAAACATTATATAATCGAATAAAGGAACTAATGAAAGAGTTATCTTCTAAATTACTGCTGCTTTCATTTAAATAGGAGGAGGCCATGAATGCTGTATCTTCCCTGGATCTTGTCATGCCTACAAGGTCAACAATCACTAGCAGTATGTATAGCCCCATGCTGCCTATATCCCTGGTAGAAGTGCAACTTAACATACGGGAAATGGAATGGGAGGAGTGCCCCATTGGATCTGTCTGTAACTTTAAACCAGCGGGCTATTCTGCTGCCTCTGACAATTTAAACTCATTGTCGACAGTTGTCAGTGAGTTGACGGGAATACGTACAGAGGAGAAGAAAATAAAGAAGGAGAAGATACATGACACTAATGCTGGTTTAGTTGCTGAACCGTGAGTTAACCTTAATTTATTTCTTGACTTATTAAGAAACTGTTTTTGTGAAGATTGTGACGGTGCTTTGGTAGAGAGGATAGAGGCTAACATACTATTTGTGGAAAAGACTCTGAAAACAATGGAAAGTAGAGAATTAGCTTTAATTTGATTCATTTCCTCATCTTACTCCGTTATTTCTTCTCTCTCTTGTTCATCTCACCTGAATAACCATGCCAGCAGTGTAGAAAAATAATTGGTAGTAGAATTAACTCAGTGGCTTTGATTAAAAAATAGGTTGCCAGTGAAGAAAACAATGCGCTTGCCAGTAGGTAGTCTGAAAGACCATGATGTCTACTCTTGGTGTGGATATGGCACAAGAAAGAAAGGGAATATTGTTTACAGGTATGTGTAATCTGTTTTATTATGCTTCAAATTATGGTGCTGATCAGCTGTGCTAGTTTGGTTCAGATTCCCAATACATCACCATTGGAAAAAAAAAAAATTAAATTAAACTGGTAGAGTCTAAATCTGATATTTGCTATTTTGAGGTGGTACTATCGATGTAAAACAAAGAGCTGCCCTGTCCGCAAGACTGTTTTTAGAGACCCAAAGGACTCATCAATGTGCTTTATCACCTACACAGGGGAGCATAATCACAGCATTCCTTGATATATATGTTATGTAGGGATTAGTACTTCAGAGTTTGACCTAATTGAGATCTAATTTGGTTCTAGTTTTCAGTTTCATTACGCTGTTGAATTGGGATGCCATTTCAAGCGCATGCCTATCTTCCAAGGATTTCACTGAAGGAATAGTATTCTTGATGAAAATGACTTTTTCTTTAATTAGACCTATATTAGTAATTGCTAGTTGTTGTCACTTTTTAGAATGCACAGCTAAGACGTTTACAGGGTATTCATACTAATACGTGATGGATTCTCTAAAGTCGTTAACAATTGATAACTACTGCAATGTTGCTTCCTACCTGAAATTTCTAAAATAGGGAAGATGAACCTTTGTGTGAAAGCTGCTTAATTAAAATCCAATGTGGGAAAAGAATGATTTATGATCATGATTTCTCTTGTACATTTTGCTTCTCACAGGCAGAATCAAATTAATTAAAAAATGCGCAACATACTACTGAAGGTCATGTAAATGGAATAACATTAAGAGAAATTTGGAATAACTTCAGCTTACTATATGAATTTTGTGCTGGTAATAGAAAAAAACATCCATCTAGCGAGCAAATTAAGGAGTGTTCTTGTATCTTATGTAATAAAGTATTATGGGGGGAAATAATTCAAAGTTTCTAATTTTTCTTCTCTTATAATTTTTTTTGGGAAAATTTCTAGTGTACCCATGCAAATTTTTGAAATAGCCAATTTACCCATAAAACAACATAATATCCAATAACCCCAGCAAAATTTAACATCATTTCTTCAATTCTCATTTAATTAGTTAACATTTTAATTAATTATTTAAAATTTAAATTGACCAACATACCCTTCTAATTGTCTTCTTCATCTCTCTAACCCTCTCGGCCAATAGAGATCCTTGTCTGGAGAGAAAAAGAACAAACAATATGTTAACATAGAAAATAGGCTATTAGAAAATTTCACCAACGGAGATTAAGAAAAATGACAAAATATATTCAAAATTTGATTAGTTTTATCGTACTAACCCGTAGGGGTAGGTTTCGTTGGGCTTCCTTCCAAAGATCCCATGATGAATAGAGAATTGTAGGAATCCCACAACCAAATGTTAAGGGTCTGTTCGGCTGCAGAAACGAAATTACTGTTCACGTGGGAAAAACAAAATTCACTCAGACTGATTTTTTTTTTTTCCCACATGAACAGTAAAATTCAGTTCAAAAGTTTTTCATTCCTGTTCCCATTCCCTTTCCCCTAATGCAGCCGAACATGGCCTAAATGAAATGCATCTGATAGTAAGCCTGAAATGAAACATTGCAATCATCTTTTTTTTTTTTTGCACTTTTTATTAAAATCAGCGATTTTAAAACATACTTAATAAATAGTATAAAAATTCCAAAACACACATGGTATAAGAGCCTATGTTTAATTTACCAGTCGGCGGGTGCATCAGAAAGTGCATACTAGACCAACAATCAACATGATGTTTCAAATTAAAGAATAAATATATAGGTAAAAATGGGTATTATAAATTTATAATGAGTTTTAATATTAAAGACAATAAAATGAGTAAATACGATAATTATGAAGTTTAGAGGGGGCAATACGTAATTTTGATATTTTTGAGGGGTATGCATGAAATCACCCATTTAATATATATGAAATTCTAATTCAAAAGATGCAACGATTTAATTTGAATAAGAAACGAAATTGAGCGTAATGTTGAGTATCCCCACTTAAAAATTCTGCAACGATCTAATTTGAATAAGAAACGAAATTGAGCGTAATGTTGACTGTCCCCACTTAAAAATTCCGCTGATATTTTAATCCAATAATTTGGATAGTTTCATATTTCCCGCGCCTAAGCAGGCTTATGATTAAACGAGTTCAAATATTATGTGGCACAGACTATATTGCGTTACATAACAGACATTTGGAACCCACGACATTTTCTGGACTCGACTTGTTCAACGTAGGGGCACATGTCAGTTATCGGCCACACGGTCTGCGGAGTAGTTCCGCAAAAAAAGTATTGACAAGTGGGACCCGTATAAGGAATCGCTAGTTTTACTTGTCAGTGGTAGCGATACACTGAATTCATTTTACCTAAGATACCTCAAAATTAGAAATTTTGATGGAACTGTCCGATCTGTTTTGCACGAATATTAAAGCATATCCATGCATTCCACCTCCGATCGGATTGGTCCGGATTCTAATTGGACGGTTCAGATCTAAACTCAAAATTGGAGTTACTATAGAGTGATCCGAAATTCCCCCGATGTCCCAATTTTATACTTGTCTTCCATTTCTGCGCAATCTATTTTCGTCTCTAGTAGGAAGCTACTGCAAGAGAAATGGAAAGTTAGAAGCCTAGAAGCGCGAAGTGAAGAAAAGAGGTGCAACATTGTTGATCGATCAGGTACCATTCGGAAATTCAAATCTAGTTTTCTATTATTAAACCTATTTGAAATCGTGTTTCGCTAAGGATTAGGTTAGATTGTATGTACAAACGAAGAACATTTTCCCCTAAATCGGGACCGGTTCGAAGTGAATCTGGAGATTTGTTGATATGATTGATCGAGTCAAGAACACTTATATTTGATAAAGACTAAATTGTTCTATTGCGTTTCACTGACAAGCTTTTCAAACTATTTCGAACGGTTATAGTTCATAAAAAAAGAGAATAAAAAAAAAAAAGCAAAGGGACATTTGTAACATACTAACATCTACCAATCAAATCAAAGTTCAGTTCCTTTGCTAACAGATCTAGATATATCATTACAAAAATGTCTAACTTGACATTTGTTTAAATACAACTATAATGGGGATAATCTAAGTTAGTAGCGCTTCTTTCTATGTTTAATGCCAAGTTCATCATTTTTATGTACCCAATAAATAGAGACTTAAACGCAGGCTATCAATGAGTCTGTATCCTCAGATTTCTCAAAATTTCAGTTTATCTAAAGCTGGGCCAATTTTTTCGGTGTCTATTGGGAATGCAAGGAGACAGTATTATTGTGCTTTGAGATACGTGCAGAAATGGTTTGAACGGTCCAGATTTTCCTCATATTGAGATATCTCGGGGGATGTGAATTCGGCAATCAATAGATCATATTAAGCTTATCCAGTTATCCTCTCTCAATATTTCTTTCCTTTTGTTCTTTGCTTATATGCAATCAGTTTGCTTGTTTTGGTCTGATTAATGTAATTACATTCCTGTCACTTGGATTAGAGGTGCATACTACTATGGGGCACTGCAAAGATAAGCAGATGAAATTTGAAGACTATCTTTCCTTTTTTGGCAACCGCCATGCTCACAACCTCACTACCAACCAGCTTAATCAGGTTCTCTTTCTCTCTCCCTCTTTTCCTCCCTCACTTCTGCGATCAATTTTTTCACAATTCATCACATTTAATGAAGCAGATATTGTTCTTGCATGGATTCCGGAAGCTAACAAACAGAAGTTATATTGGACTAACTAAGGTTTGACTTTTCACATTATTTAATTGAGACTATTTCCTATTCAAGCAACGAGAATGATTTTTGCTGCCAAATAATTGCCAAAACTGGCAGAGCCTACTCTTCTTTCCTTTCTCAACACCTTTTTTGATCCAATTTACCTTTTTTCGTAAAATATTCTTTTTTTTAGCACTGTTGTTTCAACAGTTCTTTTCGGTGCAGACATTAATCTCCTTGCATTACTGATACCTTACATCTGTTTGGATAGGAGGAGATCATAGTTGCTTTGAGTTCATTTAATCTGATCCCACCTATTAGATTTGGCATGAGTGATTGCGATATACTCTCTGTCACCACTTCCATGTCAGCAGTATCTCTTGAGGAGGTGAAACATGACATGCAAGAGATTGGCTGGGAGGAGTGCCCTGTGGGATCAGTTCTGACAATTAACCCTGCAGCTGCGGCTGTTGCAGACAATTCGACCTCAATTCCAACAAGTCAGAAGAAAAGGAGAGGGAAGGGCAACAGGAGTAGAAATGATGAAAGAAGTGGTTTACAATCCTCTGTAGCAGAGGAAGGCGCCAACAAGGATATTGTCAAAGAAGTGTAAGCCTACCTCAATGATTCTATGCAAAGCTCTTTTTTTTTTTATGTCATGTGCAAAAAGAGGTGTTTAATCTGGGAGTTTAATCTCACACTTGTTTTGCTTCATACATTGCTTACCACTTCTCTTGGCTGTTAAAACAAGCCTTGTGTATCCTAATTTTCTATAGCAATCAGAAGAGGTGACACTCAATTGCTGGGGGACTAAATTTATTCTGTAAAATGCAATTTGAATAGGTGCCTGATCTGACTGGATGCCTTTGACTCCTTACTACAGTCTTGTTGTTAGTTCAAATGAAAATAATGAACTTTACTACCTTGTATTCTGTAATTTGAAGTACCTTATTGAGCTAATCCAGAGGGTCTGTTGGATGAAGTTGATCAAACAGGGGAATTACAAGTAGGGTTGTCAATGGGCTGGGCTGGGCTGGGCCACATTTTGAAAAACCTGGTTTGGCCTGTCTTTATCAAAAGATTGGTCCAACCTGGCCTAGCTGACTGGAGTCTGTATCCCCCCGGGTACCTGAGGTGCAATATATATAAACGGACGGTCCAGATTAACTCCAGCCGGGTCAAACTCAATCCGGTGCCTAAAGAAACTGTCGGGGAGCTGCTTTGAGAGTCGTGTCAAGTTAAAATTGGTCCGGATATACTTATTGCACCTCAGGTACCTGGGGGGATCCGAATTCTAGCTAACTGTGAGTCAGGACTTCTTCACCTGAATCGACCAATGAAAAATTCAAGCCATGCCTGGACTAGATGTTTTATTGCCGTTGCCATTGTTTTTCACTCATCTATAATACATATTTTCAATATTCTTTAGTCTATGCAATCAATACTGCCTAATGAACATAGATTTTATCTAAAACAATGTCCCTCTCCTTAGTACCATAGATTTTATCTAAAACAATCAATACTGCCTACTGAACATAGATTTTATCTAAAACAATGCCCCTCTCCTTAGTACCACAGACTAACAGTCCAATTACTGACATCTATATCATTACAAGTTATATACTGTGTTGGTTTGGGCACAGTTTGGGAGGCTTGATCTGGGCTTGGGCCAGCTTGGTTACACAGGCCAAGATGGAATTGATATCCCTATATATGCTTGGTTTGTGGTCTATGCGAGCAGTAGCCACTTAGCTGGGGGAATACTTTGGGTGAAGAATTTGACAGAGCAGCTTTTAATTCATGCAGCACGGATATAGTCAAAACAACACTATATGACTTGTGCACTTTTTGAATCAAAAACTACTTTGTAAAAATGTTTACTCTATACTTCCAATATGTGCCATTTAACCGACTTCAGTATGTAACAGCATGGTGACAAGTTTATTATGGTTGCTAAGATCCAACAGAGCCATTACCAGTGTCTACTATTAGGTACCAACAAAATCAAATAGTAGAAGGGGAAAGGCACTTCATGATGATCTTTTCATTGAGCTTTTTTTCATATAAAAAAATAGGATCTCTGCGGAAATTGTAACAATACAAGTTCTAGCCAAGAGCTCAAAAAATGCTGATCCATACACTTGGTGTGCAAGTGGTAGCGCGAGGATAATTGGTCTTCCTTATAACCGGTTAGCTTTTATTTTTATTTGTTTGTTTGTTTTTAAATAAGCTAAGTGTAAATTGCCACATGTTTCATTTTACTGAAATAAAACTGTCTCTATAAAGTTTGCATATTTACGTAAAACTAAGAAAAAAAGAAAAACCTATCATTTAGCCCCCTTGGCATGTACAAAACTACCCATTTTATTTACAAAACAAATTCTGAACCGCATCAGTACATCAAAAGTCAAAAACCGGCCACACGTTTTCAGGTCAGCTCAGGTTAGCTTTTGTTAGATTTCAAAATTTTAAGTTCCTGCCTTTCACTCAGTTTATGATATCCCAACAAAAAGATTGCCAGCCTGATATCTTTGGGTCTTGTCTAAGCTTCCATCACTAGTTATTGTCTAGTATAGCTTAGTTTGACGTATGATTCTTTTTTAAGGGAGCCTTTTCTCGTGTGGGTTTTCTTTTTAAAATTCTCATGATTATTCAGGTGATCAGCTTTAGAAGTAAATAAAAATTGCTTCAATGTTACTTACTCGGACACTGATATGCACTGTTTGCACTGTAACACCCTTTAAATAACCAACCAAGTTACCTCCAAAGATAAATGCTGACTTCTTGAATTCTGTTGTAAAACAATATAACAAAATTTGAAGATGATGCATTTCTCTCTTCAGTCTTGGTTTCCACAAAATTAGAGGGTTTATAATAAATTGCCAATTCTTTATTGAGTATCCTTACTGTTAGAAGTTGTTATAAGTATTACTTTTCTCTGTTAATTTAAGCTTCTATTATGGGGCAGGCTGTATTCTAATCATAACACCGGCATTTTAATATAATACTACTGAAATTATGAATAACACTTCTATTATAACAGCCTTTTCTTTTTGGGAAAATAGTGCTCACCTGTTCCTTTTCAATCCACCTAAAATTTATATAAATTCTACTTCTAGGCGTTATTACAGGTGCAGTGAAATGGGCTGCTTTGCCAAAAAGCATATTGATCGGGATGCACATGATCCTTCGATGTGCATTGTCACTTACAAGGGTCAACATAACCACACAATTCCATAATTGTTATCTGTTGTTTATATATGTTTGCCGCCACATGGATAGTGTTTGCCTCTTATCTTCTTTCATATATTTTCTTGTCTTTTGTAATCTTTTTGTCTGCAAGGAATTTCAGTAGCTTGTGCATATTTACAATTCAATATATCTACTTGTAGTGCTCTACTGGTATAGTGGCATTTATACGTAACACTTCTACCATTTATTTTTCCCCTTAGGAGTATCAATTTCACTTTGTTAGCATCTTATATAGTCGTCCATTACTTCAATGGAATGAATGAGAGTAAAGAGAAGCTGAGGCCTATTTTTTTTTCCCTTTCTGAGTACCGGTAATTGTGGACGATGACAAGGTACCTTGCCTTCTTTTTTTTCTTTGACAACTGTATAAACACAGACTAATTTTTGATAAACGAGTGTCAGAAATTATTTGAATTTGACAAAAATTGAGAAAACAGAATTATATTCTTGGAAACTTAAACAGGTTCATTTACAAGCAAGGCGGCTGATATTGATCAAATTCCTAACAGCTACAATTAATAATACTCCCAAAGGATAAGACATAACATTAATAATGAGTTTATTAATAATGAGTTTATTTAATTATCACTTAACCAAATAAACCCTGATATTTTCGATAGACATAACATTCTTTTTGTTCACCAAATTCCTTGCATACCAGATGTAACATTCCTATTGTGGACTATTGTAACTGCTACGATTGAGTTCAGACGCTCAAATTCAAATTCCAAATTTCTAATTGTAATAATTCTTCATTTTGGGCCTTTATATATACAATTTTTTTATGAGACCGGCTAATACGCTTCCATAAGTACTTCAACACCATATGTTTATAAGTTATTTTTACATTTTCAAAGTCCAAACAGTCAATACGAACCGTCAACATGATATCCATACTAAAACGTACTTGAAGACCAAATTTTACATTCTGGACCATAAAAAACAATGATTTTCTATCTACCATAAAAAATAGTAAAAGAATTAAAAAAAATGTAAAATTTGGTCTCCAAGCAAGTTTTAATATGGATATCATGTTGAATAGTTTGGATTGACTATTTTGACTTTTAAAATGTAAAAACGACTTATAAGCATATGGAGTTGAAGTACTTATGGAAGCGTATTAGCCGGTCTCATAAAAAATTTGTATATATAAAGGCCCAAAATGAAGAATTATTACAATTAGAAATTTGGGTTCAGACGCTGAAATTCAAATGCCAAATTTCTAATTGTAATAATTCTCCATTTTGGGCCTTTATATATACAATTTTTTTATAAGACCGGCTAATACGCTTCCATAAGTACTTCAACACCATATGCTTATAAGTCATTTTTGCATTTTCAAAGTCCAAATAGGCGATACGAACCGTTGAACATGATATCCATATTAAAACGTACTTGGAGACCATAAAAAAAAATGATTTTAAGATTCTGGACCATAAAAAATAATAATTTTCTACCTACCATAAAAATAGTAAAAGAATTTAAAAAAATGTAAAATTTGGTCTCCAAACACGTTTTAATATGGATATCATGTTGAACAGTTTGGATCGACTATTTAGACTTTTAAAATGTAAAAACGACTTATAATTAGCATATGGTGTTGAAGTATTTAGGGAAGCGTATTAACCGGTCTCATTTTTTATTGATTTGCCAATAAATCATACCTATTTACAGATAAGTTTGGGCCATTTATATATATACAAAATTTGAGCTCTATATTTCATTTATTTTTAATGTATACAGATTAATTTTTTTATGTATACATACTATTTTTTTTTTTTGAGCCCCTTGAATCTTGGGGCCCGAGGCGGTCGCCCTGGGTGCCCTGCACCAGGGCCGGCCCTGATTCTCATCCACCCAGCGTGTCAGGTGTAACTCAAGAAGAAAGTGGCTTGAGAAGGTCTACACGACAGACTCGGCCTCCTACAAAATTGAGGGATTATGTATCCCATCAGGTTATGTATCCAATTCAAGATTTTATTTGTTATGAAAAGGTATCTCCTGAATACCGGGCCTATTTGGGTAACATAACTAACCAAACCGAACCAACTAGTTTTGATGAAGCCAATTTGGATCCACTTTGGCGTAAGGCTATGAAAGAAGAACTTCATGCCTTGGAAAAAAATGACACATGGGAAATTGTCAACTTACCAAAAGGAAAAAAAATCTGTAGGTTGTAAATGGGTATACAAGATTAAATACAATAGTGATGGTATGATTGAAAGGTATAAGGCTAGGTTAGTGGCCAAGGAATTCACCCAAACTTATGGTATTGACTACCAAGAGACCTTTGCACCAGTGGCTAAGATGAGTACAGTTAGAATCCTGTTATCAGTGGCTACCAACTTAGGATGGAATCTTTTCCAAATGGATGTAAAAAATGCATTCCTTCAAGGAACACTAGAAGAGAAAGTCTACATGACTCTTCCTCCAGGCCATAAAATCACATCAGATCCATCGTCAGTGTGTAAATTAAGGAAAACAATTTACGGTCTAAAACAATCTCCAAGAGTATGGTATGCCAAGCTAAGCTTTTTCCTTTTAAAAAATAATTTTGTTAAAAGCACATCCGATTATTCCATGTTTGTCAAACATTTAGAAAAATCCACCACCATTATCCTTGTCTATGTAGATGACATTATCATCACTGGAAATGATAACGAAGAAATTAAAAGAGTTAAGCAATCCTTGAAAAATGAATTTGATATTAAGGATCTTGGAAAATTCTCATATTTTCTTGGAATATAAATAGCTCACTCAAGCAAAGGATTATTCCTATCCCAAAGAAAATATGTCCTTGACCTGTTAAAAGAGACTGGTAAGTTAGGAGCAAAACCAGCTGGTACCCCAATGGAAACTAACATTAAACTTGGGCCAGAAGATGGTGAACCACTATCTGACATAGGACAGTATCAAAGGTTGGTAGGAAAATTGATTTACCTCACTGTTACCAGACCTGATATTGCATTTGTAGTTAGTGTTGTAAGCCAATTTATGCATGCTCCACGTACCAGCCACTTGAGTGCCATTGATAGGATATTGAGATATCTCAAAGGTACTCCAGGTCAATGAATCTGGATGAAGAAAAACGTTACTAACAATGTGGTTGGATATTCTGATGCAGATTGGGCTGGAAGCTGTGACAGAAAATCAACCACAGGATTTTGTACGTTTGTAGGTGGAAACCTAGTGACATGGAAAAGCAAGAAGCAGACTGTTGTGGCATGATCAAGCGCAGAGGCAGAATATCGAGCCATGGCATCAACATCAAGCGAGCTTACTTGGATCAAACACTTACTTCACGACATGAAGATAGAGTACAAAGGACCTATGCAGATGTACTGTGACAATCAAGCAGCACGGCACATTGCATCCAATCCCGTCTTTCATGAAAGAACGAAGCATATTGAAGTTGATTGCCACTTTGTTCGAGACAAGGTGCAATCAAGGAAAATCGAGACACCATTTGTCAGAAGTCAAGAGCAACTAGCAGACATCTTCACCAAAGCACTTGACAAATCAACATTTGAAAGTATACTTAGCAAGTTGGGCTCAATAAATCTATTCGAGTCCAACTTGAGGGGGAGTGTTGAGAAATATCAGCCTCAGAATATCATTCATCATAGGCTAACTTAGGCAACAAATCAAGCTAGCTCCAAATTAATAGCTGTCAATCTATAATTAGTACCTAGCTGGATTTCTGTAATAATTAGGGTGTAATTAGGCAACATATCTAGCCAATGTAAAATAGGAAGTAGCCAAACGGCTAGTAGAGATATACGTGTAATTTAGGTTATATATACTCATGTACAGAACATGTAAAGATCAGAACAAGCAAATAAGAAACAATTGTTCAGCATTTTTCTCTACTCTCTAAATTTTCACAATCTCACTTGTCAATTTTGCACAATGCAGGAGGATAATGATCATCTATTTTTCCAATGTTATTTTGCTCAAACTATTTGGTTTTATATGGGTAAATGTCAGGAGTTTAGACACTTTGGTAGTCTATGGATGAGGTGATATATAATTTGCTCTTACTTTGAATAAAAAATCAAGAACTGCTTTCCTTATAGTTGTCAGTGCAGTTGTTTGATGTATTTGGAAACAAAGGAATGACTTGTGCTTTAGACACTCTATTGTTCATTCTTGTAGAAATGTGATACTTACTATTGTTTCTATATATTGTGATATATTAATTGGACAGGTTAATTTGAAGGAGGAGATGCAGGAAGCTGTTAATGATGTGCCTCTGCAGGTGGCTCAGTCAGAGGATGAGAGGATCGATGCTGAATTGGATCTCAGGCGATTCAGATTAACAAAACACTAGTTTATCTTTGCATTACTGTTTTGATATATATATCCCAGCCTTTTATGTGGCTTAGTTTTAGTTTATGTTGATACTGATATTACTCTCTATGTTTTGGTGCCATCATCGTGCATATGAATATGTTTATTTTTTTGTTGTTGTTTAGTTTGTAAGACTCTAAAATTTCATGGCAATGAAACGGGCTTAGGTTTTTTTTTTTAAGGTTCCTTGAGGGCCAAGAAAAATAAAGTCAAATTGGATTATTTTATCAATTTTCTCGATTTTCGGGATAATATTTTTTGCTATCTTTTTTCAAGATCCACATAAGGTTCCAACTAAATAAAAAAATGAAATAAATTTTGAAACAATTAATTTAAGTAATGAGGCTACCAATAAGAGATTCTCATGATCACCTCAATTACGTAAACTAATCCCCATGTTAATCGAATGGATCTGGTAGTTGTTGAGTGTTGACAAAGCGTTATATAATTAAGGTTGCTAGCTAGCTGTTTCCGATTTTTAACAATTTTCAAAATGGATCTATATACCATATGATCATTTCATTAGAAGTACAATAAAATAGTATGCGAAGTCAACAGATCTTAACCAAATCCAATATTTAATAGAATATAATTTATGGCTACACAAATTGTTGAAGATAGTTCTAGATATGAATCAAGACGATCGAACTCCTTACAGATCGATTGAAAATCTTAAATTCAGAATATGGTAATGTAATTAAGCTCCATGCTGGGCTACTACACTTTGGAAACTTATAACTTTCTGTTTTCTTGGATGGTATTACTAGGAATTAGGTTGTTAAGAACTATGAGGTTTTGATTTCTAAACTTATAATTAGGTTGTTAAGAACTATGAGGTTTTGATTTCTAAACTTATAATTAGGTTGTTAAGAACTATGAGGTTTTCATACATAATTATTTCTAAAATTATTCTAAAATTTTAATTTCTATTCAAATTATTAAAAAAAAAACTATATATATATCCGGTTCAGCTTTCCATTATTCATTCAATTTGAATACAAAAATTTGGATCAGATTTAGTTTTGTTTTCATTTTGATTCAAAGGAAATAAATTGTGGAATGTCAATAAACCACTAAGAGTACGTACTTTTTAAAAAGATTACGCGGTACAATGGTATATATTCAGTCTTTATAACACTTCCTCTATCAGTTTGATTTCTTTTATTCTAGATATTAGATGCATTGTAATATGTATGAGCATTATGATTAACCAATGAAGTATTTTTTCTTAATTTTTCATTCCAAACTGTATCTCAAATTCTAATTAATAGATTGAAGTAATTAAGGCAATACCGTTTCTTGTACAAAACTATGCAATGTAATAACTTGCTACGTACGTTCTAAGAAAATCAACATATATAATATAGCATTTTTAGAGATCCCAACTCTTGGGACTCACGAATATCAAATTCGTAGAATTACTTTCATGAACATGGTCATTACTTGAAAAACATAAAAATTACGGACAGCTCTGTTATTTGACAAAGGTTGTTTACTTGTTAGTTTAGCAATTTGTCAAACTTTAATTGAATTGCGCTTCTAGTAAATTGGAGAATAAGAACAAGTTGGTTTTGATTTTTACTGTTGAAATTGCCAGTATTGTTTTCTTTGTTTCTTGAAGGCTTTTCGTTAGAAGAAATAATATATAGCAGATCAAGTGAATCGTTCAGTGGGCATTCGTTGGCGTTGCAAACAACGAGCAATGTACAAATCCGACACTGTCATTTTCATTTACATTTCATACAATTTTAGTATTGAACTTCCAAAATAATCCAAATGATACTTCAAATATTCAAGTACTAATGCATTAGCAAACAACTTAAGTATATATATATATATATATAGTGATAATTCAAAATTAAAATGGCTAACATGCCCCCGAATCTCTGCTTTTAACAACAGCTTTTATGATGACATTTCCATCGTTTTTTTACTACATGATATAAACATACGGCTAACATAAGTCTCTGCTAATAGTATATCAGGAAATAAGATGAGTACGTATCCCCTCAAGTAACCCAATTTTTTAGTTTTGAACCAGAACATCCGATCAGAAATTTAGACCAATCCGACCCGTGGTGAAACGCACACGGGCCCTTTAATATTTGTGTTAGAGCAGATCAGACAGTCCGGATCAAAACTCAAAAACTGGGTTACTTTAGGGAGTCGGAATTCAAATAAGAGAGCATAAGATGATAGCAATATGTTGTTTTGTAAAATATGAAATAAACCTGTGTTGACTAATTGGAGAGCATTACCCCTCTATATATTTCAACACTCATGTTCTGTAAGTATTTTGCTCCAACATCAATTACAAGCCTCCCTCCACAAAATATGTACTCAATGGCTGTAACTTTTCTCTTCCTCCTGTCCCTTCTCCCGACAGCCATTCAAGGGCAACCAAATGCATGTACTCAAGACAGCACCTCCAACATCTTGCTATCTTCTTGCCTTCTATCAAAAAACATAAAAAACTTCACTTATCAATCGAATTCATCTTCCTCTCAATACATCCAACTACTTACCTTCTCCATTCAAAATCTCCGCTATTCTCTCCCTTCAAACCCAAAACCTGCCATCATAATCTTCCCCCTCTCTGAATACCAATTGCAACATGCAATTCTCTGCCTTAGACAAAGTTCTTTAACCATACGTGTTCGTAGTGGCGGCCATAGCTATGAGGGCTTATCCTACACCACATCGTACAATTACCCCTTTGGAATAATTGACTTGACCAACTTGAACCGTGTTCAGGTTGATCCTTCTTCAGCCACTGCTTGGGTCGAGGCAGGTGCAACATTGGGTGAAATTTATTACAACGTGGCAGTTCAGTCAAACCGGACGCTGGGGTTTACTGCTGGAAGTTGTGCAACCATTGGATCTGGAGGTCACATATCAGGTGGTGGGTTTGGGTTCCTATCAAGAAAGTACGGGCTGGCGGCTGACAACGTACTTGATGTCACTTTCATTGATCCAAATGGCAGGGTTTTGAATCGCAGTCAGATGGATGAAGATGTTTTTTGGGCAGTCCGGGGTGGAGGCGGGGGAAGTTGGGGCATTGTCTATGCATGGAAACTACGACTAGTACCAGTTCCAAATCAGGTCACCTGGTTTAATATCCACAAATCCGGCCTGATCGAACCACTGGCAGATTTAGTTCACAAGTGGCAGGATGTTGGGCCCAGTCTACCCGATGAGTTCTTTTTATCAACTGTTATCTCAGGCTTATGGGATGGGAACGGGTCGGTTAATTTCACAGGATTGTATTTAGGTCCAAAGGAAAGTGCTTTCTCAATCTTGAGTAAAAGATTTCCTGAATTACGGATCAGTGAATCTGACCTAGAAGAAATGAGTTGGATTGAGACGACAGTAAAGGCAGCATGGGTCAACTCAGTATCAGACCTAAGAAACCGAGGTACCTCAAAAAACTTTTTCAAGGCAAAGTCAGACTATGTAAAAACCCCTATTTCAAAAGAGGGTCTTATTGGGGCCATAAAATTTTTAACCAAAGAGCCGAGTGCCTACATTATATTTAAACCATATGGTGGGGTCATGGGACGCATAGGAGGTACAGACTTACCATTTCCTCACAGAGCTGGAAATTTGTACAAGATACAATATGTGATTGATTGGACAAAAGTCGAAGAGGGCATGACCGATAAATATATAGCTTGGCTAAGAGATTTCTATGCATATATGGGTTCATTTGTGTCGAAAAATCCTAGAGCAGCATATGTAAACTATCTAGACCTAGATTTAGGAACCAACAACTGGACAGCCGGTACAAGTAGTACAGTTGATGACGTGAACCATGCAAGGCTATGGGGTAATGCATATTTTTTATGGAATTATGATAGGTTGGTCAGAGCAAAAACAAAGATTGATCCTGAAAATGTTTTCAACAATGAACAGAGTATCCCCCCTTTATCAAAATAAACGGCTTCTGGCCAGATTGGCAGACAATTGAAATAAGTGGGGAAACTCTTTTCATTGATAGAAACGTACAATCCTGGATGGTGTCCATGCTTGGGTAATTAGGTTTGTTTTTTAATGTTGTTTTAATAAGATATTTGTGTTGTTAGATGTTGAGGTTGTGATTTTAGATGTTTATTATTTTGACGTGGATGAAGTTGTCGATGTAGAACGAATGATGTAATTTTATGTTTTATTTAATAAAAAGTAAAATAAAAGGGCACATCTACATGGAGAGAATTCACGATTTTTAAATTTTGTGGACTTATACATGATTCTATATATAATTTAGGTTTACATAATATGGGTATTTTAAAATTGACTTTGCCCGAATCATACCATTACGACGGTCCTTCAACCTATAGAACATTCTCTACCGCAGAGACCAACAAGATAGAAGAAACTGAAATGTCTTCTAGCGGTTCCATACTGAAAGAAGATTCACCATATTCTGTTAGTACATAATGCATTACCCATAGAAGAACCACCCTTCATCTATCAGTACATCCAATATTACCGATAGAAGAAGTCTATTTTTTTATCATAATTTCAATTATTCAATTATATAATTGGCTAGCACACCTTCCCCTCTCCCCCAATTTGCTAGCCATAATAACAAAAAACATGCATACATAAAATAACATATAACATCATTAGAAACAAGCAACATAAATTATATATATCACTAGATATATATATATATATATATATATAGAGCTTGGCTACTATGCTTATATAAGCAAAAGCCCACATATGCTTAAATGAGCATTTTTGTGTTTCCAATGTTCAAATGGTCGATCCGACCGTTCATCTTGTTCTCCATATTAATATGTGCTTGGAGACTAAATTTTACATTTTTTTGAATTTTTTTACTATTTATTAAGCCACTTTGAAAGTTTCTGATCTGGTGGTCCAGAATTTTGGAAACACTGTTTTTACTGTTCACCCAGATCAACAATTTTCAAAGTGGCTTAATAAATAGTAAAAAAATTCCAAAAAATGTAAAATTTAGTCTCCAAGCACATATTAATATGGAGAACAAGATGAACGGTCGGATCGACCATTTGAACATTGGAAACGCAAAAATGAGTTATAAGCATATGTGGGCTTTTGCTTATATAAGCATAGTAGCCAAGCTCTATATATATATATATATATATATATATATATGTGTAGTGTGTGTGTGTTTGTAGGCTAAAAGAAAACGAGTGTTGCAAAAAAATGAATCGATTCCATTACACACAAACTTCTTCGGTTTTTCTCGTACAACAAAAAAACAATTTGATCCCTAATCAGGGGACCATGGTGTATCCCTGCAGGAAATGCAACGAAACACACACCGATTGGCCTCTGTGCACTCTCTCCAACTTCTACTTCTTTTTTAGTAACGGTTGCTATATAATACCTTTGTTATTACAACAAAAGATTTTTCTCCATTCAGATTTCAAACTCATGATCTTCTACATAGAGACCATGTGTCTTTATCACTAAACCAAATGCTAGTTCTTTCTCCAACTTCTACTTCAACTTCTTCTTTCACAAGTTCTATCCAATAGTGAAACAAGAGAGAGTATTAGTGATAATTTCACTTCGATGTTAAGACAATTGTCATGGCTCTTTATATATATGATGGTTAAGACAATTCTAACTATATGTGATAACCGATGTGGGACTAATAGAAAAACGGAGAAATAGATCGGGTTGCTAGTTTTCATATTTTGATTAATATATATGACTCAGTGTTCTAAATAGCGCGCTATAGCGGCGCTATAGCGCCGCTATAGCGTTTTGGACCCCAAACGCTACGCTATGACATCAAAATGCGCTATTTGCGCTACGGCCGCTATAGCGACCGCTACAGCGCTATAGCGGTCCGCTATTCGCGCTATTTGCGCTATACAATATGAGTTTTTTTTTTTAAAGCAATTTATATGGGTTTTAAATAAAGATAAAAAAAATCTCAAACCGAAATTGAATTTGTTGCTACTTGCTACAGATAAATCAATTTGAAATTGGGAATAGAAATTGAAATTTGAATAGAAAAAAAGTCCAAATCGAAAATAAAATTTGAATAGAAAAAAAAAAATTATGTCATGAATCATGATGCTTAAGATATTTTTAATAGGAAAAATCGATAGTTTATGATATTACTATGGATATTTTGAACCGCAATTTGAACTTTGTACTGGTTCAATATGAATATTATAATTTCTTAATTATTTTGGTGTTATTTATTGTTCTATGAGACTTTAGATAATGTTGATATTTAGTACAAATATTGAATATACGAAATGTAAAAAAAAAAAAGCTATTTGGAATAGCTTCCGCTATAGCGACGCTATTCGCTATAGCTTTTTTTTTAGCCTTCCCGCTACGACGCTATAAACGCTATTTAGAACCTTGATATGACTATAATAAGATGTAGCCATTTCTGAATTAGGAATGTTTGTTGTAACATATATACATTCTACAATATTTCTACAATATTACTAGTAATACTATTTAAATTTTCATTTTACTTAATATATAATCAAAACAACAATAACAGAAAAGAAAAGGACAAAATAATAACCAGACTAGAGCTTCCAGAGGGCTAGCATGTGCCATGACAAACTATTGTCCACTAATACCATTTAAACTACCTAAGGAATGCCTGAATCTCAATTCAATATGTATTTTAGGGTAAGCCTGTTACATATATATATACAAGAATATGTGAGTATTTGTGAGGGTATAAAATGACTATTGTTGAGGGTAAGTCGACAGAAATTGCTATTGTCGATGGTATCGTTATTACCGACCAGAGTATCCGAGAGGATACCAACACTGTTTTTGAAGCTCACATTGTTTAGTTTTGTACGTATTTAAGGATAATTTTGCTTTAGGTTAAAAATTTTGCTCTCTTCCTAAGGAAAATATTGCTTTAAAAGTCATTTTCTTTTTGTTGGATGTTTGTGAATGCTATGACCTTTATCAATGATCTTAAGCATTGCACTAACTATAAAAATCTGATAATAAAACACGCTTTATGATTTTCTGGAGTTAGGCTCAGAGCACTTATGGGGCTCTCTTTATACAACTTCATTGAGAAAATGGAGAGGCCCATGGACTAACATTTGTTTTAGTTACTGAATTGGGCTTTGGGCCTTTGTTTGGGTGCCCAACTTCTCAACTTCCAGATAGCCTCCAAACCGAATTTGTATCCTTCAAGTAAACTCAAATTTTGAGTTAAGATTTGGACCGTCAGATTTAAATCTGCACTACTACTATTAATCGGCCACATGCGTTATAGGCATGGGCCGGATTGGCTCAAATTCTGATCGCATGGTCCGGAGATTACCTTCAAACGGTATGTTAATGCAGAGGATGCGGATTCCTTCAAACCTCCCTCCCCGCTCGAAAAACCCTTGATCTCCCCTCATTTCTCTCTTCCCTCAACCAGGTTAGCTCTCTTTCCCCTCTCTACCAATTCCACCAGACACCACACCTCTTCGCAATATCTCCCCTTGGGATTCTTTTTTTGCATTATAGGATGTCACAACAATGTATGTCTCAATTAACCAATCAGGCCGAACTAGACCTTGTGACAAAGCAGTTGAGACCAGATGAGCAACCAAGCAGCCGAGGCTAGCTAGCATATAACAGCTGAGTATCCAAATTGTCTAGTGGATTTGAGTTTGATGCCTTTGACAACAAACTTGGGCTGGCACAAAATGCTATCATTCCAACAAAACAGAAGGAACGAGGTAAAAATAAGATTTGTGGAATTGACAAATACAAAGATCAACAAAGATCAGAATTAAAGGCTTTTGCAAAATTGTGAATTCTTTGTCAGAATTTACTGTATATGATGTAAGGGCATTGAACATTCTTAAATTGTGAATTATTTGTCAGAATCAAAGTTGCCGTCTTACCCTCAAAAAAAAAAAATAATAATAATTTTGCAAAGGGATTGCAAACACAATTATGCTAGTTGTGACTAAGACTCTGCGAGGTCGTTATATCACATAAAGTAAATTATGAATTATTAACACCATCATGCCCGCAGAAAAGCCCGCGTATAGAACGACGGTTCTCATTTGGAGATGTGGATTAAGGACTATCTAGTCGAGAAATTAGATGTTTTTTTTCCAAACGTAAGCCGCCAAGATATCCATTGAGCGAATAAAATTTATTATGTAGTCCATATCACATTAGTCGGGATCTTAATTAACTGCATTAGTCGGGATCTTGACTGAACTATATGAGGGACTCCACGGACACAGTTGAGGAGATGTATTCTTTATTTTTCTCCGTAGCCCCCTGAATTAAAAGAAAATTTTTTTTTGAAGGTACATATTTTATCTTATAAAAATCGGTTGAGGATATATTTACATCGTCTAGCAGCCAGCTGTGGCCTGACGGTACTTGCATGCAAGACTTTGGTCCCAAACAAGCGTTGTTTGGTAGCTGAAGCACAGTTTTAATAACTAAACAAAACTTATGTTAGACCACGGGCCTCTTAGTTTTTTTTTTCATCTAAATTGTATAGAAGGAGCTTAATATTTGATCTAAATCTTACTCTTATGAGAAATATTAATTTTTCATCACAATTTATAGTTGGGAGATATGTCGAAACAAAAATAACATCAAAGTGTGCAAAGAAAAATAAAGGCTAGTCAACGTCCTACTAATTAATTAAAATAAGCCCAACAGTTGTACATGGCCCAATTCTTCTTTTTACCGACTTATGAAGTTCCAACTATCCACAAGTGACATTTATTGCTTTTAGGATTTGTTAGTTATAAATAGATCATTACTATTTATTTTCTATAAAAGAAATAAAAATCAAGTGTAGGCGCTGTAGTTTTCCAAAACTGTACCCGAATCCAACAATTATGAATTTTTATGATAAATATGTTGCCTATTGCTGAGGAGAGGCATAGAGAAACTGGAGGTTTTGGCTCACTTGTTAAGGTTCCAATCCACAATAAATTAGAATTACACGGTAATGAATTTCAACTAAATATTTATTATTTCAGAAAAAAATTATTATTTGTCTTTTGGATATATATTTTGTTTTGTTTTTTACAAAAGTCGCGATTACTAGAATTAGAAAATTCGAGATGGAAAAGATAGGAGCGGAAGGAAAAGGAGGTGAACATTGTGTGTCCAAATCGGAATGCAGAGAAATTGAACACTGATGGTGTCCAACCTTTCATTCTCCTTTTTCATTACACGGCATGTTGTGCTCCGCCTGTTGTGAAGCACCACATATATAAGAACAGAAAAAATATATATATATGTTGCCCCCTTTGTTGCCCTCTTGTTAATTCACTCATATCTAATGCACACGGATCCCATGCGGTTCGAATTTAGGGGGCTTCTATTGTCAGTGAGAGGGGGGCAATAACGTATCCCTACGACAACATATTTCTCCAAAAATATGTGCACAGTTAAAAAAGAAACTACCAACCATCATAAATGTACTCAATGTCTCAATCCCAACGGAGTTCTGTGAGTTCACAAAGGAACACACAGAAACTTACCCTGGTATGGACAAAATGCATGGCGTTGTCATTTGTCAATTTAAGTTTCTGTCCTCGTAGAATTTATTTTTGCATCAAATAACAAGTAAAAATAATTGAGGAAGAAGAATCTAAGTATGAATGCCACCACTTTTGCTGGTTTGTTTGGTGCAGCATTTGTGTCACTGAGGTGCGAGTGTGCGATGAAGAGAGCATATTCAAGGTGTTGACTCGGAACGGGAAGTGTTCCAGTGCGGGCCCACATTAGCTATCATGCTCGTAAGGGCCCACAACGATCTCTTTGTCGACCGGATCTCTTCTCTAGGTTTGGGTTGATAAAATGTGCATTTTGGGTGATTTGTTGTTGTTAATTTTTAGGTAGGAATATTGATAATAGGGCTTAAAATCGTGCTGTCCAACGGGCGGATTGGTACTGATAATTAATAAGAGGGATTAATAAGAATGCCCCGTTGGATAGGTGCAAGTAAATACGGGTCACGAACCAAATTAATAAGAGGGATTAATAAGAATGCCCCATGCCCCGTTGGATAGGTGCAAGTAAATACGGGTCATGAACTAATGAGTTGGACAGCTCAATATTTTATATTGAGTTGGATCCTAAATTTAAAAAAGTCCGAACTCGACTCGACTCAAATTTTGATTTAGAACAGAGCCGAATCCGAGCCTAGTCGAGCCGGCTCATGAGCCCATCGAATCGAGGAATTCATATCCCCGACGGTACCGTAATAGGGAATCTTTTACAATTACTTGATCTGAACCGTTCTTTTTAACTTGGCACGAAACTCAAAGCCCAATAATATTGCCCCCTCAGTCAGTCCGAATCCCAAACCGGCTGAGAGTTAATCTCAAACCGTAAATAGCTAATTGTAAAAGGGAATCTTTTACGGTACCGTCGAGGATATGGATTCTCGAATCGAGTCTCCTCCTCTTTCGTTCTTCAAAATGAAGTACTGTAGAACTTAAAGTCAGGTTCTCATGAGCAGAAGTACTCTTATAAAGGGCAACTTTTCTAACCCCATAAGTCTGTTTATGATTTTTCAATTGAAAAAAAAATTTATTGGTACGGTATCAAATTTGGTGGGATATGTACTGAGATTCTGAGATGGGTTAGTTCTTCTTTGCTGCTGGTGTGACTTAACACTTGCTGAATCCAGAATCATGAGTTTAGTTCTTCTTTGGTGTGGTATCAAAACATGATTTATTCCTAAATCATGAGACCAGAAGTAGAGTATTTGCTAAACCCATTTCAAAAAAAATTTAAGAACTAAATTTGATACTGCCAATAATTTTACAACTAAAAACCTACGTGAGTTTTGGCATGAGTTGAGCTCGCGAGTTATGAGCCGAGCTGAAGGCTCAAACTCATTAAACTGAGCTAGGCTTTTCTCTTCAAGACCGAGCTGAGCCCGAGTTGAACATGTTTAGTTATATGACGAGCTGAGCTGAGTTTTGAGCTGAACTTGACTCATTAGCAGCCCTATTGTATTATTCTCAAGCACATGAACAGTAAGATTAGGCATCATTTCATTCCCTATAAATTTCTTTTATGAATTTCTCCTTGTTTTGATTTCTTTCATGGAAGGAGAACCTAAAGTAATCTTCCTATTCTTTCTTATTTGCTCGTAGCTGGAAAAATAAACAATATTGTTTAAAATTAAAAATATCTTAATGAGGTACTTTATTTTTTAGAATTATTTATTTAGTTGCTTGATTAAGAACATTTGATTTTTTTATGGTCGGTGGCAATTTGCCACCGATAGATATATTGATAAAAAAGATTTAATTACAAAGGTTCCTAAATACAAAAATTACCGACATTTTTACTAATATCCAAAGTTTAATACAAATTATTAATTCTGCCCAGAACTCAACTCAATATCGAAATATACCCAAGCCGGTCATTTTCTGGCCGGCTATGTACCATTTTTTTTTTTTTTTTTTAGAGAGAGAGACACTATGAAGATCAAAATATTGAAATCTAACTCTGAAAATTTGAAATTTTTGTTTAAATTATTTGTTATATTACTTCTTTGAGGAGGGATCAAATTACAACAATTATTTTTTTTATTTTCAAAGTCCGTCGATCCAAACCGTTCAACATGATTTTCACAATAAACTGTGCTTGCAGATCAAATTTTGCATTTTTTTGAATTTGTTTACTATTTATTAAGTATTTTACAAAAAATAGTCATATTCAGACCATTGAATTTTGTACCCATCTTAATAAATAGTAAAAAAATTCAAAAAAATGTAAAATTTGATCTGCAAGAACATTTTATTTAGATAATCATGTTGAATGGTTTGGATCGACGATTTGGACTTTGAAAATGAAAAAAAATAGTTGTTGTAACTTGATCCCTCCTCTACTTCTTTTGATGTATAATTAGCATATTTATACTAAAATACGCTAGAATACTTGAAATTATATTGAATTACACTATATTACAATAAATTATGTTCAATTATACTAAATTACGTAAAATTACAATAAATTCGCTAATTATGCTGAAATACGTAAAAAAAATACTAAACTACACAAAATTACGCTATAGTAGACTGATTTTGCTCATCTTTCATGAATCATAAAAAATAGTAAAAAAATTCCAAAAATAGTAAAAATTCCAAAAATAGTAAAAATTGGTAATATGCAAGTTCATTATGTAACTAATTTACTGAGCTACTTGGATTGAATGATAGAAATGAAAATCTCAATCGGAAACTTCAACTCAAGTTTTGAGGCTCTTCCCTTTGTTTTTTGGCGATTCTGAATTTTGCAATCCAGCATAGCTGGCACAGACACATGCGCATTTTCGCAAGCTTTCCGAAAAGTGGTCGTTTGCTGAAATCGGACACTCGAGCGCTGTTTTATGACTGTTTGAAGTTTCATCGTTGTTTTTCTCCTTTTCAGTGAAGATATCGTCCCTATTCATATCGTATTTTATCGTAATTTACCGTATTTTAACGTAATTTAATGTAATTTAACGTAATTTAACATAATTTAGTGTTATTCAACATAATTTCAATTAATCTATCGTATTTTAGTATAAATATGCTAATTATACATCAAAGAAGTAATATAACAAATAATTTAAACAAAAATTTCAAATTTTCAGAGTTAGAGTTTAATATTTTGATCTTCATAGTGTCTCTCTCCTCTTAAAAAAAAAAATGGTACATAGCCGGCCATTTTCTGGCCGGCTTAGGGAGGGAACATAGCCGGCCAGAAAATGGCCGGCTTGGGTATATTTCGATAATTGGTCCGATTCTGGGTATAATTAATAATTTGTATTAAACTTTGGATATTAATAAAAATGTCGGCAAAAATTAACTCCTTATTCTATACATTTTGACAAGAATTCCAACCGCAATCGGTCAGCAATTCAAACCTAGTTGTACTTGTTGGATTGTGCCATAATCTACTTGTTTGTTTGACTAGATTTGCAAAACATATACTTGTTGAATTTTACGTTTTCTTATCTTCAGATATTGTGCAGGTTCATGACGATATAAATTGCTACATATAAATCACGAAGAATCAAGCATTGGATTGAGAAGCATCAATTGCAACATGACTATTGAGACTCTTTCCTTTGTCTTTGAGATAATTGACTGCAAGATTGTTCCGATGAAGGCTAAGACTTCAAAATCAATATCTACTCTTCATAAGCTTTCTGAAAAGTAGTCATATGCCGAAATCGGATACCCGAGCACCGAGATACGCCAGTTTGAAAATTACTGAAGGTTGCTGAAATTCCACAACGCTTGACAACGTTGTAACAGTTGTCACAACGGTTGCTCTCTGGAATTTTCAAGGTTCCGGTGCAACAGCTGTCACAAGGGAATAATTGGGTCTGGAAGTGATTTATTCCATTGCAACGGCATTTAACAGTTGCAACGCTTGATATCGGGTAGTTTACACACTGTTCTTATTTTGGCCATAGTTTGGTCATACAAACTATGATTTGAGTGCATCAAAGCTTGAAATTTCCAGAAGACCGAGATCTACAACTTTCATGTTGTAACTTTATCCAAATTATGAAGTGATGGATCGTTATGGGCCGTGGAAGGAAGACGTTAGATAATGGTAACATGTATAAACCTAAATTTGCTTCTCTCCCTATATATAGAAGCAAATATTAGGTCTTAAGGAGGCTCTAGCCGTCAAACTCTTCTTGAACAGTAAAAGAGAGCCACCATGGTTGTTTGATTTTGAAACTTCAATACTCATTCAACAACCGAAAATCTACTCCACCACACTCAAACCATTGCAAGAATTAGAGTGATTTGTGAGAGATCTTTTTGTTTACTACAAACACTAGAGCTTTTGTTGCTCGCCTCTCTACTTCGAGCCTTTAGTGCTCATGAGCCTTTTTCGTGTGCTCGGGCCATGTGACTTCCCAAACTTTGTAAGGGCTCACCGGTTCCACCTTGTACTTCCTTTCTCATTGGGTAAAGAAAGGCGCGCCATCTCGAAGGTTGCGAGCCTCAGAGACGTAGGCGTTAGTGTCGAATTCCGTAAACAACTCTCATGTCAAGTGTCTTTTAACTCTTCTATTTATTTTATGTACATTTGCTTAGTTTAAAGTTATTCTAGTTTTCGTCAAGAATAACTCATACACACGTTAGTTAAAAGTACTTAGCTTTAAATTTTAAAAAGCCCTGTATTCATCCCTTCTAGATGCCTTAGGGACCAACAGTACCCACAACTAGACGTTCTTTAGCCATCTCTCAATTTCTATTGCCATACTATTTATCAGACAGGGTACCTCTTTTCGGATGAAGAACATTTGATTATTGACTAAGTGTGCCCCGTTGGCAGTGGACTTACCAAATTAAAAATTCTTAAATTCACAGATATGGGGTTTTTGTTCAAAGTAACAAATTTTATTTAAAGTCGGATCTAAACCATCTCATTATTACCAAAATTCGCACGAACAATATATATTCATGCACGGAACCATTTAAATTTATTTAGGTCTAAATTGTTAGCGTGAATCTAAAAGCAAATCGGACAGTTTGGATTCGATTTTGTTTAAAATTTGTCCAAAACCTTTTATACGAAACCCAATTCCAATAATAAACAAAAAAACCACGATTTTTAGATAATTTTAAATCTATCACGGCCGCACTGGTGTTCTGCGGCCCCATTTAATGGGACCACAAAATGCTGATGCAAACCTTGGGAAGGGGCCGCAGAATGCCAGTGCGGCCCCTCCCTTTTTTTTTGTATAAAACTGAAATATGTAATTTTTTTGTTTTTTTGTTATAAAAATAGTTTCATTTGTTTAAGTTTTATTTCGAATTTTTTTTGTATAAAACTGAAATATGTAATTTTTTTTGTTTTTTTGTTATAAAAATAGTTTTATTTGTTTAAGTTTTATTTCGAAATGTGGTTTAAATTTAAAATTTGTTCTAATTGATATATTTTTTGGCGTATCGTATTTTAGAAATATCGTTCGTTTGAATAAGTATTGTCATGCATACAGTTTTATTTTGTGTAAGACGAGATAATGATATAATGAACAAAATAAATAAATAACAAAAACAAATAAAATAAGTAACAAAGCAAAAAAATAAATAAGTGACATAATCTAACAAATAAGTCCCAGTAACTAACAATATTTACATTTGTACAACTTTTTCATATTTTTTATTTTCAGGCATTATATTTGGTCAAGAGTTGCGTCATAGGGGCTACGATGGCCATGACCACGGACTAGAAGAGGCTCAGAAAAGTCATCCTCAAGCACAACGTACCCGCGGTGTGCCAGTGTGGGTACATGGCGGGTCTCGACTCTCTATTGAGATGCACTAGCTTGGGCGGAGTTGATGCGGTTGACGACATATCCGACGAGCCTGATGCCTACATCCCGTACACCGGTGACGATGCGTTGTTTGCAGTCGTCCATGATGCTGAGACCTTCTGTCAGGCGTTCGACTGAGGGGCCGATTTGATGTGTTGAGCCGCAGAGCAGGCCATGCCTACTCAGGCTACACAGGATGCTGAGGTATACTTGTAATTAAAATACATAACTGTGATTTTTTCTAAATTTCTTGATTAACTAATTTGTAACTTACTGCTGCAGGGTGAGGAGGATGAGACGTTGGGGTTCAACATCTCCACTGATTTTGGCACAAAGAGAGATGAATTGTATTCTCAGGGTTACAATCCGACTCAGACAGTATCTCCTGCCTATCAACCAGGGTATGTTCAGACAGAGCCCATCCTGGAGTTTCTTGGACAATCCTCACAGTAGGCACCGTACACTTCCCTGCATGATGACTCCATAGCTAGACAGAAGTTTTTATTCATGCAGGGTGAGTCTGGACAGACTACGGACATCTTTGAAACACATAAAAAAAAGGAAGAAAAATGAGAAGGAGATAATAAGTGGGAATCCACTTTTGAAAAAGTGAGATCTCACGAGTACATGTTCATACATGATTGATTATGAGTGTGTTGAACTTGTCCGTACGCCAAAATTTTGAATGTGTTGAAGGAGATAATTTTGAAGTTGACCGTATGCCAAAATCGGACCCGATCGGATCGTATTACGCCAATTTGTTCCTAACAGATCGAATTCGAATCAATAATGTCTCTGGAAGTTATTAGGAATATATTAAAATAAATAGAGTACTTCAGAATTTGAATATATTAGAAGGATTATGATAATTTTTTTTATATACCTAGAAGTGATTTTTGAACTAAAATTTAATAACTCAGATCTAATTATTTTTATTTATTTTTTCAATAAATATCTCTTTTTTTACAGTTATATAAAATCTTGCATGAAAAATATTTCGTAGTAGTTCTAGTACATCTAAATTATAAAATATTTTACCTATTATGTTTGATGTTCCTTCTAGTATATTCAAAATATAAGTTATTTTATTTATTTTTAAAAATTAATAAAAAGTTATATTCAATACTGCCGTTGAATTTCAAATTTTTGAGAAATTTATTGTTCTCCATATGTGGTTACGAACAACATTAAAGTGTTCGCAATCACAACATGCTTATGCGGTGTCAAATTTGAAATTTACAAAAAATCATAGTTATATCATGGTTATTTGATTTTTTTGAGAAATGTCAAATTTAAAATTTTCGGATTGTGTTGAAAATAATTGAGTGTGACTCAATTTGTTTTTTTTCGATCGTTAGCTTTCTTTCTAACCGTGATGCTCAAACAAATTACTTTTCAAATACTTTTTTTTTTCGGTTGCAAAACATTTATATAAATATTCATTCCGTACCATGCTACCGATAGCATTTATCAAACCAAATTAATTATAAAAAATAAGTAGTTGTATTTTGTGAAAAGCAATTACTAAGTATTGTTATGCACTTATGTTATATTATTCACTTTATTTAATTGTAATAATAATTTTAAATAAATGAGAAATTTAAATACAAATATATATTTTTAAGATAAATTAAGATTTTTCACAGTTAATTTTATAATACAATCGAATATTGATTTCAACACACTCATAATCAGTCACGTATGAACATGTACTCATGAGATCCCACTTTTTCAAAAATGGATTCCCACTTATTATCTCCTTCTCATTTTTTTTGTATTCAAAAATGCGAACGAACCCATGGAAGATCAGGGAAAAATGTGGTTTAAGGCAGCTGTGTGGGCTTACGGTCCGTGCATTGCTGCAGTGCCTCATCTCAGGCAATCATTAGTATTGATGGTGTGTTTCCTGTCTGGCACGTATCAAGAGAGATTGCTAATAACCTGCGGTTACGATACTGAAAACCATTGTTTCCTCTAGCTTTTGCATAGTCGAGGAGAGAGTTTTCAGACATGGGGATGGTTCATGAGTGGTTGCGTATCGAGGTAATTGGTAATAGGTTCATGTGCGTTGTTTTCGACCGGCACATGGGAATATAAAAAGTATTCACCGATAATATGGTGGTTGGTACTAGGATGGCAATGAGTGCGTTCACAGATTGTATCACAACACATCGCCGAGAATTTGATAAAAAAAAGTACACAATAAAAAAATTGGTGAACTATTTAAAATACTTGTGAACAAAAAGAAGCCACGAAGATTCGAGGAGTTCTTCGAACTATTGCGAATGAAAGTTCAGATATAGTTGCATACTTAAATAATGTCGGCAAATACCAAGATTCCAATCATAATGAGATCTCTAGACCATGGAAGGTGTATCAATGCATGGACAGCGGCGCTCGTTGGAGAATTATGACTACTAATGGTTTTAATTTGTTGAACAATGTATTCAGAGATAGTCGAAGACTGTCAGTCGTTGCACTTGTGGAAGACACATTTACAAGTGCTTGGTTTAGGGATAGACGAGGAAAAGCAGTGGCTCTCAACAAATGCTCACCAATGTATTCCATACCACTCAGTGAACATTGTGAACATGAGGTCAAGGTGAAAGATGAGAAAGTCATATACAAAGAACGAGGCGGAATTTCAGTTATAAAAAAGAAACCTTCATGTATAAGGTCATCATAACTAATGGAAACATAGCAGAATGTGCATGTCTCAAACCACAATTTACATGTATACCGTGCGCTCATGTACTTGCCGTGTGTCGAGACCACGACTACTTGAAACCTCATCATATGTAGCTGCAGCATTCTGCAAGGCCACACGGACCCAACTGCTTGACATTTTGCATGCATAACATTTTGAAAGAATTATATATAACCCTATAATTAATAACACTCTAAATTACTAAACACTCATATGATTAAATAAATTACTAAATCAAACAATTCCCTATAAACTCTAAAACTCACATGAATAAATAAATTAAGAAATAAATAAAATGAGACATGAATAAATTTTTTAATTTATCAATTCTTGCAAAATGCACTAACAAACTAATAAATGAAACCTAATCAATTCAATTCAATTTCATAATAGATTAAGAAAATATTACCTCCATTACCTAATTACTTACACACCAAAAATCCAAAATGAATGAACTATCTACTTTATTTTGTTTTGAAGAACTTTAGGGCTAAAATAGTCAAAATAATGCTATGAATTATTCATAACATAGATGGTTGAGAATTCGGATAAATTATTCACGCATGAACTATCTAATAATTTATTCGAATAATTGAGAGTAGATGGTTTGAGAATTCTCACAGTAATCAAAATAATGCTATGAATTCTTCAATTCTATGCTATGAACTAGTCAAATAAATTAATTAAACGAAATTGATTATACCATATCAAATAAGCCTAAAAATAGATAATCAATTTTTTTAAACCCTAAACTCTAATTTATCAATTCTTCTAAAATACAATTAACAAATTAATAAAATTAACTATAATCAATAGTTTGATAACAAATCAAATCAGAAATTATTGTTAATTAACTGATTTTTACTCTAAGTTACTTCAATATTATAAAAAAAAACAAATTACCTAGATTGAGATGAGGGGACATATGGGAGAGGGCGAGGTCGGGGCCGAGATTTGCGGAGCGGACGGTATAAACAAACCCGTCCGCGTGATGGCGTGCGCGACGTGGGGTCGAAGCTCTCGCGTTTATCGGTGAGGCAAAAACACCGGGGCGGACGGGAGACAGAAGAAAGG
>JAJGRW010000559.1:1670129-1807183 GCA_025461045.1 Carex parvula
ACGACCCCTCAACCGGATTTTACTAAATAAACAGGCAAAATAACATAATCCCTCATCCTTATTATATATATTTTATCGACATTGAATTGAATTAAATTTGATACAATTTCCGCTCCTAATTGTTTATATGTGTTGAGATTCGTACGAAGAACTAAAATTTATAAACACTGTGCGATATCCGGACAGGACCGTTTGATCAATGTTGAAATTCGTGTAGAAAATTAAAACTATAAATCGCACTTTGCATATAAATGGATGTGCGAATCTCGATGCAAATCCAAGTAATCCAACCGTCCATAATTTGTCATGTGAATCTAAACGGATGTGCGAATCTCAACACAAATTGAACGATTAAGAATAAACATGGAATGAATTTGATCCAACGCCATCCCCTAATCCGAAGCTGAGCTTCAAGGTGATACGAGAAATTAAGCTCCGTACACCTGAGTATCTGAGTATCTATCTCTGACAACGAAACTATTCTTTTATTTTAAAATTGTGCTTGAATATTTAGGAAAAATGAACTTCACATGCTATATATGCTACATGAGTATTTTTTGCCATTTGTATGGGCTTCTTTGCTTCTAATCATATTTCTCATGCTACATGGTCTGCTATGATAAGTATGTTAAATCGAATTATGTGTTTTTGTGCTTATTTGTGATTTAGTCTCTCATTCTATATTGAAAAATATTCAATTATTAATTCTTCCTTTTGCTTGATTTTTTCGTATAATATTCACTTGTAAAATTATTGTCGTTCGTTTCAATTGAAAACTAATTTTGATTATTGTAAGATATAAAATGTTCAAATAGATATAATGACTTCATTTCCCTTGTAAAATTAATTGCTCTTCGTCTATTATATTCTGTAATACTATGAAATATGAATATTAAATAATGTTACATTGTAGATCTCTTTTTTCCTTTTTATTTGCATAATTGAAAAAATAATAGACTTAAATTAGTTGTCATTTAGTTGTTACTCCAATTCTCTAATGTTGATCATATTGATAATTAGTAGAAATATAGAATATAAATTTTGAAAAGAAAAAAAAAACTGCTATGTATGATAGCTTCCGTTATAGCTACGCTATTCGCAATAGCTTTTTTTTGTCTCCTAGCTATGCCGCTATAATCGCTATTTAGAATCTTGCATGAAATTGATCGAGTTGTACGTAAAGAAGGAAAACTGTCTGGATGGGATACGACATATATTGCCAACGACCGCTCGGGTGTTTAATAATCATCTAACTTCTTCTTCACGGAAAACTTTGTAAGGTAACCCTCCTTCATTTTCCAACTTATTATATAATTCCAATGAAAAGACGATGTTTTTAAATGCAATTTTAATGCGGTATGCAGCTGCATATGCATATTTTTATGCGGGAGTATATATGCGGATTTTAAGATATAAATATTAATTAACACAATTTTAAATTAAGAAAATAAATAAAATTGATGAAATATGGACTATTTTGTGCAACGCTGGAGTTTTTATTTAAATTTATTTAAAAAAATTAGTTGTAATTGGTTGAATTACTTGAATAAAACATTGTAAGGATAAAAGCATAAATCTTAATTATAGTAAAATTTAGGATGAATAGAAAAAGACCGGTCCATTTACAAATTACTGATCAATAGTTGTCAAAGTATTGGAAGACAGCTGTCATTGTCGGGACCTTTTTAGTCTACTAAAGGCAACGACTAAAGGCAGAATAAAAGGCAAGGCAGCGACAAATCTCGGTTCGCAGGGGTGTAAACGGAGCGGATTCGGAGCGGACAATGCTAACACTAAATCCGTAAATCCGTATCCGTCTTTCAATGAGCGGATACGGTTACGGATATGGATAGTAAATGGATATCAAAATTTAAAATCATATCTGCTTTAAACGGATATGGATACGGGGCGGATAATTTACAGATACGGATTCGAATACGAATATAGAAAGGATAATTGTCGGATATTGAGTTATATGAACTTTAAGATATAATTATAATTAATAAAATTTAAATATGAAAATAAATGAATATTTATAAGTTGATGGAGATATTAATGTTGGAAAGATGAGAGATATAAAATATTCATTCCATTAATAAAATATATAAACAAAATAAAAAAATAGTAACAAAAGATAGTGTAGTGTAGTGGTTTGTAGCTTGGTTGCTTAGACTCTCACCTCACAGACATGAGTTCAAATCTCTTGAAGGCAAAATAATTTCTTTTAATTAGCGGGTCCAAAAAAATTTATTGGGTTTCCGATGATTCGGATATCCGTTTCATTTAGGTATTACTATCCGTATCCGTATCCGTTTAAATCCGGATTCGGATTATATGCGGATTCGGAGTGGATATCCGCTCGGATATCCATATCCGTTTACAGCCCTATCGGTTCCTGCTAAATATCAGCCCACATTATAAATAAAAATGAGCTTGAATCAGTTAGGCCTGTTCAGTAACATGAGAATTTTGTGGGAATGAGAATTTTTAATATGGAAATGAGAATTTTAATTTGTCAAAACCAAAGTTATTTAACCTATGGAAAATTTTAGAATATAGGTGTTCGGCAAATGCATGGAAAATTTGTTAGGATGTTAGTTTGTTTTTCTTTTTATAGAAGATGAAATACTACAATTAAACTATATTAAGTGTATTAATACTAATTACTTATTATGATCAATATAATTAGCCTGTTTAATAATTTCTTGTATTATTAAATTGTGCTTGTTTAATTAATTTTAGCCTTTGTATTATTAAATTGTGTTTGTTTAATTGAGTGCTTGATTGTACAAGTTAATTTCAGTTTAATTAATTAAACAAGTATTTTAATTAATTAAAGAAGTATTGATTGTATAATTCCTCTTTTTAAGTCAACTTACTGTATGTTTTAATTGGGTCAAAACAAGTATGTTTTAATGGGGCTACCGAATGGGGGCCTTAGTCTTGTTTTTGTACAATTTAAATTTTTTGTACTTTCAAATTATGTTTTGTTTAATTACTTTTAGTTTTGTATTTGAACAATTATTGTATAGTTAAAATTCTATTTAAAGTTATTTTAGACTTGTGTGTTCAATTTTTATATTAATTCTTATTTTGTTGAATTATTTTTATTTTTACATGATTCACCAGTTGGTTTATGCTTGAATCACGTCAGAAACAAAATTTAAAAACAGCTAAAATTTGAGACACACTGCGAGTTCCACCAGTTAGGGAAAAAACACAAAACTCGAACTCAATTTTATTTTTCCCAAAAGTTTGACTGTTGGAAGGAAAATGTTACTGTCTTGGAAATTTGTTTGGGAAAATAATTGACTGTCGAACGAAAGCTGGGAAAGATACCTATAAGTTGCTTTTTTTCCCATGAAAACCCAGGGGTACATGAGGTGCTGAACAGGCCCTTATATATATTTTGGTCGATACAAACGACTAATTTGAAATATGGGTTTGGAATCAAGGCATCCAATACATTTCAAACCTCTATATATTAATATAATATAGAGAATTTTTCTACTTTGTAAGTTTTGAACACATAATCTCCCGCCAAGAAACCATGTCAAATGAGTATTTATAACTGCATATCGGAGGTGATACAAAGACCAATTAATAAAATCATCTCAATCCATGTATATGGGCTGAATCTGCATATTAGGCCGCATTGTATATTCCTATGCGGTATTTATAAACACTCCCCCTCAACCTGATTTTATTAAATAATCATGCAAAAATAATATAATACCTCATCCTTATTATATATATTTTGATGGACATTGGATCAAATTTGATCTAATTTTCGCTCCTAATAGTCGATCTGTGTTAAGATCTGTGCAGAAAATTAAAATTATAAATACTTGTGAATCTAAATCTTGAGGCGGATCAAACCAGTCTGATATCCGAACAGGATCATTTGATCAATGTTGAAATTCGTGTAGAAAATTAAAATTATAAATCGTATCATGCATCTAAATAGATGTGCGAATCTAACGGTCCATAATTCATCATTTGAATCTAAACTGATGTGCGAATTTCAACACAAATCGAACGATTCAAAACAAACAGGGAAATGAATTTGATCCAATGCCATCACCTAATCCGAAGCTGAGCTTCAAAGTGAAGCGATAAATTAAGCTCCGTACACCCGAGTATCTCTGACAACGAAACTAATCTTTATTTTAAAATTTTAGGTATAAAAATTGTGCTTGAATACTTAGGAAAAAGAACTTCACATGAAACTTTAATTAATTTTCTTGTACAAATGGCCCGATTAATATCAAAAGGCGAAATTAAGTTGTATGTGTGTTCAAAATGACACGTTCGGTACGGTAGCATTTTTCCTACTTTGAACTTCATAAATTTAAAATTATTATATATTTAATCTACATATGAATACAAAACTTTTACTGTGCAAAACTAAAAAAATTGTTACATATTGTTTGTTTCGAACTGTTCAACCAATATCAAAAGGCCTAAATCATTTTTTTTCTTCTATTTCTGATGCTACGAATTTGCACTTCTATTTGCTTTAGAAGCCATAGAACTAAAATAAAGTATGATATATGCAGAATATTTATTCTGAATACCAATTTGATCAAGCAACAAAATCTTTATTTTCAAACTAAAAAGAATATTCAATCCACATCAAACAACAAGGAGCATAGTTCTATCTCTTTCTTTAGAATTTGCCAAAAATTGAAATACATGCAATCATATACACACAAATAATTTCTTAGCTAATTAAATTCTTCATATTTTTTGGAGCTCAAAACTAAAATCACATCTAAAGATGAGTGAGGCTACGGTGCTATGCATAGCACGGATTGGGTCCGTGCTACAGCTCAAAATTTGATTTTTCAAAATCTTAATGGTCGATCCGAACCGTTCAACATGATTATAAATTAATATGTACTTGCAAACCAAATTTTACATTTTTTTCGAATTTTTTTACTATTTTTTTAGATAGGCTGTTTTTGGATGGTCCAGAATGTTCAGATCAAGTGATTTTCGAAAAAAATAGTAAAAAAATTCGAAAAAATGTAAAATTTGGTTTGCAAGTACATATTCATTTTATAATCATGTTGAACGGTTCGGATCGACCGTTAGAATTTTGAAAAGTCAAATTTTGAGCCGTAGTACGGACCCAATTGGTGCTATGCATAGCACCGTAGCCTCACTCTCTAAAGATTATCAAGTAAATCTTGAAATATATTTGTATAAGACTCGTTCTACGAGTAAAGATGGGAGAATTAATTTAAAAAAAGAAACACAACACTAAATTTTCCGAGATTTTTATTAATATCCAAAGTTTAATAGAAATTAATATTTATGTCCAGAATTCAGGGTTTTCGCCAAAAATGCCCAAGCCAGTCATAAAATGGCCGGCTTACTCTTTTTTTTTTTTTTTAGAGAGACACTATGAAAAGCAAAATAATGAAACCTAACACTGAAAATTTGAATTTTTTGTTTAAATTATTTGTTAGATTACTTCTTTTGGTTTATAATTAGCATATTTATACTAAAATACACTAGATTACTTGAAATTATGTTGAATTACACTATATTACAATAAATTATGTTGAATTACACTAAATTACGTTAAATTACGCTAAATTACAATAACTTCGCTAATTATGCTGAAATACGGTAAATTACACTAAAGTAGACTGATTTTGTGCCATCTTTCATGAATCATAAAAAATAGTAAAAAAATTTCAAAAATAGTAAAAATTGGTATTCTATAAGTTCATTATGTAACTAATTTATTGAGCTACTTAGATTGAATAATAGAAATGAAAATCTTAATTGGAAATTTCAACTCAAGTTTTGAGGCTCTTCCCTTTGTTTTTTGGTAATTCTGAAATTTGAAAAATAACGTAGTGGTCACGGACGCATGCGTATTTTCGCAAGCTTTTCGAAAAGTGGGCATTTGCTTAAATCGGACACTCGACCGCTGTTTTATGACCGTTTGAAGTTTTGTCGTCGTTTTTTGCCTTTTCAGTGAAGATATCGTCCATATTCATATATAATTTAGCGTAATTTACCGTATTTTAGCGTAATGTAATGTAATTTAGTGTAATTTAAATTAATATAGTGCAATCAACATAATTTCAAGTAATTTAGTGTATTTTAGTATAAATATGCTAATTATATATCAAAAGAAGTAATCTAACAAATAATTTAAACAAAATAATTCAAATTGTCAGCCCATATTTTGAAATTTCCAAAATTCTCATTTTAGTCCCTTCAATTTAACATATCACCTAAGGGTTGAAATTCGCATATCAACCCCCAATTCAATAAATTTGCATTTTGGTCCCTGTCATTTAGATTTTATTATTTTGCTCTTCATAGTGTCTAAAAAAAAAAAGAGTAAGCCGGCTACAAAATTGCCGGTTTACTTGGGGAGCAAGCCGGCCACTTTGTGACCGGCTTGGGCATTTTTGGCGAAAACTCGAAAATCTGTGCATAAATAATAATTTCTATTAATTTTTGGATATAATAAAAATGTCGGGAGTTTATCTAAACACAAACAATTCAAATAGCTTAGTAAAAGTATATATAAACACAAATAATTCAAATATAATTAACAAGACAACTAACAAAACAAACAATCCAAACATCAGCTTAAGAGTCATTTAGAAGGACATGAGATTTATTGTGACGAATTTTGTGTAACTCGAGTTGTTAATGAGCGAGTTGGGAGTATGCTCAAACTCAGCTCATTTATTAAATGAGTTAGCCAACTCGAGTTGTAAATGAGCGAGTTAAAACAAGCAGTCAGCAAGTGAGTTATGAGCGAGTTACGAGTTTGAGCGATTTTGTATAGGCCCTGACTTTAAATAAGACAAAACTCAATTTCACTCGGAAAGCCCTTAAAAGTTTGGACTGAAGTGCTGGGTCCCTAATGGCAGCGATATGCCATACCGCTTTTCCCATTTTAGTTTGTAACAGCCTCATCATAGTATTCAGACATAGGGAATCGGAATTTGTCGGCCTTTGTCGAATTAGAGCCCAGTCCCGTATCCCAATTCGTCCCCGGATATCCGAAACTTCGAAGCTGAAATTTAACATTTCGCGCTAAATAATCAAGAATCGATTTTAGATCATCTAAGTATCTAACTGGACGTGGGCTCCACACGATACCGTCTACACCAGTGATTTTGGCGTAAGACTCCAGGCGTACTCAAGGTTTTTCTAATATACCTTTATGACACAGCATAAACAGCTATCACCGGCACGAATTCGCATCCTCTGAGATATCTCATATTTTGCGTGACTTTTTGGGAAATCTCAACCATTCAAATACGTTCCGCACGAATCTCAAAGCTCAAATAATATTGCCCCCTGCGCTATCCCGAATAGGCACCGGACACGTCGGTCACGCAAAATATGAGATATATAAGGACTCGGCAGGCACTGGCGGACTGACGGTACTAGCTGCTCGCCTGCTCCTAACTGAAGAAGAAGGGAAGCGAAAAAAGCGTGATTCTGTATCGATTTTTCTCAAATTGCTTTAGGTATCTCCTAACCGATTGTTTCTTTTCTTCAAAATCGATCTAAATTCTAGGTCTATGGGGGATGAAGTAGATGACGGTTTCCCTTTCCCTCCAATTTGGGACAATATCTCGGATTAAATAAACGCAAAGACATTATCTGAGATTAACTTATGCTTTCTGTCGTTTCTTTTTTGTTTGTTTTCTGGTAATAACGACGTTCAGTTTGTGAACTAAAATCAATTGTGTAGTATGGAATGGTCGTCTATCGCATTTCTATATTTCTTTCTTTATTGATTGTTTTATATTTTGGAGGTTCTGACTGCAGCATTAACCTTCAAAATCCATTTAAAACTTGTCAGCCTATATGCTGCTTTTCTTCTGTACATTATAGTCAATAATAGGTTGAGATCTGAAAGCTCGTACTATAATGAGAAGGATCTAAGATTTCTAAGAATGCACATTTGGAAGAGTTTTTCTTATTATGTTTCAGATATTTTCTATTTTCCAGTAGAACCTGCTCAGTGATGCTTTCTTCTTTCTAATTTATTTTGATTAGAAATGCTAATAGTAGTGTAAGTGTGTAACATAATCACCTTTCCAAACCCAAATGTATGAAATGAAATAAAGAAGTGATTTCTATGTTTAGTCTGATTCAAACTATTTGTAATTCAGTTGCAGCTACAAATGGATCAGTACAAACCGAAGCAGCTGAAATTCGAAGACTACCTTTCCTTCTTTCAGGACCATCGTGCAGACAAACTAACTTATAGCCAGCTCAACCAGGTCTCTCTCTCTCTCCACACACCACCCCCCCCCCCCCCCCCCCCCCCCCCCCCCCCAATCCCCTGTGTTTGTCTCTGTCTTTTGTGCTTCTATCGTTGCTGTGTTTGTGTGCTTTGTACACAAGTGTGGTGCAGATATTAAATTGACCTCTACTTGGTTTCCTGAAGCAGATTCTGTTCATGCATGGATTTGTGAAGCTAAACAGCCATACTAAGGTTAGATTACCAGTACCTTTCATAGTAATTTAAATTGGGTAATGCCTATTTAGAGTGCTATATTGACTAGTAAAATAATTATAACATCATGCTCTCTGGTGGAGTCAACTCATATTGACTAGTAAAAGAAATATGGCAGTATGTATGCAATGGATTTTTCTAAGCTAAACAACCATCTTAACGGCAGATTACTAGTAGCTCATCTTTTAATTTATGTGAGGTGTAATGCCTAGTTCAACATTGGCACTGATAATATCAAATCCACTGGTGATCTCTGGTGAAGTCAACTTGAAAGTCAAAGAGAAGATATATGAATGCCCACTTCCAAAATTTCAAAACATTATATAATCGAATAAAGGAACTAATGAAAGAGTTATCTTCTAAATTACTGCTGCTTTCATTTAAATAGGAGGAGGCCATGAATGCTGTATCTTCCCTGGATCTTGTCATGCCTACAAGGTCAACAATCACTAGCAGTATGTGTAGCCCCACGCTGCCTATGTCCCTGGTAGAAGTGCAACTTAACATACGGGAAATGGAATGGGAGGAGTGCCCCATTGGATCTGTCTGTAACTTTAAACCAGCGGGCTATTCTGCTGCCTCTGACAATTTAAACTCATTGTCGACAGTTGTCAGTGAGTTGACAGGAATACGTACAGAGGAGAAGAAAATAAAGAAGGAGAAGATACATGACACTAATGCTGGTTTAGTTGCTGAACCGTGAGTTAACCTTAATTTATTTCTTGACTTATTAAGAAACTGTTTTTGTGAAGATTGTGACGGTGCTTTGGTAGAGAGGATAGAGGCTAACATACTATTTGTGGAAAAGACTCTGAAAACAATGGAAAGTAGAGAATTAGCTTTAATTTGATTCATTTCCTCAACTTACTCCGTTATTTCTTCTCTCTCTTGTTCATCTCACCTGAATAACCATGCCAGCAGTGTAGAAAAATAATTGGTAGTAGAATTAACTCAGTGGCTTTGATTAAAAAATAGGTTGCCAGTGAAGAAAACAATGCGCTTGCCAGTAGGTAGTCTGAAAGACCATGATGTCTACTCTTGGCGTGGAAATGGCACAAAAAAGAAAGAGAATATTGTTTACAGGTATGTGTAATCTGTTTTATTATGCTTCCAATTATGGTGCTGATCAGCTGTGCTAGTTTGGTCCAGATTCCCAATACATCAGCATTGGAAAAAAAAAAAATTAAATTAAACTGGTAGAGTCTAAATCTGATATTTGCTATTTCGAGGTGGTACTATCGATGTAAAACCAAGAGCTGCCCTGTCCGCAAGACTGTTTTTAGAGACCCAAAGGACTCATCAATGTGCTTTATCACCTACACAGGGGAGCATAATCACAGGATTCCTTGATATATATATTTTGTAGGGATTAGTACTTCAGAGTTTGACCTAATTGAGATCTAATTTGGTTCTAGTTTTCAGTTTCATTACGCTGTTGAATTGGGATGCCATTTCAAGCGCATGCCTATCTTCCAAGGATTTCACTGAAAGAATAGTATTCTTGATGAAAATGACTTTTTCTTTAATTAGACCTATATTAGTAATTGCTAGTTGTTGTCACTTTTTAGAATGCACACCTAAGACGTTTACAGGGTATTCATACTAATACGTGATGGATTCTCTAAAGTCGTTAACAATTGATAACTACTGCAATGTTGCTTCCTACCTGAAATTTCTAAAATAGGGAAGATGAACCTTTGTGTGAAAGCTGCTTAATTAAATCCAATGTGGGAAAAAAATGATTTATGATCATGATTTCTCTTGTACATTTTGCTTCTCACAGGCAGAATCAAATTAATTAAAAAATGTGCAACATACTACTGAAGGTCATGTAAATAGAATAAAATTAAGAGAAATTTGGAATAACTTCAGCTTAGTATATGAATTTGTGCTGGTAATAGAAAAAAACATCCATCTAGCGAGCAAATTAAGGAGTGTTCTTGTATCTGTATGTAATAAAGTATTATGGGGTGAAATAATTCGAAGTTTCTAATTTTTTCTTCTCTTATAATTTTTTTTTTGGAAAATTTCTAGTGTACCCATACAAATTTTTGAAATAGCCAATTTACCCATAGAAACAACATAATATCCAATATCCCCACCAAAATTTAACATCATTTCTTCTATTCCCATTTAATTAGTTAACATTTTAATTAATTATTTAAAATTTAAATTGACCAACATACCCTTCTAATTGTCTTCTTCATCTCTCCTAACCCTCCCGGCCAATAGAGATCCTTGTCTGGAGAGAAAAAGAACAAACAATATGTTAACATAGACAAATAGGCTAATAGAAAATTTGACCAACGGAGATTAAGAAAAATGACAAAATATATTCAAAATTTGATTAGTTTTATCGTACTAACCCGTAGGGGTAGGTTTCGTTGGGCTTCCTTCCAAAGATCCCATGACGAATAGAGAAATTGTAGGAATCCCACAACCAAATGTTAAATGAAATGCATCTGATAGTAAGCCTGAAATGAAACATTGCAATCATCTTTTTATTTTTCCGTATTATCTAGGTGAGGTTCCAAATTCCATTGCTCTCAAATAACAAGTACCTGGAAGAAAGAAAAATTACACAATTATTCAATTGAAATGTACTAATAATACACATAATTTCTTTAGTACTGAAGTTATTATCAATAGCTATAGCTAGTGTAAGCGTGCAACTCTGTACATATCCTATTTCCTCTAAGTTCAAAAAATAGCAAATTATTTGAAATTCTAAGTGACCCTTACCCACACAACCATTAAATATCCTGATTAATAGCTCAATCATAGAATAAGCAACATTGAGAGAGACCATAAGCGTTAGGCGCTTCACCCCTTACAGTCGTTAGCATAAGAATGATCCACGTGGAATCCTTCCTCGATTTCTCCAAAAGAGGCATGCTAACAGCCGAATCAGACCGGGTGAGGTAGGGTCTGAAGGAGTGGGACCGCTGCATCAGAGGGTGTGGTTCCCAGGAACTGTTAGAAGAGATGAAGGGTATAGGTAGCGGGTAAGGAGAGATGAAGCATCTTTGAGGGAAGTTCTTTTTCTCTCCAGACAAGAATCTTTATTGGCCCAGAGGGTTAGGAGAGATGAAGAAGACAATTAGAAGGGTATGTTGGTCAATGTAAATTTTAAAATAATTAATTAAAATGTTAACTGATTAAATGGGATAGAAGAAATGATGTTAAATTTTGATGGGATATTGATATTATGGTGTTTCTATGGGTAAATTAGCTATTTCAAAAACTTGTATGGGTACAGTAGAAATTTTCCCTTTTTTTTTTTTTAATACTGATTTGTTAAGAGAAATTACAATTTAAAAATGACTACACCCGACCAGACCAGCAGCTTAGTGGGTGTTTGCAATTATTTCGTTTGGCGAGGAAGTTTTGACTAAACAACTTTTATTTCTCATTCTATAATTCTTTATGGATTGCAAATTAAATTGATGCTTTTCGTGCATCTCTCTTGACAGAAAACGTCTTTATGGGTTGATTCTTTTTTCTTAATATCATTCAATCTCCTCCTTTTGCACTATCGTGTACCAAATTTGTCCGTTTTTTTTTTTTTTTTATATATAGTTTTTAAATACCCTTAAATTCAACGATGTAATATAGGTTCTCAATTTTGTAGCTGCCTGGAGTGAAGACTGCTTTTGCATTTGTAGTATTTCTCTATTGGATCGAAGTATTATAGGGAACGATATAATTGTTCGCTGTTATGGAATCAATGCTTTTCTTGTTGTGTCCGAAACGAACCTGCTAAAATTCTTCTTTGTACACAAGGCAGACCTAAACTGATGTTAATTGATGATTATCAGTGCGTCCATATTTTTTCAATTGACATTGTTTTTCATATCGTTCTCAATTAAAAAAAAAAAAAGACATTGTTTTTCTTATTGGATAATTAATTAGGTAAAGAGGATAGGTGTCACATATAACCCAATCAAGCTGCAAACACAAAAGATGCCATTGCATACATGGAACATTGAAATTGATGAAATATATCACGGTCCTTCCTTTTTTCTCTCTTAATTTTAGTACAAGATTTTTAAATTTGGAGCATTCAGTTTAGTATTCTATGAAATTGCTTAAGTCTTTCTCAGCTGACAAATAAAAAAATCAGTTTAATTTTTCATCAATATTAGAACATTATCCATACATTTAAATTCTTAAAAGTATTGAGTTTATAAGAAAATTTAATATGCCTACTTGAAAATCAAGAACTTCACTAGAGATGAAGTGCCGGATTTTCTAACTAGAATGCGTCAATTTCCCTTCTTTTTTTCCTTGTTATTCTTACATTAGATGTGAATTGGCTGGGAAGAGTTTAAACACGATGGCCATGTTTAGTTGTGGAATAAAGATAGAGTAAAGTCTTTACTACACACTTAAGCTGTCAAACAAGATGTTAAACAGGAGGAGAGTAAGATGAAGTTATGGCGAATAAAATTAAACTCCCTCTTCAAGCAGATTAATTTACTCCACACTTTTTAATTTGTAGGTCCTATGTACAGTCAATGACAAATATTTATTTTCCAATTTCACTCTCCTTCAGACAAATTAATTTAAACCCCGATTTAAGCTACAAACGAAGTGTAAAATAGAAGCAAGATGTAATAGACAACTTAATCTTCCTTAAATTTAAGTAGTAGTAAAAAATGACTGATATAAGTTTTCCATTATTTTTTTTTTCTCTGTTAGAATAAAGAAAAGAATGGATAAAAGATAAAATGGCAATTATTATTTAATGAGAGGTTAATTAAATGAAAAAGGGGTTAAAGGAAAAAAAAATTGATTATATGAACACATATGATGTTAAGATGGAAAAATTGGAATCTTTTGAAGTATTGATGGACATGTATGATAGCAATTAACTCTATTTTTGTTTTTTTTTTTCAAATGAAAAGATAACACAAGGGGCAAATTAGTAAAAAAAAAATATAATTTTCATTTAATTTCTCTATAAATAGTCACACGCGAAATAGATATTTGAAAAGCAAAAAATCGCGTGGAGAATCCCTTCTATAAAGGTTAAGATTTAGTGAGATACGAATTGACACCGAGAAAAGATACTCGTGTCTTTCCTTCTCGTCATTCAAAATTGGTGGCGGTATTCACCATTATAAGTTTTGATAAACTCTGTTGACATCGTCCATTTTTTCTCCTACTTTCAGGTAGTGATTTACCTTTTCTTTTTATTTCATGTTTTTTTTTTCTCAGTATAGGAAACCTAGTTACGACACAATAATAAATATGAAGAAATTTTATGAGATATTATTAGAGCTTCCGGTCAAACAACTTCAATTTTAAATCAACTCTATTCTATTATATTCCAATAAATTGAAATAATTTTTTTAAAATTTTCTTCAAAGTTGTAAGGTTTGGACTCCAGGCAATTAGTTTGTTTTTTGTGCGGCGGATGGAAAAACAAATTGCATAGGCAGCAACATGCCACATATGCTACAGTGGTCTTCCCTATGCATAAACAAAACCGCATTTTAAAACACTATTTACTATATCCCTAACGGATCAGATTGGAATCAAAATTAAATAAAATTTATTAAAATTTATAAGATCAACGTAGTAGAACGAATGCGATCAAACTAATCTGCCAAAGAAATAATATTACGTAATAGCTAGTAAGAAATAGATAAAAAAAACTAATATTATATAAGTTGATTAGTTCCTATCTTTCGTAAACACAAATGTGTAGATAATGTAACATACATACATTGGCTATTATTTTAATAAATGATATTATTTTTTATTAAAATTATAATATCATCTAATTATAGACCATTTTTCGTGTATAATTTTCTTACGCCGGCTAAGGTTTTTTTTTCTTTTGAGGAAAAATCGGCTAAGTTCAGAACACAGTTCTAGTTGATATAAAAATAAATGATATTGTTGTGGATGAAACAAAAATAACCAAAACAATTATTAAGTAATAAAATCTGTCGAACCTCTGATTTCTAAGCATATGAGCATGACAAAATACCAATTGACAATTGCATTCCCCACCTCCAATATTGCATCATCAGCAATGTGCAAAGGAGGCTCATCTGCTGTACTGAACTATATTATAACGGGTTTACTTTAATAAAAAGAACAAAGAAGAACCAACGGTGGTACTTCGGGGGCGTTTGGATCGCGCTATAGACTATTCCAGGAAACGTTATACTAAGGAATATCATTTCAAGAAATGTGTCATTATCATGTTTGATTCGCGCATGACTATCACGTCAGCATTCCAGGAAATGTATCATTATCACGTTTAATTCCCACATGGCTATTGTGATGGCTATCAAGACATGTACTTTTAAATTATCAACTAAATTTTATTTTTTTATTTTCCATACAATTACACACGTCCATCATTCATTCCCTCCACACCAATATCGATCAATAAATTAATTCGTCAAAATTGCTTAATGAAAAAAGGTGTTGGATATATGAGGTCTCTCAGTGTGAAAATCTGAAAACTAAAACAGACAAACAAAAAGTTGAAAACCGAAACAAAAAATTCATTCCGTCCAGATCCTGATCTGTTCTCTAGTCCAGGTCTGAGCCCGCTTCAGCTCATACCAGAATGTACCTGTACTAATACGGTACTATTTGGTACTGTGACATCTTCTTGTCAGTGAGATTAATGTAGTAAAAACATTGAGAAAAAATTTAGAACAAAACATATATGTTTAAAGATTGACAATAAATAATCCAAATCATATATTTATAATAGTGAATAAGCATATTATTTGAACAATTTTTACGGAAATGGGAATAACAATTGGCGTAGTATTCCATAACCTTATTCAACACTACAATTGAACACAATTATTCCGTGACAAATTCTCTCTTGAAATTATCTTAGTTTCCAGTGGAATTTATCTACCAGTAACTTGTATCTTTTTTTTTTTTAGTTAAACAATCTCAATACATCTTGAAGACAGTCAAGTGTTAAACTTAAACCATCCATTCTTATTCAAAACAAGATGAAGTCTCTGAATGTGAAAATCTGAAAACCAAAACAAACAAAATAAAAAATTAAAATTGGAAGTCGTAGGTCTCTGAGTTGTCTCCCTCTCGTATCAGAAATTTTTTGTACCAGTCTGGTACTCTTTGCTTTCTGTTAGTGTATCAATTCCTTTTTACCATTCCGTCAGTTTCCTATTTTCTGTTTCATGTCTGATCCCACTCCAGTTCGTGCCATTGTGTACTAGTACCAGTCGATATTGTTACTGCCATACCCTCTTGTCAGTGTACCACTCCCCTTGCAACAGTACCAGTTCAGTACTGTTCGGTACTGTCACATCTTCTTGTAAATTTTATTACATTCAATCTATCCACCTTAATCGGATTTAATGCCAACACAAATTATCTCCATGGATTTCTTCCTCCTGACATTTGTGATGCATTTCTGACCTTATAATATCTAAGAATGCATAGAAACCAATTTACTGGGCAAATTCCTTCTTCTTTGTCCAATTGCACAAAATCTATTTGCGATTCAAGTTGGTCATAACAATTCTCCAGTGTAATACCTTCCAGCTTAGGAAGCTTGCAACAACTTTATTTGCTTGAATTTAATCAGAATCAACTAGAGGCAAAGACATCTAGTGATTGGAGTTTTATTCATGCTTTGATCAATTGTACTAATCTTCGATATCTATTAGTTGAAAACAATCAACTCCAAGGCGTGATACCAAGTTCTTTAGCAAACATTACCAGTCTTGAGATTCTATCATTATATGGGAACCCTGTTTCATGACCTATTCCTGCAGAATTTGAAATGCTGACTAATCTAACCATCCTTGACCTTTCTTATACACTTCATAGTAGCAATATCCCAATCGAATTTGGTAATCTTTGCAACCTGCAATGATTATATATGGTGAACAACATGTTATCTGGTGAAATTCCATCAACTTTTGGTAACCTTACTAAGATGAATAAGCTCTTGCTTCAAACTAATGCATTTGAAGGGCGTATACCACCATCTTTAGGTAACATGCAATATCTGGAGGTCTTGATAAATATTTCAAACAACAAATTGATTGGTGAAATTCCAAGAGAAATCATGAATATTGATTCTCTTTCAATTGGCCTAAACTTGTCAAAGAATCATTTAAACGGATCGATACCGTCAGAAATCGGCCAGTTAAAGAATATAATCCAAATTGACTTGTCCTATAACAATTTATCTGGTCAAGTTCCTAGCTCTATCTACGGTTGTCAGGTTCTACAAATCTTTCATCTAGAAGGGAATTCACTCCATGGGCCGTTCCCTCCTCTTTGAGCAACTTAAAAAGGGTTGCAAGATCTTGATCTCTCGAACAATTCTTTCTCTGGTATAATGCCTTCTTTTATTAGTGCAATGAAACTCGAACGTTTGAACATTTCTTTCAATGATATTCAAGGATAACTACCGAAAGAAAGTGTTTTTTTTTTATGTGACAGCAGTTGATGTAAGAGGAAACCCTAAACTTTGTCATGGAATACCTGATTACCATATGCCAAAATGTATTTTAGATTCTCCTGAACAGAAGCATCATTAGGAAAGTATCAAGACAATACTTGTTTGCATAGGTGGTGGATTTTTGTGCATAAGCATCATCACATGTTTTTTGGTTGCTATTGGAGAAGAAGATCTCAAAAAGGTCCACAAGGTAATATGATCATGACATGGCCAGAATTCAAGAAAGTGTCCTATAATGACCTTCTCAGAGCTACTAACAGTTTCTCTGTGGAGAATCTAATTGGAAGTAGTTCTTTGGGAGTGGTGTATAAAGCTTCAATGAGTTTAGAAAGTGCCAATACCGTTGCGGTTAAGGTACTAAACCTCGAGCAACATGGTGCTCTAAGAAGTTTCTTATCAGAATGTGAGGCCTTAAGAAACGTCAGACACTGAAATCTTATCAAGATCCTCAGTGTGTGCTCTAGCATAGATCATGGAGGTAATGATTTTAAAGCATTGATTTTTTGAGTTCATGCCTAATGGTAGCTTAGAAACATATTTACATCCAAACACACGTAGGGATCGACCATCCAAAGACCTAACCCTATTGGCCTATTACAAAGGATGAACGTTGCAATTGATATTGCCAAGGCATTGGACTATCTTCATGATCACAAGCCAGTACCACTTATACATTGTGATCTTAAACCGATTGCTTTTGGATGATGACATGACTGCACATGTGGGTGATTTCGGGTTGGCCCGATTTCTAGTTTGATCTGATACCGTCCCTGCCCAATCAATAACAAGTACTGGTGGAATCAAGGGTTCTATTAGCTATATTCCTCCAGGTACAAAGTTTAATAACACTGCTCATGAGATTTTTTTTTTTTTTTGCCAGTATTACACCTTTCATATATTAAATATTAACAACTTGTCCTCTTTGTTTGTTGCACCTTTAAGAAACCTTTTAATGGATCTCTATATATTGAAAAAAGAACTAACTGGTTAGACTAGGATCTTCTTGGCCTATCATAATTACTACAAAAATCTAGTCATTGCATAAATTATGGATACATATTATAAAATAAATGCAAATTCACCAAATAAAAACAACCATGACCAATTAAACAGGTAAAGTATAGAAAATGAAGGAAGAAAGAGAACGGTGGTCACATCCCATTTAATTAGTTGCAATTATTTAGTATTTGTTCAGTAGTTGGTAGTTCAAACAAAAATAGGCATGTCATGACACTAGCTTAATTATTGATTTTTTTACTCATCGAAGGTAGTAAAAAGTGACCTTATATATATTTTTCACTGCTTAGAATATGGAATGGGCAGCCAGGCATCCACGCAAGGAGACGTTTATAGCTACGGCATCCTTGTGCTGGAAATGTTCACTGGAATTAGCCTTCACAAGCATGCCGAGACAGCATATCCAGCTCGAGTCATGGACATTATTGACAACAAATTGTTCTCATCAGATTTGGGGAATGATAATACATTGGTACCAGAGAACTCTCGAGAATGCTTGGTTTCGGTGATTCGATGTGGACTCTTGAGTTCCAAGGAGTCATCAAAAGAATGCATTGCAATGAATGATGTGGTAAAAGAGTTGAATGTAGCACGTTACAAGTTGCTAGAGTAAGGGAGATTGAAGATCACCCTGTTGTGTTTAGAAACTATATTTTAGCTGCAATAGCCCTTTGTAATATGTTAAATAGGAAGTAGAGCAATGGCTAATTAGGAGATTGTTCTCTCTCTCTCTCTCTCTCTCTCTCTCTCTCTCTCTCTATATATATATATATACACACACACACACACACACACACACACACACAAAGAGAGTGATTGGCTAATATTAAAACGTTTGTTCCTAGGCCATGGAACAAACGCTTCGGTTTTTAATTTTCAAAGTCCAAACAGTTAATCCAAACTGTTCAGCATTCAATCTATATTAAAGTGTGCTTGGTGACCAAATTTTACATTTTTTTGAAATTTTTTTGCTATTTATTAAGCATGTTTTAAAATTGTTGATTTCAATGATCCAGAATTTTTTCACTGTTTATAAATCAGCGATTTTAAAACATGCTTAATAAATAGTATAAAAATTTCAAAACGCACATGGTATAAGAGCCTAGTGTTTAATTTACCAGTTGGCGGGTGCATCAGAAAGCGCATACTAGACCAACAATCAACATGATGTTTCAAATTAAAGAATAAATATATAGGTAAAATGGGTATTATAAATTTATAATGAGTTTTAATATAAAAGACAATAAAAGTGGTAAATATGATAATGATGAAGTTTACAGGGGGCAATACTTAATTTTGATATTCTTGAGGGGTATACGTGAAATCCCCCCTTTAATATATATGAAATTCTAATTCAAAAGATGCAACGATTTAATTTGAATAAGAAACGAAATTGAGCGTAATGTTGAGTATCCCCACTTAAAAATTCTGCAACGTCTAATTTGAATAAGAAACGAAATTGAGCGTAAATGTTGACTGTCCCACTTAAAAATTCCGCCGATATTTTAATCCAATTATTTGGATATTTTCATATTTCCCGCGCCTAAGCAGGCTTATGATTAAACGAGTTCAAATATTATGTGGCACAGACTATATTGCGTTACATAACAGACATTTGGAACCCACGACATTTTCAGGACTCGACTTGTTCAACGTAGGGGCACATGTCAGTCATCGGCCACACGATCTGCGGAGTAGTTCCGCAAAAAAGTATTGACAAGTGGGACCCGTATAAGGAATCGCTAGTTTTACTTGTCAGTGGTAGCGATACACTGAATTCATTTTACCTAAGATACCTCAAAATTTGAAACTTTTATGGAACGGCCGATCTGTTTGCACGAATATTAAAGCAAAGCCGTGCATTCCACCTCGGATCGGATTGGTCCGGATTCTAATCCGGACGGTTTACATCTAAACTCAAAATTGGAGTTACTTTAGAGAGATCCAAATCCCCCGGATGTCCCAATTTTATACTTGTCTTCCATTTCTGCGCAATCTATTTTCGTCTCTAGTAGGAAGCTACTGCAAGAGAAATGGAAAGTTAGAAGCCTAGAAGCGCAAAGTGAAGAAAAGAGATGCAACATTGTTGATCGATCAGGTACCATTCGGAAATTCAAATCTGGTTTTCTATTATCGAACCTATTTGAAATCGTGTTTCGCTAAGGATTAGGTTAGATTGTATGTACAGACGAAGAACATTTTCCCCTAAATCGGGACCGGTTCGAAGTGAATCTGGAGATTTGATGATATGATTGATCGAGTCAAGAACACTTATATTTGATAAGGACTAAATTGTTCTATTGCGTTTCAGTGACAAGCTTTTCAAACTATTTCGAACGGTTATAGTTCATCAAAAAAGAGAATTAAAAAAAAAAAAGCAAAGGGACATTTGTAACAGACTAACATCTACCAATCAAATCAAAGTTGAGTTCCTTTGCTAACAGATCTAGATATATCATTACAAAAATGTCTAACTTGACATTTGTTTAAATACAACTATAATGGGGATAATCTAAGTTAGTAGCGCTTCTTTCTATGTTTAATGCCAAGTTCATTATTTTTATGTACCCAATAAATAGAGACTTAAAAACGCAGGCTATCAATGAGTCTGTATCCTCTGAGATATCTCAAAATTTCAGTTTATCTAAAGCCGGGGCAATTTTTTTCGGTGTCTATTGGGAATGCAGGGAGACAGTATTATTGTGCTTTGAATACGTGCAGAAAGGGTTTGAACGGTCCAGATTTTCCTCATATTGAGATATCTCGGGGGATGTGAATTCGGCAATCAATAGATCATATTAAGCTTATCCAGTTATCCTCTCTCAATATTTCTTTCCTTTTGTTCTTTGCTTATATGAAATCAGTTTGCTTGTTTTGGTCTGATTAATGTAATTACATTCCTGTCACTTGGATTAGAGGTGCATACTACTATGGGGCACTGCAAAGATAAGCAGATGAAATTTGAAGACTATCTTTCCTTTTTTGGCAACCGCCATGCTCACAACCTCACTACCAACCAGCTTAATCAGGTTCTCTTTCTCTCTCCCTCTTTTCCTCCCTCACTTCTGCGATCAATTTTTTCACAATTCATCACATTTAATGAAGCAGATATTGTTCTTGCATGGATTCCGGAAGCTAACAAACAGAAGTTATATTGGACTAACTAAGGTTTGACTTTTCACATTATTTAATTGAGACTATTTCCTATTCAAGCAACGAGAATGATTTTTGCTGCCAAATAATTGCCAAAACTGGCAGAGCCTACTCTTCTTTCCTTTCTCAACACCTTTTTTGATCCAATTTACCTTTTTTCGTAAAATATTCTTTTTTTTAGCACTGTGTTTCAACAGTTCTTTTCGGTGCAGACATTAATCTCCTTGCATTACTGATACCTTACATCTGTTTGGATAGGAGGAGATCATAGTTGCTTTGAGTTCATTTAATCTGATCCCACCTATTAGATTTGGCATGAGTGATTGCAATATACTCTCTGTCACCACTTCCATGTCAGCAGTATCTCTTGAGGAGGTGAAACATGACATGCAAGAGATTGGCTGGGAGGAGTGCCCGGTGGGATCAGTTCTGACAATTAACCCTGCAGCTGCGGCTGTTGCAGACAATTCGACCTCAATTCCAACAAGTCAGAAGAAAAGGAGAGGGAAGGGCAACAGGAGTAGAAATGATGAAAGAAGTGGTTTACAATCCTCTGTAGCAGAGGAAGGCGCCAACAAGGATATTGTCAAAGAAGTGTAAGCCTACCTCAATGATTCTATGCAAAGCTCTTTTTTTTTTTATGTCATGTGCAACAAGAGGTGTTTAATCTGGGAGTTTAATCTCACACTTGTTTTGCTTCATACATTGCTTACCACTTCTCTTGGCTGTTAAAACAAGCCTTGTGTATCCTAATTTTCTATAGCAATCAGAAGAAGTGACACTCAATTGCTGGGGGACTAAATTTATTCTGTAAAATGCAATTTGAATAGGTGCCTGATCTGACTGGATGCCTTTGACTCCTTACTACAGTCTTGTTGTTAGTTCAAATGAAAATAATGAACTTTACTACCTTGTATTCTGTAATTTGAAGTACCTTATTGAGCTAATCCAGAGGGTCTGTTGGATGAAGTTGATCAAACAGGGGAATTACAAGTAGGGTTGTCAATGGGCTGGGCTGGGCCACATTTTGAAAAACCTGGTTTGGCCTGTCTTTATCAAAAGATTGGTCCAACCTGGCCTAGCTGACTGGAGTCTGTATCCCCCCGGGTACCTGAGGTGCAATATATATAAATGGACGGTCCAGATTAACTCCAGCCGGGTCAAACTCAATCCGGTGCCTAAAGAAACTGTCGGGGAGCTGCTTTGAGAGTCATGTCAAGTTGAAATTGGTCCGGATATACTTATTGCACCTCAGGTACCTGGGGGGATCCGAATTCTAGCTAACTGTGAGTCAAGACTTCTTCACCTGAATCGACCAATGAAAAATTCAAGCCATGCCTGGACTAGATGTTTTATTGCCGTTGCCATTGTTTTTCACTCATCTATAATACATATTTTCAATATTCTTTAGTCTATGCAATCAATACTGCCTAATGAACATAGATTTTATTTAAAACAATGTCCCTCTCCTTAGTACCATAGATTTTATCTAAAGCAATACTGCCTACTGAACATAGATTTTATCTAAAACAATGCCCCTCTCCTTAGTACCACACACTAACAGTCCAATTACTGACATCTATATCATTACAAGTTACATACTGTGTTGGTTTGGGCACAGTTTGGGAGGCTTGACCTGGGCTTGGGCCAGCTTGGTTACACAGGCCAAGATGGAATTGATATCCCTATATATGCTTGGTTTGTGGTCTATGCGAGCAGTACCCACTTAGCTGGGGGAATACTTTGGGTGAAGAATTTGACAGAGCAGCTTTTAATTCCTGCAGCACGGATATAGTCAAAACAACACTATATGACTTGTGCACTTTTTGAATCAAAAACTACTTTGTAAAAATGTTTACTCTATACTTCCAATATGTGCCATTTAACCGACTTCAGTATGTAACAGCATGGTGACAAGTTTATTATGGTTGCTAAGATCCAACAGAGCCATTACCAGTGTCTACTATTAGGTACCAACAAAATCAAATAGTAGAAGGGGAAAGGCACTTCATGATGATCTTTTCATTGAGCTTTTTTTCATATAAAAAAATAGGATCTCTGCGGAAATTGTAACAATACAAGTTCTAGCCAAGAGCTCAAAAAATGCTGATCCATACACTTGGTGTGCAAGTGGTAGCGCGAGGATAATTGGTCTTCCTTATAACCGGTTAGCTTTTATTTTTATTTGTTTGTTTGTTTTTTAAATAAGCTAAGTGTAAATTGCCATATGTTTCATTTTACTGAAACAAAACTGTCCCTATAAACTTTGCATATTTACGTAAAACTAAGAAAAAAAAAAACCTATCATATAGCCCCCTTGGCATATACAAAACTACCCATTTTATTTACAAAACAAATTCTGAACCTTATCAGTACATCAAAAGTCAAAAACCCGCCGCACGTTTTCAGGTCAGCCCAGGTTAGCCTTTGTTAGATTTCAAAATTTTCAGTTCCTGTCTTTCACTCAGTTTATGATATCCCAACAAAAAGATTGCCAGCCTGATATCTTTGGGTCTTGTCTAAGCTTCCCTCACTTGTTATTGTCTAGTATAGCTTAGTTTGACATATGATTCTTTTTTACGGGAGCCTTTTCGTGTGTGGGTTTTCTTTTTAAAATTCTCATGATTAATCAGGTGATCAGCTTTAGAAGTAAATAAAAATTGCTTCAATGTTCCTTACTCGGACACTGATATGCACTGTTTGCACTGTAACACCCTTTAAATAACCAACCAAGTTACCTCCAAAGATAAATTCTGACTTCTTGAATTCTGTTGTAAAACAATATAACAAAATTTGAAGATGATGCATTTCTCTCTTCAGTCTTGGTTTCCACAAAATTAGAGAGTTTATAATAAATTGCCAATTCTTTATTGAGTATCCTTACTGTTAGAAGTTGTTATAAGTATTACTTTTTCTCTGTTAATTTAAGCTTCTATTATGGGGCAGGCTGTATTTTAATCATGACACCAGCATTTTAATATAATACTACTGAAATTATGAATAACACTTCTATTATAACAGCCTTTTCTTTTTGGGAAAATAGTGCTCACCTGTTCCTTTTCAATCCACCTAAAATTTATATAAATTGTACTTCTAAATTAAATATTTGTCTCCATTCTCAGGCGTTATTACAGGTGCAGTGAAATGGGCTGCTTTGCCAAAAAGCATATTGATCGGGATGCAAACGATCCTTCGATGTGCATTGTCACTTACAAGGGCCAACATAACCACACAATTCCATAATTGTTATCTGTTGTTTATATATGTTTGCCGCCACATGGATAGTGTTTGCCTCTTATCTTCTTTCATATATTTTCTTGTCTTTTTGTAATCTTTTTGTCTGCAAGGAATTTCAGTAGCTTGTGCATATTTACAATTCAATATATCTACATGTAGTGCTCTACTGGTATAGTGGCATTTATATGTAACACTTCTACCATTTATTTTTCCCCTTAAGAGTATCAATTTCACATTTATAGCATCTTATATAGTCGTCCAGTACTTCAATGGAATGAATGAGAGTAAAGAGAAGCTGAGGCCTATTTTTTTCCCTTTCTGAGTACCGGTAATTGTGGACGATGACAAGGTACCTTGTCTTCTTTTTTTTCTTTGACAACTGTATAAACACAGAGACTAATTTTTGATAAACGAGTGTCAGAAATTATTTGAATTGGACAAAAATTGAGAAAACAGAATTATATTCTTGGAAACTTAAACAGGTTCATTTACAAGCAAGGCGGCTGATATTGATCAAATTCCTAACAGCTACAATTAATAATACTCCAAAGCATAACAAAACGGTATTCCCTCTCCACACAACAAGAAAAAAAAAAAATAACAAGAAAAAAGCAAGAATTTTTTTCTTGTTTGCCAGGTTATCCTCTACACCTCCAATTAAAGAAGAAAATACGTGACACGCCGTGACATGACGTGATAATTTTTTTTTTCCATGTGACGTGATGTGACCACATGTGACGTGACGTAAATTAATCACGTAAAACTTTTTTATATATTTTAATTTAAATTGGTGAGATTCAGAGAAAAAAAGATATCAAAAAATATAAAAATTATAAAAATTGTAAAATAAGTAAATAATGTTGCAAATTTTTTTTTATAGGAAAGGTTGTTGGGTATTTGACATTACTTTAAAAATTCAAATTACAAATATTCATTGGACTAAACTAGAGAAAATAAAAACCAGCACTACACGAGTACCAGTATCACTGAACCTACACTGTAAGAGCAACATGGATATTTCATGTGTACCAAAAAAACTGAAAATTAACTAGAAAAGCTGAATACTTTATGTTTTTTTTCATACCGTGAGGTGACGTGATTAGTTCGCGTGACATGACGTGACGTGTAATTTTCGCTCGAATACGGTCACATCACGCGAATGATCATGTCACGCTAGTCACGTCACATAATCGACTCACGTGATATGACGTAACGTGACATGACGTTCCGTGACACGACTGATCACAGCGTAACAAATTTACTTCTCTACCTCTGATCACAAAACAACGACACTACTTTAGAACTAGTTACCATGGGAATGCCAGCATCATAGATATTTTTGAGAGCCATGCGTACTTAGTATCATCGATAAAAAGCCGGAGTAGAGAATTTTGTTTATTGTTGTAAACAGTTTCTCGGCAAATGAAACGTTATGTACCCCAAATCAAACTTCTTCATGTAATGGCTGCAGTCTAGATCCTGCCTAACTAGTGGAGAAACTAGATTTTTAAATTGTAGGAGTTAAAATGTGAATGAGAGTCAATCATATAAAATTCTCATGTTGCGTATGAGATTGATAAAACTGATTTAGCATAAAATTTGAGATTGAAACTGATAATTTTATTGAAAAAAAAATTGCTGACCTTAATTTCTGGAGACAGGAATTATAATGTCTCCATAGTCTCCAATGGAGCGATTGGGGGTATTGCACTTAATTTTGATTATAAATAATACGAAAACACATTACAAAAAGTATTTTAAACTATTACATTCTTTATTGTTAATTAGTTTTAATATTAAATATGTTAAACAAGATGAAGAGTTAAGAATTAACTGATTGAGAAATGTAAAAACACTATTATTACACAATAAAATATTATTTAATTGTTGTCACTAATTAAAAGAATAAAGTTAGAGGAACATCGTGATATTACCGACATATTATTTCATTTTGGTACAAAATAAACATACGAGTCATCAAGTTTCTTTTCTTAATAGATTAAAAATTGAAATAGATATATTTTCATAATAAATTAAGATTTCCGATAACTAATTTCACGACAGCTAAATACTCATTTCAGCACATTCCGGTAATCAATTCCATGCGTACATGTACTAATGGACTCCCACTTCCCATTCCTACTCGGTTCTCGTAGTTTGTAAAAAGAACGAATCCAAAAATTATGATGAGAATATATATCTCACAATATATATAAATAAAAACTATAACAAATTAGATATGTTGTCCTCTATTTTTTGCTAGTTTTCTAAACAGTACGGACTCTTTATACGCGTCCCATATAAATTTGGATCCCGTAGCATAATAATTAAATATTCTTTAACGAATATTAGATAGTTATAATTCATACTCTTATTAGTAAGTTAATGAATATTTTTTTGTTATACGTATATCATTGATCTGATAAGTCAATAAAGCAAATTTATCCATAAACATTTTATCAAATATGAATCAGATAATTGGATAAACAAATTTCATTAGAAAAATGAGCTCTGGACAGGTCAGGTGGATTGTACAAATTAATTTGTTTATGTTGCAAATTAAATTGGCTAATTGAGTAATTGGTCTATGTACTTAGACGTTTGCGCTCGGATATATTCTACTAATTGAGTAATTGGACAGGTCCGGTGTATTCTACTAATAAATCAGTTTTAAGTGATATTAATTCCGAGATTTTTATTAATATCCAACATTAATTATAAAATATTAATTATACCCAACTTAACTGGATTTTTTTAAATATGCCCAAACTTGTCAAAAAAATGGCCAGTTGGATTAAAAAATCGAATCGACCATTTTTTGGCTGGTTATGAGGTATTTTTTTTTGAAATATTTGTTAGATTACTTCTTTTGATATATAATTAGCATAATTATACTAAAATAAGCTAAGCTACTTGAAATTATGTTAAATTACGCTAAATTAAGCTAAATTACACTAAATTACACTAAATTAAGCTAAATTACGCTAAATTACACTAATTATGCTAAATTACGCTAAATGACGCTAATTACGCTAATTATGCTAATTATATTAAAATACGCTAAATTACACTAAATTATGCCGATTTAGTGCCATCTTTCATAAATAAAAAAATAGTAAAAATTGGTATTCTACAAATTCCTTATATAACCAATTTACTAAGCTACTTAGATAAAAAAATAGAAATGAAAATCTTAATCGGAAACTTCAACTCAAGTTTTGAGACTCTTTCCTTCGTTTTTTGGCAATTCTAAATTTCAAAAAAGTGCAAAGCTGCCACCAACGCATGTATATTTTCACAAGATTTCCAAAAAGTGGTCATTTGCTGAAATCGGACACTCGAGTGCCGTTTTATGGCCGTTGGAAGTTTCGTCGTCGTTTTTCGCCTTCTCAGTGAAGATATCGTATCATTTAGCGTAATTTAACATAATTTTAAGTAATTTAGCGTATTTATAATTATGCTAATTATATATCAAAAGAAGTAATCTAACAAATATTTCAAAAAAAAAAAAACTCCTGACTGGCCAAAAAATGGCCGGTCCGAATTTTTAATCCAACCGGCCTAAAAATTGCCGGTTTGGGCATTTTTAAAAATACCCAGAAAGTTTGGGTACATTTGATATTTTTAATTTTATGTTGGATATTAATAAAAATGTCGGTATTAATTTGGACACAGAATTATTTATAATTGTATGTCTAACAGTCTATAGATCCCTATGTAGTCCTTGATATGGCCTTTTTATCTATTAAACAAATTAAATAGAGGAGGTTTTAGAGAGTCCGGCTACTATACCACTAGTGTCATTTCAAACTAAATAACACCACATCTTAAACCATTAGATATACTTTAATATTCGTGTACAAGATAGCGCTGGAATGACACTAGTGTTTTGTACGAATATTAAAGTAGATCTAATGGTTTAAGATGTGGTGTTATTTAGTTTGGAATAACACTAGTGGTATGGTAGCCGGACTCGGTTTTAGATATGTTTATTTTTTCATACATCAATTTGCATCTCCAGTTCCTTGGAATTCAGATCGAGTGCAGTATCCGACCGCGTAGAATGAGATGTGAGTTATTTTAATCTGGCACGAATCCCAAAATAGACCCCTTTAAATTTATATAAGCACCGTATTAATTTAGATCAAGCCGGAAGTATTGCATTTAATCCAGTATTGTTTACAAAGAAATAGAAAATTTCGAGGTTCTTTTGATATAAAATTAAGAGGTTAAAAAAAAATACACACCCAATTAATAGAAGTTAAATACACCGAGTTGATTATTAACGCGAGAATGTAAAATTAAAGTTATTAATATAACAACTGGCACATGGTACGTCACTAAATTGTAAGTGGACCTTTTTTTTGTTTTTATTTCCAAAAGCACCGAGCATGTCCTCTTTTAATGACGTGTCAATAGAAATTCATTTTGTTTTTTGTTTTATTGCATCAAGATCTTTAAATGTCAAATATAAATACTGTGGTGAGTTTTCCCGACATTTTTATTAATATCCAAAGTTTAATACAAATTATTAATTATGCCCAAAATCAGACCAATTATCGAAAAATACCAATGGCCGGCTTAGGTCCCTCCCTAAGCCGGCCATTTTCTGGCCGGCTTGATACCTTTTTTTTTTTCCCCGTTTTTCAGAGAGAGACATTATGAAGATCAAAGTATTGAAATTTAACACTGAAAATTTGAAATTTTTTGTTTAAATTTTTTGTTATATTACTTATTTTGATATATAATTAGCATATTTGTACTAAAATATGCTATATTAATTGAAATTATATTGAATAACACTATATTATGTTAAATTATGCTAAATTACATTACATTACTTTACAATACGCTATATTAATTGAAATAGCTATATTGTGCTACTATTTTTTATGTTGTGCTACTATTTTAATGTTGTTATATTTTCTGTTTAGCATTATCATGATAATTTATTTTGATCTGTAAAATATACAAATAGTACCATAAAAGCACACATACACAAGAACCGAAATATAGAATAATCCAAATATACCAAACATAAATAGTATATCAAATATAAATAGTACAAAACTAGTAAAAATACAACTAAAACGGAGAGGGGGAATATCGCTGAGGCGGTACTCCGGCGTTCGCCCGGCTCCAGCGCGGCCAGGCTCCGTCTCTCTCGGGCTCATCTGGGGCATCGGCAGACCTCAGTATCCCATCTGGCATCGCCCGTGGAGACTGTCGGTACTGGCGGAGGTGTAGCGAAGATAGATGCGGCAAACCCAGTCCCAAAGGCAGGCTGAGTATGAGACCCGCTACCACTAGCCTCTCCATCATGCGGCATCTCTGTGCCATATCGGGGCCATGCCGGTGCCGACATGAAACTCTCCTCGAACTCATGGAGACTGCACGAGAGGGACTCGTACTCAGAAGTATCGGTCTCCGCAGGTGGTGGCTGTGGTGGCATCTCTGTTGGACCCTGCAATCATACACATAAATTATTAAATTTGATCTGAATGAAGAAATTTATTAAAACCTGGCAGATACTGAAGTATGACATACATGAGGTTGCACCAGACGTCCATGCTCGTCGTACCATGCCGTCCACCCAATGTCGGACAATACCCAACGATGGTAGTCCCACTCTGGATGTGAATCGGGAGAAAATGGCATATCATCTAGCAGAACCGGGCTCGGATCGGGCTCCTGCGGATCTATCTCACGCCAGTTGATGTTCTCTCTGGCGTCTCGCAGCATACCGATGATCTTTCCACCGTGCCTGGCATCCTCAACCACATTCGCATTCTTCTTGAGGGTGCGGTACCCAAGCTGTCTCCAGTTCTTCTTTCCCAGCATACGAATCCCATGCCCGCACTCCTTGATCGTGGCCAAAAGCTGAAAAAAATTTGGCATGTCAGATCAAACCTGATGTACTACTAAGTTAGACCAAAACTATGTGGTTTTAGGTGCTTTACCTGGCGAGCCCATGAACGACCGTTGGGATGGTAACCATCATCCGTTTTGATCATGTCGCGGAGATGGGCACCGTAATCACCCTGCAGATAGACACTCGCCATGCAGACCTGCGTGTACCATACATCGTACCTCAACTGGGGATCCCCCTGGGTCTGCTGATACACATCTGGCTCGTGATAGAAGTCTATATAATGAGGATCCTGGGCCGTCCCGTAGTATGCATCGTAATGGGTGCTCCAGTCCCTATCCAGTCGCCCTCGGTGGGTAACGCTGTAAGAAAGACGTTAGTTGCAATAAAAATCTATCAAGTAATATGATGTATTTAACAATAAATACAATAGACTACGACTTACCTGTGCAGGTCTCTATGCGTGGAACTCGGCAAAGATGGATCTCTGGGAATCAACACCGCTCGACCAAACTGGCGGAGCACCCGATCTGGATAGTGGTGCTCCACTGTCCTGAAATGTATGAGTGGACCTCGATAGAACCACATCGCCCGCTCCTGCTCGTCAGTCACACTGCCCGGCAAGAGGAACTTCTCGTACAACTGATCGTACGTCGTCCACTCAACAAGAGCCTCAGGCAAACTCTGAAGCTCTGACCGGACTGGCCTGATCCCAACGGTAGCACCGTGGGTTCGATCCTGATAGTGGTGGAAACCGTACCACTTCTTGGCTTATGCCGGGCATCTAAACACATCTGGCTCTCCCCAATCCGGCGCCTCATTGGGGATAGGACGGCCCACCGGTAGCCGTGACCACGACCAGTGCTGAAGCAGGAGTACCGGCCCATACATCTGCTTCGCCGTCGGCTTCATTTTCAAGAACATTACACGTCAGTGTATTTTGATGGATTGATTGATTAAATAATTTACACTAAAATAAGAGTTGGTGACTTACCTCACTACTACGACATAGGTGGGAGTACAGATACGCCAGGACAGCTCCACCCCAGTTGTACGACGACGGCTGCTCAAGGTTCATCAGCAACGGGAGATACATCATCGGCATCTGATCACCGCTGGAATCAGGAAACATAACAGAACCAAAAAGGTCCATCACGTAGCCCCGTGTATATCTGCAATATAAAACATATAAAAATTCTAATAGAATCATCGTATTATAAATTAATTAGTAGAAACAAGTTATAAAATTTACCTCTGAATCTCCAGCTCGGTGGAATCTGCCGAGAGACCCGTGATGAAGTGCTGCCGTAACCTCGTCATCTGCAAATAGAACTTCGACCTCCCATGTTTCCCAATGATATAGGAAGGCTCAGCTCCCAACAACTCCTCGACATAACCTGCGAATCTGGTGCTGTCAGAGACGCCGCCGACGGGTGTGCCACGGATAGACAAACCCCAGAGAGCACTCACATCCTGAAGAGTCACTGTCATCTCTCCGAATGACATGTGAAACGTGTTCGTCTCGGAACGCCATCGCATTGATGATGAGAGATGCATTGATGATGCTCTTCTCTGTCCGCACGATGTCCACAACCTGGTAGAGACCCAGGTTGACGAGGTACGGCTCCATCACCTCGTAGTACTTCATGTGAACGCACCTCAACTTCACATCTAGAAGATCCGTGTCCTGCGTTGAAAAAGGTAATCCGCATGGTGATAACATAATAAAATTTAAACCCAACAAAATTTAATGAAAATATAAGAAAAGGAACGTACCTCACGAGAAGCCAGTGAGACTCGGTGCTCGATGCGGGGAATCCACAGGAGAGGACTGATGTGCTCCGTGTTGCTAGTACTGATGCTCGTCCACTACTGGACGCTGGGTAGGCCATGCTCTAGGCATCCTAAATATTGGTCAAACGTGCTAATTTCAGTAAAATTACGCTTAATCAGCATAACTATGGTAAAAAAGGCCGAAATATCCTAAATATTGGTCATCTGTGCTAATTACACTAAATTACGCTTAATTAGCCTAATTATGGTAAAAAGGACCAAAATACCCTAAATGTTGGTCAAACGTGCTAATTTCGGTAATTACGCTTAATCAGCCTAATTATGGTAAAAAAAGGCCAAAATACCCCAAATATTGGTCAATTGTGCTAATTACACTAAATTACAACAACATAATCTAAATTATAACACCTAAAATCTAAATCATAAACCCTAAAATAAATAAATTAAAAATTAAATTAGATAAAAAAAAATTACCTCAAAGAAGAGAGAATTCGGTTGAGAGATGAGAATTGTGAGAGGAGAGAGAGAAACATGGGTATATAAAGGGTGAAATGCGGGAGAAAAAAAAAAAAGGTACCAAGCCGGCCAGAAAATGGCCGGCTTAGGGAGGGACCTAAGCCGGCCATTTTCTGGCTGGCTTGGGTATTTTTCGATAATTGGTCCGATTCTGGGCATAATTAATAATTTGCATTAAACTTTGGATATTAATAAAAATGTCGGTGAGTTTTCTATGAATGTGCCAAACTTCTATCCCAAATTAATATTGTATTTGTTGCGTATACGATTTTCAAAGACATACACTTTATAAATTATCCAGACAATTAAAATATATATTTTAGGCTGTTGCTAAATGTGCCGATATTTTTATTAATACCCCAAAAAAAAAATTATCAAATCTGCTCCCACCCCAAACTTATTTTTAAATCTACCGTAACCGCCCGTCCACTGGGCGGTCCACATTTTCCACCTGACCGCCCAGCAGCCGGGCGGTCCACTCTTCATAGCTGACCTCCCAGCTGCTGGGCGGTCCGCTATTATTTTTTTTTATGGCGGTTTTATGTTTTAATTTGTTTGAATGTTTTATATTAAATTGTTGTAATGATTTGTTTGAATGTTTTATATTAAATTGTATGACAATATTTATTATTTGTTGACGATTATATTTTTATAATTGACGATTATTTTTATATGTTATGTAATTGTCTAGCTTTAATATAATTGATTAGTTTTATATTTAGTTTGTTAATGTTTAAATATTTTTAAATGGTAAGTCTAAATGGTAAGTCTAAACAACAAAAGTAGGTCATCTAAATGGTAAGTCTAAACATGAAACATAACAGTCCAAACATGAAATATAATAATCCAAACATAAAATACTAGAAACCTATCAAACTAAAAAAATATAAAAGCCCTAACGGCGACGACGAGGGCGAGGTCCGGAGAGCTCCAACCTAGTAGGTGCATGGCGGTCCCTCTGCGAAGGAGGACGCCTCTGGTGAACCTCATCCACCTGCATGTCATCGTGTACGGCCTCGCGCGCCCATGGATCCTCCCCCAGGTGTAATGCATGCTCCTTGTTCGCTCCCGAATGAGAGGTACAGAGTTTCACCACAGCCTAAGCTGTGGAGTTTAAACCCTATTCAACTCTTTGACGAAGGTTGCAAGTGCACAACCCTGTCGTGTAGTTAGAACGGGTGTCGATCCTCAGGGACGGTTTATTTTCTGAACTTTAACTATTCCTAATTAGGTACTAGAAGTTTGAATGTTTGGGGTTTGTCTATTTCCTAAGATGTATGAACATGTAAAAGAATGAAACAAAAGAATATATGAACAAGTAAACTAATGTATAGACAAGTAATGAATCGACTAAATTTTGTGTTTTGTACTATGTATAAAAAGGTGTGTTTCAAGGGTTTCAGATTTCATCTTCAACTTTACTGCTCAGGACCTGCCACGCGACCCGCATGCTCTCGCATGCGACCCTTGTGACGCGACCCGCATGCTCTCGCATGCGACCCTTGTGACGCGACCCGCATGCTCTCGCATGCGACCCGCTTGGCCTTGAGCGCCCTGGACCTGGCACGCGACCTGCAAGCTGTGGCTTGCGATCCTCGTGATGCGACCCGCGTGATATGTCACGCGACCCGCATGGCCCCTGAGCTGAGTCTGCACATGTCAGAAACTTGTTGTTTAAGTCGTGTAAGGCTAGATTGACCGTACCTAGTGTCACTGAACCTCAACTTTCGTGTGTTGGCTTAGCTGACCTGGTTTGGAACTGCAATTTCACCTTCTCAAGTTTAATCAAGCTGTTTGATCTAAACCTAAGTTCTCAATTCTGTTTACTAAAGGTATCTACAAGCTGAAGTAGAAACTTTCACCTTTCGGCTACTCATTGATCTACAAGCTGAAGTAGAAACTTTCACCTTTCGGCTACTTATTGACCTCACCTTTCGGTTCTCAGACCTACCTCAAGTACTTAACATAATTTGCAAGAAACGTCAAGCCTTTGGTACAAGAAGAAATGCCAAAGGCATTCAACAGTAAGCAATCAAGAATCAAACAATTCAGATCAAGCAATCACAAATAATACAAGAATCAAAGAAACACGAAATAACAATAAGAATCAATCCATATGCATCATCAAGTAAAGTGTCAGACTACAAATCCAAACCCTCGAAACTACAGTATCTACTCAGACATCAATAAAATCAAAACAAGAGAGAGAAAGAGGAAGCAAATCATTGTCAGAGAAGGAGGAGTGAAGAGGCTCGAAGCTTCTGGAGTCTTCTTCACCAAGTTGAGTAGCTCCAGATCCTCCAGATCGCCTCTCCTCTCCAGATCGCCTCTCCTCAGGCGCCAAGCTCCCTTCCTGGCGATCAGATCCCTTTTTTGGGAAGATATCGGGGGTCCCCTTTTCTCAATTCGCGCAGGCCTTATATAGGCATCTTAACGGGCTTAAATCGGGTCCTGGCGCAATTAACTCGACGCGGGTCGTGTGCCAACTCATGCGGGTCGCGTCGAGCTTTCTGAAAAGTGGTCATACGCTCAAAACGGAGTTACGAGTCAAAAGTTATGATTGTTTTAAGTTCGGTGCTGAAATCTCAGGATCTGATGCGACCCGCGTGAGATCTGACGCGGGTCGCGTGGGGGAAGTCAGAACTCTGCCTGCTTTGCCTATTTTCGCCTATTTCCTGCAAATCAACCACAAACTGCAGCAGTACCATATTCTAATTGATTTTCAATGTAAACTATGCAATTTAGTGGTCGAAAACATAAGGCCTGGTATGAAAATAGGTCGAAATAATAGATGAAATATAGACATATCACTCCTCATAGATCCCCGCCTGTGTACGCAACACCCGCGGATCGGCCTCCCAAGTAGGAGGATACGTGGCCGGAGGCGGTGTGCCAAATATAGCAGAGGCAAAGCCATCTGCAGTCTGCGCCCCACTCCCACTGGCCTCGCCGTCGTGCTGTCTGGGCTCCATATACTGCGGTCTGTAGGAGCTAGCTGGCTCCCATTCGCCCTCATCTCCAATGAGGTCATCCAATGAGAAAACAGTGTGCTGCACTGGATCTCCATGCTCGGTCTGCATGTAAGCAATGTTAATTTTGCTACATACATAGAAGTAACGAGTAAATTAATTAAATAATGAACTTTTGCTACCTTGGTCTGCTGCACTGGAACTCCATGCTCGTTGTAGTACGCGTTCCACGCATTGTTGTTCAACACCCATTGGTGGATCGCCCAACCCGAGTCATCATCTGCAGAAATGAAGATAAATTAATAAGAATGATATTTTAGAGAGACACTTAATAATGATCATTTGTATGACATATTATTACCTGCAGGAGGTGGCGGCATCTCCTCAGCGTAGATAGGGGCTCTAGGCTGCTCCGGATCTGGTGGTGGGGCCTTTATCTCGCGCCAATTGATGTCCTCCCCAACATCGTGCAAACATACCAACGAGGCGCCCGTCCCAGCCAGAGTCTGTTCGTATTTTTCTATAGCTTAATTATGAACCCTAATACACCTAATTTGATTGCAAGCATACAATCTTGCCAAGTAGTATTTCGGGTGTCGAATCCACAGGGACAACTCGTAAAGTACTGGTTCTCACCAATTCATTAAGCTAGACAGACAAAGTTTGAGTTGGTTGCTAAATCTAATTAAATCAAAGGAAGCAAATAATAAAAGTCTTGGGTCTGATTCAAGAGTTGGAGTTCCAGGGGCTTCGGCATTCCTATCCACTAGGGTCTCAATCTACTCGATTCGTGTTCCTAAAGCATACGTGTGTGTTTCTAAAGTGATAATAGCGTGCACTTCACGGTTAAGTACCTCGTGGGCTAATATCGTACTTTTAGGTTACCTCGGACTTCTCGGTTAAGTACTTCGTCCTAATAACCTATTCTTTACTCTTTTTGTTCGGGGAGTTAATACAAGTGATTTTTAGTCATTGAATAAATCCCTAAATCCATGTATTGGAGGAGTAAGGTTAAACCACACAATCCATGCATAAATCAAGTATTAAAAGAGTAAATCACTAATAGTCAATAAAAACTACAAATCGAGCAAGATAGAGAGCACCTAGTTTCGAGTTTTACATGCCATCGCCCCTAGAGAGGAGATTAGCCTCTCATAAGGGCGAGAATAGTCACAAATGGGAGAAATAGTTTGTTACCAAAGTCTAGAGAAAGGAAAATAGAGTAGAGAATGCAAATCCAAACACAAATCTCTTCTCCCTTGAGTTTCTCCTTCTCCAAATCGCCCTAGATCTGAAGCCCTAGCTCTTGAGGTCGTTCCCAGCTGAGAAGGAAGACTAAAAAGTGAACTACCCCCTTTGGGGAAGGAGGTTCGGGCTTTTAGAATGGGTCTGGACCTGTAGCAGCCCAAAATTCGGAAACTGTGAAGAATTTGCGGGTCGCAATAATGGTGCAGAATCGTGGCAGTGAGCTGTCTAGGTTCCGATCGTGTCCGGACTTGCTCCAAATTCTTCCCATTTACTTCTAGAACCTGAAAATACATGAAAGCATAGCAGTATCTCGAACTTGGTGCAATATCTAAACTAAATGGCTTTAAACCAATAAAAAGGGGATAGATTTAGAGACCAAATCCTACCGAAAATATATATGAAATTTAGGCTTATCAGAGTCCTCCACAATCGGTGCATTGTGTTGGAGCATTTGACATCCTATCGCTCTCTAACTTTTTCTCGCCATGCACACCAAGCTGTGTGCCACTCCTCTAATAGCGGTCAAAATCTGCACACAATGTATTTTCATTATTATTATTAGAAGATGAATAAATAACTACAATTTTTTAAGCATGTCAGTTTCATTTAAACATACCGAACGAGCATGGATCGGGCCGAAAGGCAAGTAAGTCCTAGATTCGTCACCCGTGAGTCTCCGTCGAAGAGCATCACCATAGTTCCCCTGTAGATAAACCGTCGGCATGCCCCATCTCTGGTACCAGACTAAATATCGCAATCTCCAAGGCCCGACCGGCATAGGGGCATCAATAGCTGGAGGCGGGTTCCATAAGTGATCCTCCGGTGATGCAGCACGCTGGTAATGCTCCCAGAAACGCGTGCTCCAGTCGACTTTGGGCTTGTTGTGTTTAGTGCTGCAATATAAATTAATTAGTAACGTGTATGGCTGAACAAGTAATAAAATAGACAAACAATAAGGCAGTGGTTAGTTACCTGTGCAGCTGGGTGGTCTGCTGCTCGCCCAACTCTGGAAAATCAGGGACATAGGCATCCAAGCCAAACTGACGGGGCACTCGATCAGGATAGTGATACTCAACTATTCAGAAACATACGCACGGCCCCCGATAAAAATAGAGATATCTCTGCTCTAATGTCAGCTGGCACATAAGACCCCTATCGTAGAAGAGACGATAGGGGTAACAGGTGATGCTCGCCTCGTGAAGCATCTGGAGCTGACCCCGGACATACGAAATCCCCACAGACCTCCCCCTGCCCGTGTCCTCGTATGTGTGGGGAGTACCCCATATGGTACCGTACCCCGGACGTCTCTCGGGGTCATCTCCCATCCATAACCCCGCCTGAGCTGGAGGAACAGGCCGACATACCGGTATATGCGACTAGGACCACTGCTGGAGTAGAAGAAGCGGTCCGGCAATCTGCTTGTTCGTCGCCTAAATTTTGGACATGCGGTGCACTTCTGGTAAATATGGAACCCTAAGATTTGTAATAAAAAAATTAAAATATTTGTACAAACTTACCAGACAAGTATGACACAAGCTCCGGTATAAGTGGGCGAGCATGGCTCCACCCCAGTTCCACCTCGACGGCCGCAGAATGTGCCTCAGCAGAGAAAGGAACATAATCGGAACTGCGTCACCGCTGTAATCGACAAACATGACGCTGCCACATAAATCCATGACAAACGCCCTCACGTACCTGCAATATAAATTAGAGACATAAATAACTACAATTTTTGTTGAATCCGTAACATATTTTAATTTGCAACTGTTTGTGATTACCTCAGAACGGCCCGCTCGTCACGTGTATCGGGGATGATCCTACACCGGTGGAAGTAACTGCGGAGCGCCGCAAGACTAATGCAGTATTTGGAATACCGGTACTCCTCCTCCTGCTCTCCTTTCTTCTTCTTTAAGTCGGTCGGATCGGCCCCCAGCAGCTCCGGTATCATGTCCATCAGGTCCGGATGGTCTGAGACACCACCGATGGGGTCGCCATCTATCCGTAAACCCCATAAGGTGCTGACATCACCTAGTGTGACTGTCATCTCCCCAACCGGAAGGTGAAATGTATGCGTCTCCAGTCGCCATCTCTCCACTAGACCGCAAACGAGAGCTTGGTCAATATCACAGTGAGGCATGGTGGCCAACTGATACAACCCGAGATGCATGATGCACTGCTCCATCAATGGGTGACAGACGTATGGCATCTCGGGGGTGCGATGCCTCACTGTCATCATCGTCGTGTCCTGCATTTTACAATGATTTCAATATAAACGTCTAATTATCTGTAATATTAAATAATGCTATTTAAATTAGGAATACAAATCCAACGTACCTCCATAGATGCAAGTGAGACACGGTGACGGACATGTGGGGTCCTGATACCTCGCATATTTAGTCTATTTTAGGCCTGTTTTAGTACCGGATTCGTGCCCTAATTCACCAGAATCATGTGCATTTCATCAATATATCTTTAGAATTTGGTACTGCTGAGTGTTTGTTTGTTTTCTGCAGGTTTGGAGCAAAACACACGAAGAAACGGCGTTTGGGATGATCTGGTACGGCCCTTACCAGGTTTGGTACGGGTCTCACCAGACTTAGCCGATTTCAGCTCATCACACCTGGTACGGCCAGGCCTTACCACTTTGGTACGGCCCTTACCTAAAGGCGGCCTGACAGATCCAGAAATTTCAGCACCGAACTTAAAACAGTCATAACTTTTGACTCGTAACTCCGTTTTGAGCGTATGACCACTTTTTGGAAAGCTAGTGAGAAGATCTACAGTCTCACCACGCCTGGTACGGCCAGGCCGTACCAAATTGGTACGGGCCGTACATAAAGGCGGCCTGACAGATTCAAATTTTGGCAGAGGCTATTTAAGGCGAGGAGCTCTCCAATTTCGACATCCAATTCATTCCAGATCCACTTGAGAGCACAGTAAGAGAGAGAAAGAGAGCTAAGGAGCTAGGAGCAAGAAGGAAGGAAGAGGAAAGAGGCGAAACTCGACGGATCTAGCTTCCTCCTCTCGATCCCTTCGATCCATGGCTATCTCTCTCCCTTTTATTGTATTTTTAGATCTGATTATGTGCTGTGAGTAGTTCTTTTAGTTTCTAGGGTTAAAGATTGATTCTTGATTTGTTTTGACTTTCTTTGACTTGTATCTTGTATGAACTCTTTAGTTTGATTGATTGTGATTTACTTTGATATCTTTTGCTTTGCTTGCTGTGATTGTTGTATGATGTGCCTCTAGGTTTAGATCGAACCTATCAAGGTCATGTGATCATCTCAATCTCTCATCCAAATCAAATGCTTAGGGTAGAATAGTTCGAATTGAAGCCGAAAGGTTGAATTCTCCTCTAATCGACAGATTAGAGGGTGCCTTAGACCTCCAATCAACCAGCTAGGATGTAGAAACCCTAAAAGGCAATCAATTGCACTCCAACCTAGATCTTGATCCAACAAACGATGGTTGAGGGTTAGGAACCTTAGGTATGGTCTATTGAACCTTTCTAAAGAGTTTAGCACAAGGTACCAGCAAAGGAATGCATTCACTCGAACTGGTAGGTTCTGTTCTGGGAAGCCAGTACGGGTCTTACCAGGGTGGTACGGCCTTGCCTTACCAAGTGAAGTACGGCCAAGCCGTACCAACTTGGTACGGGCCGTACCACTAGAGGCAGATCAGAGATGAAGTCTGAAACCCTGGGAACGCCTTTTATCCATAATCAAAACACAATTTACATTTCTTCTAGCATTTTATTACATCTTCTTGAATTGTTTGACTTGACCCTTTAGGAAATTAAATACCAAACCAAACCTTTTCCACTTCTAGTTTTCAATCGAGTTTGTTTAGAATCTAACCTCGCAATTAACCGTCCCTGTGGATCGATACCCGATTATACTACTCGATAGGGGTTGTGCACTTGCATCCCTTACTCGTGGAGTGTAAACGCGGTTTTAAAAGGTACGCCCTCAAGCGTACCGAAACTTGCGTTGCGTTCTGCGCATCGAACAAGTTTTTGGCGCCGTTGCCGGGGACGGTAACCAATTGCCTAGTTAGATTTTACCTTAGTTAATCTAGACTTTATTTTGTATCCTTTATTTTCTTTTATTTTGTTTCTTTTATTTATTTATTTTCTCTTTTTCAGGAACACTATGGCGATTACTATCTGAGGAGCTCGAGACACCATGGATCTCATGTACAACATGACGACAGACCAACATTGGTTTGGCCGCGACAATTTTCAAGCTGGAGGAGGCGGCCGATCCAAAGCTGATCAGATCGCAGCTCTTTATGCTAGAGCTGCCGAGCTAGAGGAGGCCATGATCGCAGCTCTTTATGCTAGAGCTGCCGAGCTAGAGGAGGCCATGGAGAAGTATTCAATCAGAATGAGCGTGAGGGCAGCCAGAAACCAGCAACCACAGCCATGTGCCATGTGTGGGGACAGGAGACACTCTTACGAGTATTGCCCACTGGCTGATTGGAGTGAGGAACCGGAGCAGGATGGCTATATCAGCAACAACAATTGCAATTTCTACGACCCTGCACCATTCGATGACTCGAACAATTGCGTATTCCAACCCGACCCACCCGAGCCGTACGTTGATCCCGCTGAGATCGAATTCATACACGAGCAAGGGAAGGTGAACCAGATGCTGTGGGAACAGTTGCAAAACATGTCCACCCAGATGGCCGCTCAAAACAAGCTGTTGGAGCAGTTGAGTCACATCATCACCTCACGCCAATCTCAACCTGAAAAGCTGCCAGCTCAGCCAGAATGCGAAGGACCAGCCCAGCCAACAGACCAGACCGCATTTGACGCGACCCGCATCATTGAGACACGACCCGCATCTCCACCTGAAGAGCATATGGACGCGACCCGCATGCCACTCGATGCGACCCGCATGCCGTGTTCTGATGACCTGGAGACCAAAGGAAGCGAGTCGAATTGGTCAACATGCGATGCCATTCCACCTGATGCGACCCGCGTCAAGACCCAGACAGAGCGGCTGACTCCTGAGCTCAAGCCTCTTCACCTCAGGTATGAGCTTCTAGACCCAGATAGATGTCGTCCTGTGATCATAAGTGCAGATCTTGAACCCGATCGGACTGCTACACTCTTGGAGAAATTGGAAGCGCACAAAAGCGCGATCGGGCGCTCGATCAAGAACTTGATGGGAATCTTGCGGATTCTTATGATGCAAGAGTGTGATCGCATGGGCCGTGTACCTCAGAAGTGGGTGCTCCCACCAGTGCCACCTGATCCACCTCCCACCAACCAGTGAGACGCCCCCGCCTCATCCCTCGCTCACCATCTAGTAAGTTTCCATATTTTCTTCTATTTACTTTTTCCTTGTGTGAATTCAAGCATTGAGGACAATGCTTCATTCAAGCTTGGGGGGGGGTGGAATAGAAGAAAATTGTATCTGCATTTAGACATGTTTATTTTTCAAAATTTTGCATTTTTAGGTGATAAATTTGTGTGATTGCTAGAATTAGGGACTTGTTTGAAAACTTTTGTTTGTGAGTTGATGACCTTGGGAAATTAGAAATAACCTCATAATTGACCAAATAGAACTAATTAGGAACAAATGGTTCGAGATTTGTAAAATTGGAAACTTGAATGTCGAGATAGCATTTAGAAACTGAATTGTGCCTTTCAAACATGGAAATAGGGATTTCAAATAAAGAAAGGTTGGGATATCCGTAGGTGTGAATGAACGCTAGTGGATGTGTGTATTCATGGTATGTGCAAATAAAAAAAAAAAGAGAAGAAAGAAAGAAAACAAGAAAACAAAAGAGAAAAGAAAATAAAAAGAGATGAAAAGATGGAGAACATAAGAGTACTGGCAATAAGCCTTGCATGGGCGCCTTTGAGCTCGTCTCCCAATTAGAAATAAAAGAACATATCAACACACAAAGTCCGCAACTTTCTGACCTAAGCTTGATTCAAGCTTGGGGGTGCCAAAAAGGGAAAATCTCTACAAACGACGGCATACTTTAGTGAAAGAATGATAAATCGATAAATTCGAGTAATCAACTTTGCAAGACTTGAAACATTTAGAGTTTGAGGTTTTATTAATCAATTTTTGAGGTGAATCACAATTGACCAAGGGAAGTCCGAATCATAGCAAAAAGATTCTTGCGTTCTTTTATTGTAGCAATCATGTAAGTTTTCACATTTAGGCTTGTATCCGCATTTAGATTTAGTTGTCCAGCACTTTTACCCGAGTTTGAAACTTTTTGCTTGAGGACAAGCAAAGGTTCAGCTTGGGGGAATTTGATACCTCGCATATTTAGTCTATTTTAGGCCTGTTTTAGTACCGGATTCGTGCCCTAATTCACCAGAATCATGTGCATTTCATCAATATATCTTTAGAATTTGGTACTGCTGAGTGTTTGTTTGTTTTCTGCAGGTTTGGAGCAAAACACACGAAGAAACGGCGATTTGGGATGATCTGGTACGGCCCTTACCAGGTTTGGTACGGGTCTCACCAGACTTAGCCGATTTCAGCTCATCACACCTGGTACGGCCAGGCCTTACCACTTTGGTACGGCCCTTACCTAAAGGCGGCCTGACAGATCTAGAAATTTCAGCACCGAACTTAAAACAGTCATAACTTTTGACTCGTAACTCCGTTTTGAGCGTATGACCACTTTTTGGAAAGCTAGTGAGAAGATCTACAGTCTCACCACGCCTGGTACGGCCAGGCCGTACCAAATTGGTACGGGCCGTACATAAAGGCGGCCTGACAGATTCAAATTTTGGCAGAGGCTATTTAAGGCGAGGAGCTCTCCAATTTCGACATCCAATTCATTCCAGATCCACTTGAGAGCACAGTAAGAGAGAGAAAGAGAGCTAAGGAGCTAGGAGCAAGAAGGAAGGAAGAGGAAAGAGGCGAAACTCGACGGATCTAGCTTCCTCCTCTCGATCCCTTCGATCCATGGCTATCTCTCTCCATTTTATTGTATTTTTAGATCTGATTATGTGCTGTGAGTAGTTCTTTTAGTTTCTAGGGTTAAAGATTGATTCTTGATTTGTTTTGACTTTCTTTGACTTGTATCTTGTATGAACTCTTTAGTTTGATTGATTGTGATTTACTTTGATATCTTTTGCTTTGCTTGCTGTGATTGTTGTATGATGTGCCTCTAGGTTTAGATCGAACCTATCAAGGTCATGTGATCATCTCAATCTCTCATCCAAATCAAATGCTTAGGGTAGAATAGTTCGAATTGAAGCCGAAAGGTTGAATTCTCCTCTAATCGACAGATTAGAGGGTGCCTTAGACCTCCAATCAACCAGCTAGGATGTAGAAACCCTAAAAGGCAATCAATTGCACTCCAACCTAGATCTTGATCCAACAAACGATGGTTGAGGGTTAGGAACCTTAGGTATGGTCTATTGAACCTTTCTAAAGAGTTTAGCACAAGGTACCAGCAAAGGAATGCATTCACTCGAACTGGTAGGTTCTGTTCTGGGAAGCCAGTACGGGTCTTACCAGGGTGGTACGGCCTTGCCTTACCAAGTGAAGTACGGCCAAGCCGTACCAACTTGGTACGGGCCGTACCACTAGAGGCAGATCAGAGATGAAGTCTGAAACCCTGGGAACGCCTTTTATCCATAATCAAAACACAATTTACATTTCTTCTAGCATTTTATTACATCTTCTTGAATTGTTTGACTTGACCCTTTAGGAAATTAAATACCAAACCAAACCTTTTCCACTTCTAGTTTTCAATCGAGTTTGTTTAGAATCTAACCTCGCAATTAACCGTCCCTGTGGATCGATACCCGATTATACTACTCGATAGGGGTTGTGCACTTGCATCCCTTACTCGTGGAGTGTAAACGCGGTTTTAAAAGGTACGCCCTCAAGCGTACGAAACTTGCGTTGCGTTCTGCGCATCGAACAGGTCCAAAGAAGAGGACTAAATGTGTCAGGATGATGAGGGGGATAATCTCCAAAGGGAGCATCTACACCGGACGTCTCTGCACCGGATGCCGCTGCACCGGAATCCTCTGCACCGTGATCATGTGAACTCTCCCCCGTCTCCAGAGGGGCATCCCATGCACGTCCCCGTATAGTTCTGACCATACTATATTTCAATAAGCAGAAGATTCTATCTTATAAATCCTGATTTATAAACCCTAACTTATAAACTCCAATTTTGTCAACCCTGAATCCTAATTTAACAATTCAACCCTAAACCCTAATTTACCAATTCAACCATAAACCCTAATTTAACAGTTCAACCCTAAACCCTAATTTAACCGTTCAACCCTAATTTAAACAATTCAATCCTAAACCCAAATTTAACAATTCAACTCTAAACCCAAATTTAAAAATTCAACCCAAATTTAACAATTCAACCCAAATTTAACAATTCAACCCTAATTTAACAATTCAACCCTAAATCCAAATTTAACAATTCAACCATGAACTCTAATTTAACAATTCAACCATAATTTAAACAATTCAACCCTAAACCCTAATTTACCAATTCAACCATAAACCCTAATTTAACAATTCAACCCTAAACCCTAATTTAACCGTTCAACCATAATTTAAACAATTCAACCCTAAACCCAAATTTAACAATTCAACCCTGAACCCTAATTTAACAATTCAACCCTAAACTCTAATTTAACAATTCAACCATAAACTTGGAAACCCTAATTTTGAACAATTCAATCGTGTCGGGAAAATTAACAACCCGCACAAGATAATTAACAATTCAATTCTACCAATCGTTCCAATGCCAATACAAGATACAAAATATAAATTAAAAAAATTATTTAGAGACTTACTCTAAAATAATCGGATTGTCGCCGAGATGGCCGAAAATTAGGGTTCGGGTGAGAGAGAGAGAGAGAGAGGAAGAGGGAGAGGAAGAGAGAGAGTGGCAGATTTGAAGAGAGAGAGGAAGAGAGGGAGAGAGAGACTTGGTAGTGAGAGAGGGACCACTGCTGGAGGTTTTCGGGCGGCGGGGCAGCAGAGAGGCATAGAAGAAAAGAGGGAGAAGAGAGCGGTTCTGTGGGGGGCGGGGGGCGGATCGCTTATAAAAAAAAAAAACAATAGCGGACTGCCCAGCAGCTGGGCGGTCAGCTATGAAGAGTGGACCGCCCGGCTGCTGGGCGGTCAGGTGGGAAATGTGGACCGTCCAGTGGACTGGCGGTTGTGGTAGATTTAAAAATAAGTTTGAGGTGGGGGCAGATTTGATAAATTTTTTTTTTTGTGGGTATTAATAAAAATATCGGCTAAATGTGAATTCGAAATTTCAAAGACATACACTATAAATTCGTCATTGTAAAGAAAGAGATTCGGACAGAGGAGATCCCTAATTTTTTATTATTTGTTTAAGGGGATCCCCAATTTTTTCAAAAAGCTTAAAAGTTTTTTTTTGGAAGGTTAAAGGCTAATTGCAAACAGAGGCTCAATAGTTTTTCTTTTGAAAAATATAATTCAAATAAAATATTGTGTTTGATATAAATTCATTAGATCTTGCGTAGTAGAAACAGAGCTTAACAGATTGGTCACACTCACAAAAATGAGTAATAATAAAACATTATAGGGTAAAGTTTGTAAAAATAAACTGTGCAACAGATATTTTCCATCGTATCGTACGAAATCAAATATTTTTATGATTGTAAACTAAAATCAAGAAATCTATTCTTTCCCTTTAATACTCTTTAGGAATTTAAATTTGTTTTTTTGTTATTACTGGATTTTTCCCCTTTTCATCGCGCGCAATCGAGACAAAAATGACAACAATTATTTCGTCTATGTGTGTGATCAGTAGTTAATTTGCAGTTTTTTCTTATAAGTTATTTTTTAATTAAATATAATTTCCGTAAGACTTCTCTATAGACGTAATACTCTTTCTACTATTTTTTGTAATATCTCGGCTCTAATCTTGTTGTCGTTCGAAAGAATTTACTAAACTCTCCATTAAAGAGTAGTTCAAAAGTTACTAAGAACTGAAAATCAAGATATAACTGTAGTGTATGATCTGTCAAATTACTTGCTAATTAATTTGATGCAACTTGGCTAAATGGTTAAAATTAGTTTCCTCCAATATTTTATTTTATAAATTAGTTTAGCGAAATTGTTGAAAAACAAACTTTACTTTTAGTAACTTCTATTTTTTTTTTGTACTTGATAACTAATATATAATGGAGGTATAGTTGATGACTTTATATTAAAGATGAAACAATCATACAAATTTCATCCGCAGTGTATTCATAAAAAAAATTGCTATAAAGTTTGTTAGAAGAATGCTTTAATTAGGAACACAATTGAGACTATAATACTAGTAATTATTATTTGGAGTATCAGTGATCCACCTATATGTTCACACAAATCTTATGAACCTACAGACTTTTGGTATGACCGAAAATACTATACTAATCCAAACAAAAAATTATAGAAACAAAAGATTATATTTGAGTCATATTTGGGCTGGAATTGTTTCGCTCCATTGTTCTCTAGGCCGAGGCCGAGTTATGAAACAGTATTTGCTAAAGACGGCGTAGTGCTTGTGTCTAGCGTCTACTCAACGGGGAAATAGCAGCAATGCTTAAAGATTTTTATCAATTTCTTTTATTCGTTTTCAACTTCTACAACTAAAGACTTTAAGATTATTTATTTAATCAAATCGAAAGTTGAATGTTTAGCCTATATATGGGCATTGAAATATAAAAAAGTCGAAATTTACAATTCTAAGTTATTTTCAATTTTTCAGTACAAATTAAGCATTGGAAATGATCTTATAGCTTATTTGCAGGTACTACTTTCGTTTTGGTTTAATAACACAATCCACATAATCAGCATTTCGTCTTGGCTCCTATATATGTTTTCTTATTTCCATGCATGAAGTGCTTATCAGTGGCTTTTTGCCTAATGAGTTTATTTAATTATCACTTAACCAAATAAACCCTGATATTTTGGATAGACATAACATTCTTTTTGTTCACCAAATTCCTTGCATACCAGATGTAACATTCCTATTGTGGACTATTGTAACTGCTACGATTGAGTTCAGACGCTCAAATTCAAATGCCAAATTTCTAATTGTAATAATTCTCCATTTTGGGCCTTTATATATACAATTCTTTTATGAGACCGGCTAATACGCTTCCATAAGTACTTCAACACCATATGCTTATAAGTTATTTTTGCATTTTTAAAGTCCAAACAGTCAATGCGAACCGTTCAACATGATATCCATATTAAAACGTGCTTGAAGACCAAATTTTACATCTGGACCATAAAAAACAATGATTTTCTACCTACCATAAAAAATAGTAAAAGAATTAAAAAAATGTAAATTTGGTCTCCAAGCATGTTTTAATATGGATATCATGTTGAACAGTTTGGATCGACTATTTAGACTTTTAAAATGTAAAAACGACTTATAAGCATATGGTGTTGAAGTACTTGTGGAAGCATATTAGCCGGTCTCATTTTTTATTGATATGCCAATAGATCGATTATACCTATTTACAGATAAGTCTGGGCCATTTATATATACAAAATTTGAGCTCTAATATTTCATTTATTTTTAATATATACAGATTAAATTTTTTTATGTATACAAACTATTTTTTTTTTGAGCCCCTTGAATCTTGGGGCCCGAGGCGGTCGCCCTGGGTGCCCTGCACCAGGGCCGGCCCTGATTGTCATCCACCCAGCGTGTCAGGTGTATTGTTGTTTTTATTTAAAATTGCTGCTTTGAATGACGATGGAATAGCAGAAGTTTGAATTCGTAAAAAAGTAGTTTGTTTTTTAATATTAGAGTGAAAAACAAAGTTGTTGTTTTTAACTGTTGAGTTAGTGAGAATTAGCTCGCTATTTTGTTATTTTATTGAAATGTTAGATTAGGAACTGTTTTGAACTCTTAAGTTAATGTTTTTTTTTAGGGTAAGATGACAACTATCTTACAATTTTCATTGATAATAAAAAAACATTTACATCAAAATTTAAACACCAATTTACATCATAGTAAGATTAAATAAAAATAACACTATTCTTAATTGCATTTCTCCGTCAGACCCGCCTGATCTGAATCAACAACTCACCGCCTAATTGCACTATTTATGCATCAATCGGACCCTCTCGCAAACAACTTTTGATCTGACATGGAGACCAGCAACCCTCTCGCCGTATAACTCCAAGTTAATGTTAGTCGCTAACCTTACTAAGAAGACATGAATGTTTGGGTCTGGTTAGGGGTCTGATCTAATTATTTTTCTAGTTTTATCGTTCTTCTAGTTTTTTTCTAGCTCAGAACAGAACTTGAAGCCTTTGTCAAACTTTCAGAAATGTGCATGAGAATGAAAGGAGAAGAAAGATCAACAATGAAGGAAGTGGAGGTATAGGCCAGGGGTCGAGATCTTGTGGTGGTCCAACCAACAGCAAAAAGATCTATGCACGACGTCCCGAAATTTGGACGAGAGGGGAATGATCCTATTTCCCAAGGTAAATTAATGCTCTCCGTTATAATTATCAAACTTTATTTGTAATTTCAATTGCTCATTACTTGAGTAATTTCAATTAATACTGTGTTACGTTTGAGTAATTTTCAAACTTTCATATTCTACAGCACCCATTTCTAGTTCATCAATTTATGAATTATAAGAAATGTATTCCTTTGTTGGATCTGTAATAATTCGGGTGTTGAGACTAACTAGCGATGCAAGGTCCAATGCAAAACTTTTGTTTTAGAGCCTAAGTTCAAAATTTCAAGACTTGTATAAGGTTTGCTTTATGAAATATGAGTTGGAGGGTCAAGCCACTCAATACATTTCAAACTCCTATCCATTAATATAGAGGATTTCCTCACTTTGTGAATTTCGACTCCATATAAAGTTTGTTATTGATGCCGAACTTCTCCATAGAACCTACGCATAGTTGTAAAGACCCAATAAATAAATATATATACAGAGTAAGGCTACGGTGCTTTGCAAAGTAAACCACCCCGTTTACTTCGGGCTACTTTTTAGATTTTGAAAATCCAAACAACCGATCCGAACCATTCAACATGTTCTAAACATTGAAATATGCTTGGAGACCAAATTTTATATTTTTTGGAATTTTTTTACTATTTATTAAGCCACTTTGAAAATTACTGATCCGATGGCAAACAGTAAAAAACAATAAAATTTTCTGGACCACCGGATTAGAAACTTTCAAAGTGGCTTAATAAATAGTAAGAAAATTCCAAAAAATATAAAATTTGGTCTCCAAGAACATGTTGAACGGTTCTGATCAGTTGTTTGGATTTTCAAAATCCAAAAAGTAGCCTGAAGTAAACGGGGTGGTTTACTTTGCAAAGCACCGTAGCCTTACTCATATATATATATATAGAGTGATGCTATTGTGCTTTGGGAAGTAAAGAGGGTGTTTTACTTCTCACTCATATCTCCAGTTTCAAAGTTCAAATAGTCAATCCGAACTTCTCAACATGATCTTCATATTAATATGTGCTTGGAGATCAAATTTTGCATTTTTGGAAATTTTTTACTATTTGTTAAAAATTTTGAAAATCAGTGTTTTTTGAATTTTTTATTTAATGAAAAACTGTGATTTTCAAAAATTTTAAACAAATAGTAAATTTTTTTCAAAAAATGTAAAATTTGGTTTCCAAGCACATATCAATATAAAGATTATGTTGAGAAGTTCGGATCGACTATTTGAACTTTAAAAATAGAGATATGAGCGAGAAGTACACCCTCTTTACTTCCAAAGCACCGTAGCATCACTCTATATATATATATATATATATATATATATATATATATATATATATATATATATCTGCAGCCTTCCAATTTTAAATTTGTGATGCTTACTTATATAATCAACTGCTTCAAGAGAAATTAAACTGTAGAACATTAATTACGATTTACATATCTATATATGGTACGTACGTAGGACATCAAATTTTATTATTTTTTAATTTTTGTTTAATGCTATAATCAAAATCTTCTGTAGAATCTTTTAGGTGAGTTTTTTTATTATTATTTTCTGTCCTCATCTTGTGTTTTCTGTACCAGTAATGAATCAGTTACACACTTGTTTCTGACTTGTCCATTATTACAACGAATCTGGTTCTGATTGGGTAAAACACAAGATATTATGCATCACTGGCAATCTTTTACAGATATACTTGATTATGCTATACAGCTGCCTCCAGTCAACAGAACTGGCTTTCTCATAGTCCTAAGTGCTTTGTGTTGGGTAGTTTGGAAACATAGGAACTCTATATGCTTTGATAGCAGCCCTATCCAGTCAGCTAGAACTTTAATACTTCTCATAAAATCTCTGTCTTTATTTTGGGCAGGCAATGGCAAGAAGAAGACTAAGCCTACTGTAGAAGAATGACTTCCAGTGATTGAAGATGCAGTGCCCCTGGCACAGTACATGCCGCAGGAACTGGTGGTTTATCAACCTCCAGAGGATATAGTAGCAGAATGAAGAAACACAATTATCCATTTTTGTACCTAAATAGATCCCCTAGCCCATTAAACTGTGGCTTAGTTATTGCAACATTAGCTTTCTTTTGGAGATTAGATATCTCAACAGCTTGGTTTATCTGTCTGATGTGTGGTTTAGATTGTTGTTGCTTTTTTCAGTTTACCTCGTATAGAGGATGGTAGACCAGCTTTGCTGGATAAACAGTACTTGTATTTAAATTTCAGCAATGAAATGGGCAAAAGCCTTTTTTTTTTTTAAAAAAAAAATTATTATTTTCTGTTGAGGCATGTGAGCAACATTTGATTTGCAGCACTTTATATATATTTTTTTTTTCAAAAATTAAAGAGGGATTTGATGTAATTTAGAATAACAAATTCGAGAAGTGTCACTTCAAATTCAACATAAGTGATTTATGATGGGAATTAAAAGAAATAGTGCGGGTTGTTATTAAGAAAGGAGTGAAATGGAACAGTCGAATTCAAATAGCACGTACGGTATGCAATGCTTCTTAATTTAATTGTCTTTTGCTATATATTGTGTCCAATACAAATGGATCCAAGAATATATATAGTAATGCGTGGCGTTGAAAACACTAATTAATGATTAGTTTTGTGCTATTATTAAGCCCCCTAAATTTCTCAAAAATATAATTTTCGGGCCACTCGTGACTCATGCATTGACTCTGGTATTATTTTATATATTTTACTTTATTTTATTATTTACATCTCGTGACGGTGGATCTGAGCAATATATATAGAGATGCGTTCAGGTCAAGCATGGCAGATGTAGATAACTAGATTTGACCATGGGTACTTCTTATTTATTCTATTGAAGGGCACATGTCATTATGAGGTTGTTAATTCGAATTGAGATTCCATTTGCCATGCTTCAGCTGGACGCTTTCTACTACTATATATATATATATATATCTAACAACATGACAGAAGTAAAGACATAACCGACATATACGTACAACTTAATTGATGTAATTGTGTATCATACAAAGACTTCAACCGAGGGCGAGAGATCCATGGATTGTGTGAGACAATTAATGCATGAATATAATCACGAGGCAATTAATGTAGCAATGCAGAGTAATTGGGAGTTATGGAATAGTGCTAATATCAAATTATGAAAATCATAAGTTCTACTTCTTTTGCACATGATCTAGACCAACTGGCTTGGCATTGAGACATCAAAGACAAATACACTGTTAGATTTATGTACATGTTTTTTAATTTTTAAGGGGAAGAACCTATTAAACCTATGCTATGGTGGAAATTACCAGTTTCTCCTAAAATCAGAGCTTTTATGTAGTTGATAAGCAAAAATAAAATCCTTACTAAACTCAAATTTCAAGAAAGGGGTTAGCAGAGAGATCTCACTTGTCAATTTTGCACAATGCAGGAGGATAATGATCATCTATTTTTCCAATGTTATTTTGCTCAAACTATTTGGTTTTATATGGGTAAATGTCAGGAGTTTAGACACTTTGGTAGTCTAAACTGCTTTCCTTATAGTTGTCAGTGCAGTTGTTTGATGTATTTGGAAACAAAGGAATGACTTGTGCTTTAGACACTCTATTGTTCATTCTTGTAGAAATGTGATACTTATTATTGTTTCTATTGTGATATATTGGACAGGTTCATTTGAAGGAGGAGATGCAGGAAGCTGTTAATGATGTGCCTCTGCAGGTGGCTCAGTCAGAGGATGAGAGGATCGATGCTGAATTGGATCTCAGGCGATTCTAGATTAACAAAACACTAGTTTATCTTTGCATTACTGTTTTGATATATATATATCCCAGCCTTTTATGTGGCTTAGTTTTAGTTTATGTTGATACTGATATTACCCTCTATGTTTTGGTGCCATCATCGTGCATATGAATATGTTTATTTTTTTGTTGTTGTTTAGTTTGTAAGACTCTAAAATTTCATGGCAATGAAACGGGCTTAGGTTTTTTTTTTTTTTTTTTTTTTTTTTTTTTTAAGGTTCCTTGAGGCCGGGGGTGTAAACGGAGCGGATTCGGAGCGGATAATGCTAATACCAAATCCGTATCCGCCTTTCAATGAACAGATACGGATACGGATACGGATAGTAAACGGATATCAAAATTTAAAACAATATCCGTCTTAAACGGATACGGATACGGAGCGGATAATTTACGGATACGGATTCGAATACAAATATAGAACGGATAATTGTCGGATATTGAGTTATATGAACTTTAAGATATAATTAATAATTAATAAAATTTAAATATAAAAATAAATGAGTAATTGTAAGTTGATGGAGATATTAATTTTAGAAAGATGAGAGAATATAAGACATTTATTTTATTAATAGTGTGGTGTAGTGGTTTGTATCTTGGTTGCATAGACTTTCACTTTACATGACATGAGTTCAAATTTCTTGAAGGCAAAATAATTTAAAAATCTCACATAATACGGATACGGATACGGATAGTAAACGGATATCAAAATTTAAAACCATATCCGTATCCGTATCCGTATCCGCATCTTCTATGGGTAATTGATAATTATCCGTATCCGTATCCGTGATATCTGTATCCGTTTAAATCCGGATACGGATTATACGCTGATTCGGAGCGGATATCCGGCCGGATATCCGTGTCCGTTTACACCCCTGCTTGAGGGCCAAGAAAAAAATAAAGTCAAAATTGGATTATTTTATCAATTTTCTCGATTTTCGGGATAATATTTTTTGCTATCTTTTTTCGAGATCCACATAAGGTTCCAACTAAATAAAAAAATGAAATAAATTTTGAAACAATTAATTTAAGTAATGAGGCTACCAATAAGAGATTCTCATGATCACCTCAATTACGTAAACTAATCCCCATGTTAATCGAATGGATCTGGTAGTTGTTGAGTGTTGACAAAGCGTTATATAATTAAGGTTGCTAGCTGTTTCCGATTTTTAACAATTTTCAAAATGGATCTATATACCATATGATCATATTCATTAGAAGTACAATAAAATAGTATGCGAAGTCAACAGATCTTAACCAAATCCAATATTTAATAGAATATAATTTATGGCTACACAAATTGTTGAAGATACTTCTAGATATGAATCAAGACGATCGAACTCCTTACAGATCGATTGATTGAAAATCTTAAATTCAGAATATATATGGTAATGTAATTAAGCTCCATGCTGGGCTACTACACTTTGGAAACTTATAACTTTCTGTTTTATTGGATGGTATATATTACTAGGAATTAGGTTGTTAAGAACTATGAGGTTTTGATTTCTAAACTTATAATTAGGTTGTTAAGAACTATGAGGTTTTCATACATAATTATTTCTAAAATTATTCTAAAATTTTAATTTCTATTCAAATTATTAAAAAAAAAACTATATATCCGGTTCAGCTTTCCATTATTCATTCAATTTGAATACAAAAATTTGGATCAGATTTAGTTTTGTTTTCATTTTGATTCAAAGGAAATAAATTGTGGAATGTCAATAAACCACTAAGAGTACGTACTTTTTAAAAAGATTACGCGGTACAATGGTATTCAGTCTTTATAACACTTAATTCCTCTATCAGTTTGATTTCTTTTATTCTAGATATTAGATGCATTGTAATATGTATGAGCATTATGATTAATCAATGAAGTATTTTTTCTTAATTAATTTTTCATTCCAAACTGTATCTCAATTCTAATAGATTGAAGTAATTAAGGCAATACCGTACGTTTCTTGTACAAAACTATGCAATGTAATAACTTGCTACGTACGTTCTAAGAAAATCAACATAATTAATATAGCATTTTTAGAGATCCCAACTCTTGGGACTCACGAATATCAAATTCGTAGAATTACTTTCATGAACATGGTCATTACTTGAAAAACATAAAAATTACGGACAGCTCTGTTATATGACAAAGGTTGTTTACTTGTTAGTTTAGCAATTTGTCAAACTTTAATTGAATTGTGCTTCTAGTAAATTGGAGAATAAGAACAAGTTCGTTTTGATTTTTACTGTTGAAATTGCCAGTATTGTTTTCTTTGTTTCTTGAAGGCTTTTCGTTAGAAGAAATAATATATAGCAGATCAAGTGAATCGTTCAGTGGGCATTCGTTGGCGTTGCAAACAACGAGCAATGTACAAATCCGACACTGTCATTTTCATTTACATTTCATACAATTTTAGTATTGAACTTCCAAAATAATCCAAATGATACTTCAAATATTCAAGTACTAATGCATTAGCAAACAACTTAAGTATATATATATAGTGATAATTCAAAATTAAAATGGCTAACATGCCCCCGAATCTCTGCTTTTAACAACAGCTTTTATGATGACATTTCCATCGTTTTTTCACTACATGATATAAACATACGGCTAACATAAGTCTCTGCTAATAGTATATCAGGAAATAAGATGAGTACGTATCCCCTCAAGTAACCCAATTTTTTAGTTTTGAACCAGAACATCCGATCAGAAATTTAGACCAATCCGACCCGTACGTGGTGAAACGCACACGGGCCCTTTAATATTTGTGTTAGAGCAGATCAGACAGTCCGGATCAAAACTCAAAAACTGGGTTACTTTAGGGGGTCGGAATTCAAATAAGAGAGCATAAGATGATAGCAATATGTTGTTTTGTAAAATATGAAATAAACCTGTGTTGACTAATTGGAGAGCATTACCCCTCTATATATTTCAACACTCATGTTCTGTAAGTATTTTGCTCCAACATCAATTACAATTTACAAGCCTCCCTCCACAAAATATGTACTCAATCACTGTAACTTTTCTCTTCCTCCTGTCCCTTCTCCCGACAGCCATTCAAGGGCAACCTGATGCATGTACTCAAGACAGCACCTCCAACATCTTGCTATCTTCTTGCCTTCTATCAAAAAACATAAAAAACTTCACTTATCAATCGAATTCATCTTCCTCTCAATACATCCAACTACTTACCTTCTCCATTCAAAATCTCCGCTATTCTCTCCCTTCAAACCCAAAACCTGCCATCATAATCTTCCCCCTCTCTGAATACCAATTGCAACATGCAATTCTCTGCCTTAGACAAAGTTCTTTAACCATACGTGTTCGTAGTGGCGGCCATAGCTATGAGGGCTTATCCTACACCACATCGTACAATTACCCCTTTGGAATAATTGACTTGACCAACTTGAACCGTGTTCAGGTTGATCCTTCTTCAGCCACTGCTTGGGTCGAGGCAGGTGCAACATTGGGTGAAATTTATTACAACGTGGCAGTTGAGTCAAACCAGACGCTGGGGTTTCCTGCTGGAAGTTGTGCAACCATTGGATCTGGAGGTCACATATCAGGTGGTGGGTTTGGGTTCCTATCAAGAAAGTACGGGCTGGCGGCTGACAACGTACTTGATGTCACTTTCATTGATCCAAATGGCAGGGTTTTGAATCGCAGTCAGATGGATGAAGATGTTTTTTGGGCAGTCCGGGGTGGAGGCGGGGGAAGTTGGGGCATTGTCTATGCATGGAAACTACGACTAGTACCAGTTCCAAATCAGGTCACCTGGTTTAATATCTACAAATCCGGCCTGATCGAACCACTGGCAGATTTAGTTCACAAGTGGCAGGATGTTGGGCCCAGTCTACCCGATGAGTTCTTTTTATCAACTTTTATCTCAGGCTTATGGGATGGGAACGGGTCGGTTACTTTCACAGGATTGTATTTAGGTCCAAAGGAAAGTGCTTTCTCAATCTTGAGTAAAAGATATCCTGAATTACGGATCAGTGAATCTGACCTAGAAGAAATGAGTTGGATTGAGACGACAGTAAAGGCAGCATGGGTCAACTCAGTATCAGACCTAAGAAACCGAGGTACCTCAAAAAACTTTTTCAAGGTAAAGTCAGACTATGTAAAAACCCCTATTTCAAAAGAGGGTCTTATTGGGGCCATAAAATTTTTAACCAAAGAGCCGAGTGCCTACATTATATTTAAACCATATGGTGGGTTCATGGGACGCATAGGAGGTACAGACTTACCATTTCCTCACAGAGCTGGAAATTTGTACAAGATACAATATGTGATTGATTGGACAAAAGTCGAAGAGGGCATGACCGATAAATATATAGCTTGGCTAAGAGATTTCTATGCATATATGGGTTCATTTGTGTCCAAAAATCCTAGAGCAGCATATGTAAACTATCTAGACCTAGATTTAGGTACCAACAACTGGACAGCCGGTACAAGTAGTACAGTTGATGACGTGAACCATGCAAGGCTCTGGGGTAATGCATATTTTTTATGGAATTATGATAGGTTGGTCAGAGCAAAAACAAAGATTGATCCTGAAAATGTTTTCAACAATGAACAGAGTATCCCCCCTTTATCAAAATAAACCGCTTCTGGATTGGCAGACAATTGAAATAAGTGGGGAAACTCTTTTCATTGATAGAAACGTACAATTGAAATAAGTGTCCATGCTTGGGCAATTAGGTTTGTTTTTTAATGTTGTTTTAATAAGATATTTGTGTTGTTAGATGTTGAGCTTGTGATTTTAGATGTTTATTATTTTGACGTGGATGAAGTTGTCGATGTAGATGTCGATGTAGAACGAATGATGTAATTAATTTTATGTTTTATTTAATAAAAAGTAAAAAAAAAAAAAAGGGCACATCTACATGGAGAGAATTCAGGATTTAAAATTTTGTGGACTTATACATGATTCTATATATAATTTCGATTTACATAATATGGGTATTTTAAAATTGACTTTGCCCGAATCACACCATTATGACGGTCCTTCAACCTATAGAACTTTCTCTACCGCAGAGACCAACAAGATAGAAGAACTGAAATGTCTTCTAGTGGTAAAAGAAGATTCACCATATTCTATTAATACATAATGCATTACCCATAGAAGAACCACCCTTCATCTATCAGTACATCCAACATTACCGATAGAAGAAGTCTATTTTTTTTTATCATAATTTCAGTTATGCAATTATATATATAGAGGAGGGATCAAGTTACAACAAATTTGAGTTACAACAATCAATTTTTTCATTTTCAAAGTCCAAATCGTCGATCCAAACCGTCCAACATGATCTCCACAATAAAATGTGCTTGCAGATCAAATTTTACATTTTTTTGAATTTTTTTACTATTTATTAAGTATTTTACAAAAAATAGTCATATTCAGACCATTGAATTTTGTACCCATCTTAATAAATAGTAAAAAAATTCAAGAAAAATGTAAAATTTGATCTGCAAGCACATTTTATTTAGATAATCATGTTGAACGGTTTGGATCAACGATTTGGACTTTGAAAATAAAAAAAATGGTTGTTGTAACTTTGTTGTAACTCAAATTTGTTGTAACTTGATCTCTCCTCATATATATAATTGGCTAGCACACCTTCCCCTCCCCCCAATTTGCTAGTCATAATAACAAAAAACATGCATACATAAAATAACATACAACATCATTAGAAACAAAGTTATAAATAGGTACTCCATGATGCGGCACAAATTGAAGATTTTGATCTTTCTATTTTCTTCCTTTCTATTTCTTTCTTCTTCTTTTTTTCATTACTTATAAAGGTAGGCCAGTGACAATTTTGTATGTTTTCAATGTGTAATTTTCTGTTGTGTTGCATTATTTTTATAGCAAAACAAATGCCACGACCGATTCATTTATTTGGGTTTGCATCATCATTATATTTTTGTCGTATTTTTAGACTAAAACAGATGTATATGCAAAACCACATATATGAGACTGCATGAAGATTTTCATGCAGTTTCCGACTACATACGCATATGCGGTCCATGCGACCGCATTTAACAACACTGGAGCCTATATTTGTATGACGTGGAAGGTACTTATTAAAAAATTAAATGTGACAATCTGAAAATTTCAAGATAAATCACATGCCGAAATCAATTTTCAAGATAAGATTAATTTGTGGAATTGACGAGTACAAAGATCAACAAAGATCAGAATTAAAGGCTTTTGCAAAATTGTGAATTCTTTGTCAGAATTTACTGTATATGATGTAAGGGCATTGAACACTCTTAAATTTTTGCAAAGGGATTGCAAACACAATTATGCAAGTTGTGACTAAGACTGTGCGAGGTCGTTATATCACATAAAGTAAATTATGACCAGTAGAGATAACTGTTATGAATTTACTATGTAGTCCATATCGATCGCATTAGCTAGTCGGGATCTTAACTGAACTACATGAGGGACTCCACGGACACAGTTGAGGAGATGTATTCTTTATTTTTCTCCGTAGCCCCCTGAATTAAAAGAAAATTTAATTTTTTTAAGGTACATATTTTATCTTATAAAAATCGGTTGAGGATATATTTACATCGTCTAGCAGCCAGCTGTGGCCTGAGGGTACTTGCATGCCAGACTTTGGTCCCAAACAAGCGTTGCTTGGTACCTGAAGCACAGTTTTAATTTTTTATCCCAATTATAGTTGGGAGATATGTCGAAACAAAAATAACATCAAAGTGTGCAAAGAAAAATAAAGATGATATTCTTACAATTTCTCTAATTCTCGGCTTATACCATTAACTCTTATAAAAAGATAGGAGCGGAAGGAAAAGGAGGTGAACATTGTGTATAAATTCAATAATTGTTTTCACTTCTAAATCGGAATGCAGAGAAATTGAACACTGATGGTGTCCAACCTTAATTTCATTCTTCTTTTTCATTACACGGCATGTTGTACTCCGCCTGTTGTGAAGCACCACATATATAAGAACAGAAAAAATATATATATATATATATATATATATATGTTGCCCCCTTTGTTGCCCTCTTGTTAGTTAATTCACTCATATCTAATGCACACGGATCCCATGCGCGCGGTTCGAATTTAGGGGGCTTCTATTGTCAGTGAGAGAGGGGCATGCAATAACGTATCCCTACGACAACATATTTCTCCAAAAATCTGTGCACAGTGAAAAAAGAAACTACCAACCATCATAAATGTACTCAATGTCTCAATCCAAGGTCTTCAATCAACTATTAAAATTCACTCTAAAACCTAAGGCTTCGTGGAAGAATCCTTCTTCTTCAAACATATATAGAGGTCAATTTGGGGAAAACGAAAACTGAACAAATTAATACGCAGAGTGGCACAGTAGGTTGCGTATAAGAAACTACGTTCTTTATAATAAATAAGAAACAACCACAATGAATAAATTGGTTTTCTTATTTTTTTTTTCTTTTTTCTTTTAATTGCATAGATGTATTCAGGCTCTTGTACTTCAGCCAGTGCCTGCTCGATCAAGTGGTGGCGGTTTCGCCAGGCTGTCGAGGAGTCAAGGTATGCTTCTGCCTACACCAGTTCCCATCGGAGTTCTGTGAGTTCACAAAGGAACACACAAAAACTTACCCTGGTATGGACAAAATATAATGCATGGCGCTGTCATTTGTCAATTTAAGTTTCTGTCCTCGTAGAATTTATTTTTGCATCAAATAACAAGTAAAAATAATTGAGGAAGACGAATCTAAGTATGAATGCCACCACTTTTGCTGGTTTGTTTGGTGCAGCATTTGTGTCACTGAGGTGCGAGTGTGCGATGAAGAGAGCATATTCAAGGTGTTGACCCGGAAGGGGAAGTGTTCCAGTGCGGGCCCACATTAGCTAGCATGCTCATAAGGGCCCACAACGATCTCTTTGTCGACCGGATCTCTTCTCTAGGTTTGGGTTCATAAAATGTGCATTTTTGGTGATTTGTTGTTGTTAATTTTTAGGTAGGAATATTGATAATAGGGCTTATAATCGTGCTGTCCAACGGGCGGATTGGTACTGATAATTAATAGAGGGATTAATAAGAATTCCCCGTTGGATATATAGGTGCAAGTAAATACGGGTTAGTTTTGTGTATAGTATGTACATTGTATTTACATAGGGCTGCTAATGAGCCGGGCCGGCTCACGAACCAATGAGTTAGACAGCTCAATATTTTATATTGAGTTGGGCCTTAAACTTAAAAAGTCCGAACTCAACTCAACTCGACCCAATTTTTGAATTAGAATAGAGCCGAATTTGAGCCGAGTCGAGCCGGCTCATGAGCCCATCGAATCGAGTCTCCTCCTCCTCTTTCGTTCTTCAAAATGAAGTACTGTAGAACTTAAAATCAGGTTCTCATGAGCAGAAGTACCTTTATAAAGGGCAACTTTTCTAAGCCGATAGGTCTGTTTATGATTTTTCAATTGAAAAAAAAAAATTATTGTATGGTATCAAATTTGGTGGGGTATGTACTGAGATTCTGAGATGGGTTAGTTCTTCTTTGCTGCTGGTAGGTGTGAGTTCGTTTCTGTTGAACACTTGCTGAATCTAGAATCATGAGTTTAGTTCTTCTTTGGTATGGTATCAAAACATGATTTATCCCTAAATCATGAGACCATAAGTAGAGCATTTGCTGAACCCATTTCAAAACTTTTTTAAGAACTAAATTTGATACTGCCAATGATTTTACAACTAAGAACATACATGAGTTTTGGCATGAGTTGAACTCGCGAGTTATGAGCCGAGCTGAAGGCTCAAACTCATTAAACTGAGTCGGGCTTTTTTCTTCAAGACCAAGCTGAGTCCGAGTTGAACCTGTTTAGTTATATGACGAGCGTAGCTGAGTTTTGAGCTAAGCTTGACTCAATAGCAGCCCTATTGTATTATTCTCAAGCACATGAACAGTAAGATTAGGCATCATTTCATTCCCTATAAATTTTTTTATGAATTTCTCGTTGTTTTGATTCCTTTCATGGAAGGAGAACCTAAATTAATCTTCCTATTATTTCTTATTTGCTCGTAGCTGGAAAAATAAATATATTGTTTAAAATTAAAAATATCTTGATGAGGTACCTTATTTTTTAGAATTATTTATTTAGTTGCTTGATTAAGAACATTTGATTATTTATGGTCGGTGGCAATTTGCCACCGATAGATATATTGATAAAAAAGATTTAATTACAAAGGTTCCTAAATACAAAAATTAACTCCTCCTTATTCTGTACATTTTGACAAGAATTCCAACCGAAATCGGTCAGCAATTCAAACTTAGTTGTACCTGTTGGATTGTGCCATAATCTACTTATCTGTTTGATTAGATTTGCAAAACATATATTTGTTGAATTTTATGGTTTCTTGACTTGAGATATTGTGCAGGTTTGTGACGATATAAATTGCTACATGTACATCACGAAGAACTAAGCATTGGACTGAGAAACATCAATTGCAACATGACTGTTGAGGCTCTTTCTATTGTCTTTGAGATAATTTACTGCAATATTATTCCGATGAAGGCTAAGACTTAAAAATCAATATCTACTCTTCATAAGCTTTCTGAAAAGTGGTCATATGTCCAAATCGGATACCTGAGCACCGAGATACTCCAGTTTGAAGATTGCTGAAGGTTGCTAAAATTCCACAACGCTTGACAACCGTTGTAACGGTTGTCACAACGGTTGCTCTCTAGAAGTTTCAAAGTTCCGGTGCAACGGCTGTCACAACAGAGTAATTGGGTCTGCATAAAATTGGGTTTGGAAGTGATTTATTCCGTTGCAAAAGCTATTTAACCGTTGCAACACTTGATATCGAGCAGTTGACACACCGTTCGTATTTTAGCTGCAGTTTAGTCATACAAACTCCGATTTGAGTGAATCAAAGGTTGAAATTTTCAAGAGACCAAGATCTATAACTTTCATATTGTAACTTTATTCAAATTATGAAGTGATGGGTCGCTATGGGCCGTGGAAGGAGACGTCAGATATGGTAACGTGTATAAACCAAGATTTGCTTCTCTCCCTATATATAGAAGGAAATATTAAAGGAGGCTCCAGCCGTCAAACTCTTCTTCTTGAACAGCAAAAGAGAGCCACCATGGTTGTTCGATCTTGAAACTTCAATACTCATTTAACAACCGAAAATCTACTCCACCACACTCAAACCATTGCAAGAATTAGAGTGATTTGTGAGAGATCTTTTATTTACTACAAACACTAGAGCCTTTGTTGCTCACCTCTTCTACTTTGAGTCTTTAGTGCTCACTTCTCTTGTATTAGAGCCTTTAGTGCTCGTGAGCCTTTTCTGTGTGCTCGGGCAGTGTGAGCCACCTTGTACTTCCTTTCTCATTGGGTAAAGAAAGGCGCGTCATCGCGAAGGTCGCGAGCCCCGAAAACGTAGGCGTTAGTGTCGAACTCCGTAAACAACTCTCATGTCAAATGTCTCTTAACTCTTCTATTTATTTTATACATACTTGCTTAGTTTAAAGTTATTATAGTTTCCGCCAAGAATAACTCATACACACGTTAGTTAAAAGTACTTAGCTTTAAATTTTAAAAGGCCATGTATTCACCCTCCTCTAGATGCCTTAGGGACCAACAGTACTCACAACTAGACGTTCTTTAGCCATCTCTTAATTTCTATTGCCATACCATTTATCTGACATGATACCTGTTTTCGGATGAAGAACATTTGATTATTGACTCTGTGTGCCTCGTTGGCAGTGGACTTACCAAATTAAAAATTCTTAATTCACAGATATGGGGTTTTTGTTCAAAGGACGGTCCTTGTAACAAGTTTTATTTAAAGTCGGACCTAAACCGTCTCATTATTACTAAAATTCACACGGACAATATATATTCATGCATGGAACCATTTAAATTTATTTCGGTCTAAATTGTTGGCGTGAATCTAAAAGCAAATCGGACAGTTTGGATTCGATTTTGTTTAAAATTTGTCCAAAAACTTTTATACGAAACCCAATTCCAATAATAAACTAAAAAACCACGGTTTAAAGTTAGCATTGTTTCAAAAATAATAAACCAAAAAACCACGGTTTCTGAATAATTTTAAATCCACCAGGGCCGCACTAGTGTTCAGCGGCCCCATTTAACGGGGACCACAGAATACTGATGCAAACCCTGGGAAGGGGCCGCAGAATACCGGTGCGGCCCCTCCCTTTTTTTTTGCATAAAATTGAAATATGTAATTTTTTTGTGTTTTTTGTTATAAAAATAGTTTTATTTGTTTAAGTTTTATTTCGAAATGTTGTTTAAAGTTAAAATTTGTTTTAATTGATATATATATTTGTCGTATCGTATTTTAGAAATGTCGTTCGTTTGAATAAGTATTGCCCTGCATACGGTTTTATTTTGTGTACGACAAGATAATGACATAATGAACAAAATAAATAAATAACAAAAATAAATAAAATAAATAATAAAGCAACAAAATAAATAAGTGACATAATCTAACAAATAAGTCCCAGTAACTAACAATATTTACATTTGTATAACTTTTTCATATTTTTTATTTTCAGGCATTATATCTGGTCAAGAGTTGCGTCACAGGTGCTACGATGGCCATGACCACAGGCTAGAAGAGGCTCGGGAAAGTCATCATCAATCACAACGTACCCGCGGTGTGCCAGTGTGGGTACATGGCGCGTCTAGACTCTCTATTGAGATGCGCTGGCTTGGGCAGAGTTGATGCGGTTGACGACATATCCGACGAGCCTGATGCCTACATCCCGTACACTGGTGACGAGGCGTTGTTTGCAGGCATCCATGATGCTGAGACTGTCGGTCAGGCGTTTGACCGAGGGGCCGATTTGATGTGTCGAGCTGCAGAGCAGGCCATGCCTACTCAGGCTACACAGGATGCTGAGGTATACTTGTAATTAAAATACATAACTGTGATTTTTTTCTAAATTTCTTGATTAACTAATTTGTAACTTACTGTTGCAGGGTGAGGAGGAGGAGATGTTGGGGTTCAATATCTCCACTAATTTTGGCACAGAGGGAGATGGACTGTATTCTCAAGGTTACAATCCGACTCAGACGGTACCTCCTGCCTATCAGCTAGGGTATGTTCAGACAGAGCCCATCCTGGAGTTTCCTGGACAGTCCTCACAGTAGACACCGTACCCTTCCCTGCATGATGACTCCATAGCCAGACAAGAGTTCACGTAGAGTGAGTCTGGACAGACTACGAACATGTTTGAAACACATAAAAAGGAAGAAAAATGAGAAGGAGATAATAAGTGGGAATCCATTTTTGAAAAAATGGGATCTCATGAGTACATGTTCATACTGATTGATTATGAGTGTGTTGAAGTTGTCCGTACGCCAAAATCGGACCGGATCGGATCGTATTACGCCAATTTGATCCTAACGGATCGAATTTGAATCAATAATGTCTCTGGAAGTGATTAGGAATATATTAAAACAAATACTGTACTTTAGAATTTGAATATATTATAAGGATTATGATAATTTTTTTATATACCTAGAAGTGATTTTTGAACTAAAATCAATAACTCAGATCTAAATTATTTTTATTTATTTTTTCAGTAACACACCGATATTTCTTTTTTTACAGTTATAAAAAATCTTACATGAAAAATATTTCGTAGTTCCTTCTAGAATATTCAAATTATAAGTTATTTCATTCATTTTTGAAATTAATAAAAAAGTTATATTCAATGCTGCCGCTGAATTTCAAATTTTGAGATAATTATTGTTCGCTATATGTGGTTAATTACGAACACCATTAAAGTGTTCGCTACCACAACATGCTTATGCCGTGTCAAATTTGAAATTTACAGAAAATCATGGTTATTTGATTTTTTTGAGAAATGTCAAATTTAAAATTTTCGGATTGTGTTGAAATAATTGAGTATGACTCAATTTGTTTTTTCGAGCGTTAGCTTTCTTTCTAACCTTGATGCTCAAACAAATTACTTTTCAAATACTTTTTTTTTCAGTTGCAAAACAGTTATATAAATATTCATTCAGTACCATGCTAACCGATAGCATTTATCAAACCAAATTAATTATAAAAAAATAAGTAGTTGTATTTTGTGAAAAGCAATTAATAAGTATTGTTATGCACTTATGTTATATTAATTCACTTTATTTAATTGTAATAACGATTTTAAATAAATGAGAAATTTAAATACAAATATATATTTTTAAGATAAATTAAGATTTTTCACAATTAATTTTATGATACAACCGAATATTGATTTCAACACACTCATAATCAATCACGTATGAACATATACTCATGAGATCCTACTTTTTCGAAAGTGGATTTCCACTTATTATCTCCTTATCATTTTTTTTGTATTCAAAAATGAGCACGAACCCATAGAAGATCAGGGAAAAATGTTGTTTAAGGCAGCTATGTGGGCTAACGGTTCGTGCATTGCTGCAGTACCTCATCTTAGGCCAATCAATAGTATTGATGTGTGTTTCTTGTCTGGCGCGTATCAAGGGAGATTGCTGATAATGTGCGGTTACGATGCTGAGAACCAGTTGCTTCCTCTGGCTTTTACATTAGTCGAGGAAGAGAGTTTCTAGGCATGGGGTGGTTGCGTATCGAGGTAATTTATAGTAGATTCATGTGCGTTGTTTCCGACCGGCACATGGGATTATAAAAGGTATTCACCGATAGATATGGCGGTTGATACGAGGATGGCAATGAGTGCGTTCACATATTGTGTTCACAACACATCGTCGAGAATTTGATGAAAAATGTACACAATAAAAAAATTGGTGAACTGTTTAAAATACTTGTGAACAAAAAAAAGCCACGAAGATTCGAGGAGTTCTTCGAACTATTGCGAAAGAAAAGTCCAGATGCAGTTGCATACTTAAATAATGTCGGTAGAGTGAGGCTATGGTGCTATGCATAGCACCAATGGCTAGTGTACTACGGCTCAATATGGTACTTTTAAAATTCTAATGGTCGATCCGAACCGTTCAATGTGATATCCATATGAATATGTACTTGCAAACTAAATTTTATATTTTTTTGAATTTTTTTTACATTTTTTTAGATAGGTAGAAAAATCAGTGTTTTTTGAAAATTCTGGACCATCAAAATTCTACCTATCTAAAACAATAGTAAATAAATTCAAAAAAATATAAAATTTAGTTTGCAAGTACATATTCATATGGTTATCAAATTGAACGGTTCGGATCGATCGTTAGGATTTTACAAAGTACCATATTGAGCCGTAGTACACTAGCCATCCGTGCTATGCATAGCACCATAGCCTCACTCATGTCGGTAAATATCAAAATTCCAATCATAATGAGATCCCTAGACCATAGAAGGTGTATCAATGCATGGACCGCGGCGCTCGTTGGGGAATTATGACTACTAATGGTTTTAATTTGTTGAACAATGTATTCAGAGATAGTCGAAGACTGCCAGTCGTTGCACTCGTGGAAGACACATTTACAAGTGTCTCGCTTGGTTTAGGGATAGACGAGGGAAAGCAGTGGCTCGCATAGCTGGTGAGCAACTTTGATCAGTGCGAGTTGAAGAACTATTGAGAAAAAAGAATCAACAAATGCTTACCAATGCATTCCATACCACTCGGTGAACATTGTGAACATGAGGTCAAGGTGAAAAATGAGAAAGTCGTATACAAAGAACGAGATGGGAATTTCAGTTATAAAAAAGAAACCTTCAGGTATAAGGTCGTCATAAGTAATGGACACATAGCAGAGTGTGCATGTCTCAAACCACAACTTACATGTATACCGTGCGCTCATATACTTGCCGTGTGTCGAGACCACAACTGCTTGAAACCTCATCATATGCAGCTGCAGCATCGGCAGGGCCACACGGACTACAACTGCTTAACATTCTGCATGCATAACATTTTGAAAGAATTATATATAACTCTAGAATTAATAACAATCTAAATTTACCAAACACTCATATGATTAAATAAATTACTAAGTTAAACAATTACCTATAAATTCTAAAACTCACATGAATAAATAAAATAAGAGATGAATAAATTATTTTATTTATCAATTCTTGCAAAATGCACTTAATAAACTAATAAAATGAAACTTAATCAATTCAATTCAATTTCATAATAGATTAAGAAAATAATTACCTACATTACCTAAATTACTTGCATCACCAAAAATCCAAAATGAATAAACTATCTACTTTATTTTTGTTTTGAAGAACTTTAGGCTAAAATATAGTCAAAATGATCCCGATATTTTTTTATTTTAATTTCGATTAATAAAAGAAACGGATCTCTTGCGGGAGACGGAAAAATACGAAGCAAAAGCAAAACTTGTCTCTATTCTTCCTGTCGATGCTGCTATCGTAGCAGGGGCAGGGGCAGGGGCAGGGGCAGCACTGCGAGAAGACAAAAGAACAAAATGTTCAAGAAAAGGTAGATAGTTTCTTCCCTTCTCCTCGACCAAAAGCACTTCAGCTTCTAATTAGTCTGGTTTGTGGAGTTGTAGTGGATTTCGTTTCACACTACCAAATGCGTGTTTAATCTGTGAAAATAATGTGCGAAATAAGGTGCGTTGAGAGAAAATTTTAGTTAATTTCTGCTCTTATAATACCACAGTACGAATTATACTTCCTGTCAATCAAGAAATGGGAAACGAACTTAATACTACCTGGGATTTTGCTTCTTTCCCCACTAGAATATGCTTTTCTTTTGCTTTTATCAGAGTTTGTTGTAGTCCGGTGCTATTTTGAGAAATTCTAGGTCAAATTTGATTTATCTCTGATAAATTAGTTAATTTATGCATATCTAAGATGCAATACCATATTGGTTCAATCTCTTTTCTCGTTCCCTGTTCATGGTTAAAGAGAAACATTTAATCAATGGTTAGCATCATTTTTGGCTTACAAATTTAAGGCATTTTGTCTCAATTTATAGCATTATTTTATACATTGTAACTGAGCTATTCAATTAATACTTGAATTCCAGTAACCTTTGAGTCTGTGAAAGACCAGTACACTGTGCAATACCATCAGGCTCTTTCTTTTTCATTTCTCAGTTTCTTTTCTTTTTGACTTGATTTGTACTTCTCTGGTTGATATTCTAGCTGAGAAGCTCTAGCATCAAGTTTTCATCTAAATTAGGCGGAGATAATGGATTCAGTGAGATCTCAACATCTGTCCCCACCTCTCAGATCCACCTTAAGGACCAACATAGTGCCTCTTGTATCCCTTTGCACTGCATCTCTATCTCTAGACGAGATGAGAGAAGATCTGCACGCAATCGGATGGGAGGAATTCACTGTTCAATCTGTTGTTACTGTTGAGACAGCAGCTCCTGCCATGTCAATGCCGTGCTGTTTTGCTGTACCAGTTGCTGAGAATAATGAAAAGAGGAAGGAGATAGAGAAAGAAAGTGTGTCACAATATCCCGTACCTCCTGTCGAATTGTGAGTTAATGCACCTGATTTGTTTTTTTCTTTTTTTTCCTCTTTTTTTATTGAAAGTAAGAAGTTTTTTCATAACTAGGAGGTGTTGTCATTAATTTTAAGCATAAATTACATGCATGAGAATCAATTGACAAGTATAAATCTGATACCCTAACAAAACCAGGAGCCGTCCAGTACATAGAAGTGTACGTGTACCAGAAAAAAGCGCAAAGAATGCTGACAAGTACTCTTGGCAAAAGTATGATTCCAGAAAGCTGGTGGATCATCCTTATCGCCAGTAATATATTCATCTTAATTTTTTCCAAACATTTCTCTCTATAATGCAACTATCTAAATGTAAATGTAGTTTAAATTTTTTTTATCCCCTTGTACAGGCGCTACTACAAGTGTCGTGAAACAGGCTGCCATGCTAAAAAGGTCATTGATCGGGATGCAAATGACTCGTCGATGCTCATTATCACATATGATGGCGAACATAACCACTCTAGTCCATGATCTGGCTCAATTTTTAGATACTGTAAATCTTTTTTTTTTTTATGAAAGTAAATCTGCACTAACTCTTTCACTTGTTAAATTTTGATAGTTCAGTTAGATATACTTTTTGTATTTTTTTCTAATTGTTTTTATATTTTTTTTTTTGCTGGGGCAATAGATTATGAGATCAGAGAGTACATAAAGAGTATATTTTCAGTAATTCAATGTGTTATATGGTATAGGGGAAATTAAGCCAGAACTTCCTTTTTTTATATGTAAAATATACAGTCTCTTATTGGCAAACTCTCAGGCTCTGTACTGTATTTTATTTGGTGTGGCAATGTTGATAACTGATCACATATTAACAATTGTCATAAATGACTTGTAATTATGAAATAAGACTTCGAATGTTATGATGCACATGAAAAATGGAGTTTGACTTCTAAGAGCGCAGTAAATTGGATTAATTGAAACTTTTAATGGGTTAATGAGGGAAAGGTTTAATCAGTTTGTCATGAAACATAATTTTGGGAAACAAGTTATTGAAAGTTCTAGGGTCATTGGTGCAAAAACCCTACATGAAATAAACCCAAATATACAATCCTCTCCAAATAACAATCAATTGGTGCCATAATTTATACTATCATGAAAATTTAGAGATTGATTTACGGACATGATAAATTGTTGTAGCTAATTTGACAGCTTTGCAAAGTGAAACTTAGCAAGAAAGAAAATGATTATCAGTTTGTCACTTCTACCAACACAAACCTAGTTTTTACATCAATACAAATTTAGTAGCTAAACTTGCACATTAGCATTCAACATTTGATTGATTAGAATGCAAAAGAATATTTGATTGTAATTGGATTGTAAGAATGTATTCGTTTGAACAGAAGGGTAAATTAGTCTTTTTATCTAAAATAAAAGATTAATAACAAGCTCATATAAAAGTTTAATTAAGATTAAAGAAAGGGAAAATGAGAAAGGTTTTTTGTTTTTAGTGAAGAAATGAGTAATTTTCAAGTTTTGATGGAAAAACTGGATATTTAGAAGTTTTTAATGGGTATAACAATAATTATCTCTTATATAATTAACTATATCCATAATAGTCCACTAATTTTTTGTTATTTTGTAGGTGGGCCTACAACGCTTTCTCTAGACCAAACCATAATTAAATTTATTCATGTTAATTGTGGTGAGTTCCTTACCTCTACACATACTGACAAAATTTCTCCGTCCATTTATTACCTACTCTTTTGTATATATATCTTGAAATCCACTTATCTTCTTTATATTTTTATAAACAGTTGGCTATCTTCTCTACTAAATTACAAATCCTTCTGGTAATTAAGAAATAACACTGCGCGCGGCGACATGGTTTTGTTAGTCGTGCAATTGTTTTATCCTCGTCTATTGTTCAAGTTTCTACAACTTTTATTTGTCCATACTTCACCAACCATCGTGTATAACTCCAAAAACACATTCCTTTTACTACCAAATTTCATCATTCTTATCTAATATATACTTTTATCCAAACCCATATATCTCCTCTTGTTCGCCTATAAATACTTGGTAGATCTCACCCATCTCTTCACACAACAATCAATTTCAATAGTTTAACTTGGGAGTTTGACAATGGCAACTCTTTATTCTCTCTCATTTTCTCTTTGCACCTTGGTCTTATTTCATGGGTGTGTAGCACAGTTTGGTATAGGTGGGCAGAGCTCGCGTGGATTTGGCTTTGAGGCAGGCCAGAGGGCATGCCGATTCGATAATCTTGCTGCACTTAACCCGTCTAGGCGTGTGCAATCTCAAGCTGGTCTCACTGAATTCTATGAGGAGAACAACGAACAACTCCGATGCGCTGGCGTATCTGCACTCCGTCGTACGATCGATCCAAGAGGCCTTCTATTGCCTACCTTCTCCAATGCTCCGTCTCTCTTCTACATAGTACAAGGTCAACTTGCCTACGGCCCATTCCCTCAAAAAAAAAAAACTTGCCTCACACAAGTAGCTAAAAATTAAACTTTAAGCGTTATTGGTATCATTAAAATTAAAATTAGAAACTTATAATTTTCTTGTACAGGACGAGGCCTGACAGGGTTTATTTTCCCTGGTTGTCCGGAAACATATCAGTCTTTCCAACAATTTGAGCAACTCCAACAATCAGAGCAGCTCCAACAGGAAGGCATCAGTCAGGCGCAATGGACAAGGGACGAGCACCAGAAGGTTCACCGCTTCCGTGAAGGAGATGTGATTGCAGTGCCAGCTGGTGTCACTCACTGGTGCTACAATGACGGTGATATCCCTCTGGTGCTTGTTCAGGTTTTTGACACAAGCAACAGTGCGAACCAGCTTGAGCCTAGACGCAGGGTAATTATATAAGTTAATTTGTACAATTTAAAGCAACAACTTATATGGCAGTTGCTTTCAATACTAAAATTGTTTTATCAAATTTTCTTCCTATAATAAAACTCAATGGCACCGACCTTTTCTTTTTGAAATTGCTTCTAGGAGTTTTTCCTGGCCGGAAGGCACCAAAGTGGCCAGCAGTTCCATGAATTGGGACAACAAGTATCAGGAAATAATATCCTCAACGGTTTCGACACCCAGCTATTAGCTGAAGCTTTTGGCGTAAATCCAGAGTTGGCCAGAAGACTTCAGAGCCAAGATGATCAAAGAGGTGAAATAGTTCGAGTAGAACGTGGACTTCAGTTGCTCAGACCTTTTAGGAGCCCAGAGGAACAACAACAGCGGCAGCAGGGAGAAGAGTTTGAGGGAGAGCAGTATCAAGGCGAGAGGTTTGAGCACGAGAGGTTCGGACCGGGAAGTAACTATTCTATTTCCAACGGTCTGGATGAAAACTTCTGCACAATGAAAATTCGAGAAAATATCAACGATCCAAATCACGCTGATATCTTCAACCCACAAGGTGGAAGAATCACAAGACTTAACAGCCAAAAACTTCCTATTCTGAACAATGTTCAAATGAGCGCTACCCGAGTGGTTCTTCGAAGGGTGAGCAATATATATATTATATTGAAGTGCTTAATTCTATGCAAAAAAAAAAATATTATGTAATGCATATTTTATATCAATATTTTTCTTCTTTCTTTGCAGAATGCCGTGCTTACTCCTTTTTGGAATATCAATGCACATAGCTTGATGTATGTAACAGGAGGACGCGGAAGGGTTCAGATAGTCAACCACCAAGGAAAAACAGTGTTCGACGGCCAACTCCATAGCAAACAATTGTTGTTGATCCCTCAAAATTATGTTGTGCTTAAAAGGGCAGACCAAGAGCAGCAGTTTGAATGGGTCTCTTTCAAAACCAACCAAAATGCCATGGTTAACAAACTTGTCGGAAAGGCATCTACTTTCCGTGCACTACCTTTGGATGTGCTGAGGGCTTCTTATCGTATTACCATAGAACAAGCAAGGAGACTCAAGAATAGTAGAAGGGAGGAGGTGGCTATCTTTAATCCTAGGTATCAATACCAGAGCGAGGAGCAGTTCGATACTGAGTATCAGAGGAATGCTGATTCAAGTAATAATTAAATTGTGAAATAGAGTGATTGTATCATGTTAGCAAGGCATGTGATTTGCATATGTACTTCCTCAATTTGAATAATAAAGAGTGAGTTTTGTTGCATCCAGTGTGTTCTTTCTTTAATATGTTATCCAAAGTTGGTGTTTATTTTAATTTCCAGAAAAAAAAATGATGGTGTTTAATTTTTGTGTGATTTACCTTGGCTCAATATTTAATTTTGGTATGCTAGCAATTCCTTAATTTATTGGCTGCATGGTTTCGAAGAAACAACAAAGCAAAGTGAAGCTCCATCTGATTCTGTTCTATTGTTTTGCCATTTTTTTAAGGAAGGAATTGCTGCCAAGACCTACATTTGCTCACTGCCTTCAAATATGAAAAGCTCTAGCTACTTCCAACTGTTCTTGTTTTGTTGTTGCCAGTTGCCAGTTTCTACTAATTTCAGACTTTCTAGGACAATCAATTTTTACTAATTTCAGAGAAAAATATAATAATACTAACATAGAAATCTATAAGCACATTTAATTAATTGAGTTAATTAATATATGAAAAATTAAAATGAATAATCAAAAACTGATTAAGTAAAACAACAATTGAATCTCAAATTTGTAACTTTTTATATTTTTAAGGATGCAAGCCGAAAGTTAAATTGTCACATACTAATTTGTAATTAATATAATTCAGTAATTTATATATTTACATAGTAGCACTATGCCTTAATTTGTAACTTTTTTTTCCGCTTCTCTGGATGTTCTGGAGGACAACGTTCTGTTACGTTCAGCTTTATTTTTCTTTTCAGCTCTCTGGCTAGCCGTTCTCTACAATAACGTTCGTATTATTTTTTATAAATCTGTTTCGTTAATTAAGTTGACAAGTTAATATGATTTTCATTAACGGAACGTTGTAGTCTGTAGTCCATGACGCTTTTTTTAATATCGAATTTCAGCAAAATCCTTCCCATTGTTCATATTTTTTATTTATTTTTCTATTAATAAAAATTTCGGGCTTCTCAGCTACTTTCAATTAACGAAACATACTTTCCGCTTACCCAATTCTCGAGCCCGGATCCCTAAAGTACCTGAAATTATAAATTTAGATCCGAACTTTACGATCAGGATCCGTGCCAATCCGGCCGGAGGTGAATGCACAGATTCCTTTAATATTCGTGCCAAAATAAATCCGACAGTTTGGATCTAAACTCAAAATTTGAGTTACCTTAGGTGATAAGAATTCCAATTTCACCCCGATCATCAACCGCAGCAAACTCAGAAGAGTCAGTAAAAAAGTATCACTGAAGACTGAAGAGTGAAGACGCAGCAGTAGCAAACAGACTCGGAATAGGAGGAAGAATCGGCGGAAATCGCACAGTGAATCTCTTCCGGTTCGATCGTTCTTTCGCGTAAAACCAAACCCATCCAGTCGGTTTGCAAAATCGCGCAATAGTCGGCTCCTGTGCTGCCAATAGATTCTCCAATCCACGGCAGCATTGATGGATTAGCTCCCTCTCTCTCTCTCTCTCTCTCTCTCTCTCAGAAAATATGTTATCGTTGCCATTGGATATGACTATTTCAGGGATGCTGTCAATTCTAAGGATCTGATTGTGCCTTTTGAGTTTTACTCGGGATTATTCCTTATATATCATGATGGTCGAAGCAGATTCTTTGGTGAAGGGTAAAGTTGACAACTCTATCTCACAGTCGAATTGTGTTGCGACATCGAAGAATAATAAGACATTGAAGGTGAAAGAGGAGAGTAATGTTAGAGAAGGAAAGGAAAATGAGCTTATGTCAATTGTATCTGCTTTGCTTTCCCTAAAAACCATGGGAAAAGTACACAAGGATGAACTAGAACAGTAAGTTCCATAAAATTTGTTTTGTGATTGACAGTATTTATTCCAATACATTTTGGTGCCAATTAGACAAATTTATATTTTTCATCTTTTTCATTCTCTTTTCTAATTTAACTGTTTACTTGCTAAATTGAGGCCTAGAATTTCAAGATATTGGTAAATAAGGTTGCGGAAGTACTGTACCCAACTATTAAATGTGTGTAGTATCAAACATTTGGTCAAAGTTTGTTTGCTAATTACTTAGTAAGAACACTGGCAAAGCAATAACAGATGTGCTGTGTGAATAACCTTGTTTGTGTAATGTAGGAAGTCGAAAGCAAAGAAAAGAAAGAAAACAGTGCTCGTCTCTTCAATCAGCTCGAAAAATGACGAGCTCTGTCCAGGGAGTAATACAGGCCATGTGAGCATCAAGCGCTCCCCTCATTGCCGGTTTGTATCCTACCTTTTATAATTTTCAACCAAGAGATGAATTTTCCAGAATTGCAAAAATGGAGAAAGAAACACGATCTTTTATTGGCTTTTTGAACCTTTAGTATTACATATTACATATTAATTATAACAACATGTTAAGGGGAGGATTACTTGACAGTGGATTATCTTGACAAACTTGACAATTGTCAAAATAAATTTTGAGTTTGAAATTTAAAATTGTAGGCATGTTATATGGTGCATATATCATGCCCATAAAATAATAAAGTTCATCAGATACGGTCTTAAATTAACAAACCCTTGATGCATTGTTGAATGATACTCGAATTGCATGAAATTTGATTGGTAGCCTATCTATATGTCCAACAATATGTTCCATAAGTTTATTTTTTTAATATTTTCAACCCTATGTGGTTTGATCTGAAGAAAATTGTCAAGTGGGCCCTTCCGAAATGTAAAGTGAATTTGGATCCCACGGTCATGTCATTTATATAATGATTGATTTGATATGACAGATTTTATGAATGGTGAATTCATCTGATTCTAAGCTTTCACATAATTACATTCCTTCTTTAATGGGTTATGCTCCTGTATATGGACTAAGGCCAGAAACTGATTTCAGATTTCTTGAAGAAATCAGGGGTCTTTTACAAATATTAAAAGATATAACATTCTTCTTTATAATGCAGAGGCTCTTTTTTTTGTATAATGTTCACATTTCATTTTAAGAGATTTCCTACATCTTTCAAAGTAACTGCTTTTGTTAATAATGCATATAGGAGTTCATGGGTTAATAAAACAATTAGAGTGCCGGCCACAAACTTAAAAAGTGCTGACAAATTTTCATGGCGCTCAAACGGTACAAAACAACTGGTTGGTCTCTCTCACCTTAGGTAAGGATACTTATTAACTTTGATTATGTAACATATTACCTCATACTCCTTATCCATTATTTAAATTTTGGTAATTTCATATGTATGTAAATTAGGTTAAAATTGTCCTTTTTCCCTTTGTTTCCACCAAATACCTATTTGACTCGGGGGATTGGGCATCATTGATTATTGCCCGAGTTCTCTCTACATTAGCTAGATCACCTTGAAATTAGGTTAATTGATTCCCTTATGATTAATGTGTATTGAAAAATAATGATATGGAAATAGCAAATTTGTAGAATTCATTTTCTTCTTTCTATTATGCTCAAGATCCTAATTGCAAATTTTGCCTTATTGACTAGGCGATACTACAGGTGTAGCTATAAAGGATGTTCAGTGCACAAGATCGTGGATCAGGATCCGAATGACCCGTCAATGCTAATTTTTAACTACAATGGAGAGCATAATCACACAATATAGTCAGATGTTGTGCTTGGATTTTAGGTTATACTCTGAGAATATAGTTCTGTTAGTCAGTAGTATATGTTATGCAGTTTAGATCGTTGATTTTTTTTTTGTCAAAATCGGAAAGAGTTTTAGTTGATATCAGAAGTTATTGCCTGAGATCTAACTGAAAGTTGCTCGAGCAATGTAGAGTAAGTTGTATGATCATGAATGTATGATGGAGCTTTGGTAGTAGAGGAAATAGGGATATGTTTTTTTTTTCTGACCAACTGTTGTTGTTAGTTTGCTGATGAACTATACTAATTGCTTCCAAGCACTTGAAGCTCTGGAGCTGTAATCAAAGAAGCAGCTCCCAACCGGGTCTGGATCCGCTAAAGTAACTCAAATTTTGAGTTTGGATTCAGACCGTCTGATCAGAATCTGGGCCAATCTGGTCTATGATGGAATGTGCGGGGCTCCTTTAATATTCGTATCAGAACATATCAGATGGTCCTGATTCATACTCAAAATTTAAGTTACTTTAGGGGATTCGAATTCGCTCCAAATATTTCTTTAGAAAGATCAAATCCCCTCTTATTACCCAGGCCTGAATGAACTTAAGAATAATTTCCAAGGTAGGTGCATTGCATTGATATGAAAAATACATGCAAACTGATTACATAAAACTAGAATTTTAAGTATAGAAGGTTAAACTAGGTTAAATTTCCCCTACCTCTAGACATCTTAGTAATACACTTTATTTAGCAACAATAATTTGGAAATAAATTCCAAAATATTGTATGAAATGAACTTCTAGAAGAAACGTGGAGTTGCGCATGGTTCCAATTGAAATACGTTGTCAAGAAATATGCACGATTACCAAAAAAATAATTGTCTATAATTTTTTTTTATGTTATAAATCTTTTTTGGCGTAATTAAAAAAAGTATTGTCGAAATTCTCAATATAAAGTATAAACCGTTGTCAACTAATTTTAAACCATATTTAACATAGAGCAATTAGTTCACAATGATATTTAAGCCGCATTTATGAAAGACTTTTAAAAATAAAGAAAGGTTTTAATACGACAAATTGTGTGCCATGAAATATCACATCGTCACTTTTTATTTGTATTTTAAAATTTGAAACTCAAATATCAAGTCAAAATTGTTGATTTTATTCATTTTCACAAACGGTGCATCCATGCAAATTTTATGATTTTTAAAATTCAAGACCAAGATATCAAAAATAGAACTTATCAAACTAGATTCGCTTGTTTTTTTTTTACTCATTCATCTAATATAAAATGAACTTCAAAACTCACAAAATTTTACTTGAACATATTCTCATGAAAATAAATAATATCAACTGTTTAAACATTTGAGTATCAAATTTGGTATACAAAATAAAAAATAACTTACGATATTTAGTGACACTAAAAATGTATCGCATTAATTAGAATCCTCTTCCATACTAACTAATATTTTTTGTAGAGTCAATTACAAGGAAGAAGAAGAAGAAAAAAGGTATTTTTGTGTTTCTGAGCTTCGCGCTCATGTTTCCGTGACATTTAACGCTTTAATAAAAGAAAAAAGAACGAAGGGTAGAAGAGAATAGCAGTAAAAACATATTACACATATACAAATATTAAATATATGTTTTATGAGCTTCGAGCTCATATGTTTTCCGTTTTTACTTTTCGAATACGGGTATGCGTTGGATATTAAATGAATACAAATATGAATTTAATATTAATTATACATATACGAATACAGATATAATTCGAATATTTAATTTAAAAATTATAACAAAATTAACATATTATTCAATAAATTATTGTTTCATTAGAAAATAAAAATAACATTAAAATATGGATATAATTCAAACAAGTAAGCATTCGGTGAATAAAATATTTTTTTATGTTAAAATTATTATGTCATTAAAAAATATATATCTCATTAACAATAATTAATCACCAACAAAATCATATTTTAATCTAACGATACCAACAAGAAAATATTTCTCTAAAAAACATATATGATAAAAACAAACAGATAAACAAACACAGATACAGGTAATTACCTGTATCATATCCACACAAAACGGATAATATCTACATCCATATCGACATATGTACAAAATGAATATACGAAAACTTAAAATAATATATATACGGATAATTATCAGTATTCATTTTCCGAAACAAAAACTGTATCTGTATTTGTATCCGCATTCGCATAAACCATATTCATATTTGTATTTGAATATTTGAATCGGTAAAAATTCACATACAAATTCGAATACATACCTATAAACCTATATTCCGACCTGTTTTCAGCCCTAGAGAGAAGGCAACGAGTCAGTTTTTCTACATTCTAAATTGGGAGTTACAAAATTTTTAAAGTTGTATTTAGTTTTTACATGAAGTTCACCTCTTGTTTCTTTTTAGTTTTTACATTCTAAATTGTAAATTTAGAAGGAAAACGAAGAGCAGAGAATAGGATACGGACGGGAGTTTCGCGTAAAATTAAACGCTGTACATCAGGACTATGTTTGGATGCACTAAGAATAGCACTATTCTTAAAATAGCATTGCTATTCGGAACAAGGACAATCCAAACGAGAAATAAAGCTATTCAGAATAGAGAGAATAGGGCAATTCTCTAATCTTACAAAAACATAGAATAACATTTGTTGCTTTCAATATTAATACTAATCTAATATTTAAACTAATATTATATTACATTTATTATTTAAAATAATATTATATTGTATTATATTTAATCTAATATTTTATTTAGAGGAGGGATCCACTTACAACAAATTTGAGTTACAACAAAGTTACAACATTCATTTTTTTCATTTTCAAAGTCCAAATCGTCGATCCAACCGTTCAACATGATCATCTAAATAATATGTACTTGCAGATCAAATTTTATATTTTTTTGAATTTTTTTACTATTTATTAAGTATTTTACAAAAAATAGCCATACTTAGACCATTGAATTTTGTACCCATCTTAATAAATAGTAAAAAAATTCAAAAAAATATAAAATTTGATCTGCAAGTACATATTATTTAGATGATCATGTTGAACGGTTGGATCGACGATTTGGACTTTGAAAATAAAAAAAATGAATGTTGTAACTTTGTTGTAACTCAAATTTGTTGTAAGTGGATCCCTCCTCTTTTATTTAATACTAATCTAATATTTAAAATAATATTATATTACATTTAATATTTAAACTAATATTATATTACATTTAATCTAATATTTTATTTAATACTAATCTAATATTTAAAATATATTATATTACATTTAATATTTAAAATAATACTATATTACATTTAATATTTAAACTAATATTATATTACATTTAATAATTAAACTAATATTATATTACATTTAATATTTAAACTAATATTATATTACATTTAATCTAATATTTTATTTAATACTAATCTAATTTTACATTAATATTATATTACATTTAACATTTAACCTAATATTATATTATATTTAATATTTAAACTAATATTATATTATATTTAATATAATATTATATTTAATACTAATCTAACATTTCAAATAATATTATATTACATTTAATATTTAAATTAATATTATATTGTATTATATTTAATATAACACATAAATTATTACTTTATTCATTCCCTCCAAACTCTATTCCAAATATGCAATCCAAACAACTTTTTCATTATTCCGAATAGCTTGAGTAAGCACTGTTCTTAAACAGTTTTTATTCTTATTTACTATTCTAAACCAATGTTGTAAAAAACGCTCTAGTCGGCCGATTAATCGGAAACGGCGGCTTAACCGTCACGCACACTCTTAATGAAGGCATGTTAGCGGATGAAAAAGTTTAATCGGCCGTTTTACCGTTTAATCGTCTGTTTATTCCTGTTTATTCCAGTGAATATTTATTTTCACATTGTTTTTTTTTTGTGATATTGTGTGATAATAAGGTTTATAAATTTTATATTGTAGTTTTATTCGTGCTTGGATATACATTCAATATTTTTTATATATATTTTTTCTTCTTACTTACTTTGAAATTGATTAATTCTTCTATTATTTATATACTATATATTTTCCTTACTTATTGGTGTAATTTTTTTTATTAGTACGACGTGTTCATTTATGTAATTAAGTTGTTATCATAAACTAAATTTAACGATTTTATGTTGGAATGTTTAATTTCTTTCAAATAATATGTTACTAGTATTTGAAAAAGCTTAATTCTCAATTTTATTTTTTCATTAAATAAATGTGTTACTTAACATGTAAAATGCTTATGTGTTAGGAAGAAATAAGCGTAGTGTCATGTTATAATAATAAAACTAAGTTAAATTAAGTTTATTTGATAAGTTTAATGAGTTAAATAAATTATTTTTAATAAATTATGATATATATACATAAATTTAATAAAAACGTTAAATTGTCCGCATAATCCCGATTAATCGGCCGCATACGAATTAATCACTTTGCGGTACCCTATCCGTCCGACGACCGCATACCGTTATTTACAACACTGTTCTAAACAGTAGCTATTCTAGCTATTCTAGAGTTCATCCAAACGTACCCCTGAATATAGCAGCTACCCTCCCTTTCCTTTCGAGCCGCGTAAAACATTCGAGCAGTACAATAGCAGGGTGAATATTTTAATAGAGTGGTTTTGGCTTAACGCAACGCACAAACCATATGCAAAGCCGTTTTTATTTTATAGTTTGTGCGCTGTACAGGATTCTAATTAGCGTGCTATAGCGGCGCTATAATATTTTCGGACTATAAAAGCTATGGCACTATAGCGGAGTAATATGGCAATAGTGTCATTTTTTAGCTATTCTGCCAGAGGCGAACCCATGCACAACCAGAGGGGGGCAGCTGCCCCTCCCTAGATTTTGAAATTCAGTGGATAAATACGGGTCCGGTACCACTTTGCCCCTCCTTGGAACTGGAAAGCCCGCCAGTCCAGTCCAAAAAGACTGTTAATAAAAAACTTTGTTGTTTTTATAGAAATTTTATAGAAATTTACGAGTCCGGACTAACTTTGTTTTTTTCAATATGTAAAATGATATTATTTTGTTGTTTTTTATTATGTAAGAGAATATTATTTTTATTGTTTCCTATTATGTTGATTGTTAGTTAATGAGTTTGAACCCGATAAGTTATTTATTTCCGATTCCTGCTCCTCTCTAACAAAAATCCTGTGTCCGCCATGCGTTCCGCTATGACGTGATAAACACTATTTAAACCTTTGACTGTATGAAGCCAAAACTGCTCTGTTAAAATATTTACCCCAACAGCACGAGAGCCACAGCTGCTAGAACTTGCCCTTTTTGTACTCCGCTTTTGAATAAAAATATCTCCAAATTTAATTAGTATCTGAACCATGATATCATATAACTAAATAAAGGAGTTTTAATAATATAAAAAAATTGTCCGTAAATATTACAACGCTACCTTTTCATTTCTATATCAAATTTAAAATTCAAATGTTGAATTCAAGTCGATAATATTGTTCATTTTTACAAGAGATGTCTATGTAAAATTTTATGATTTTTGGGTTATTATATAATAGATCAAGATAAACAAAACAGATAAATCTAATTGACTGTGATATATTAATTGTAATATGTTCAATTTTCAAAATTTTATTCGAGTATAAAATAAGCTCTAAAAATCATGAAATTATACATAGTATTCCTCACAAAAATAAATAAAATTAACAATTTTAATTCGACATTTGAATAAATTTAAAATAATGTGTACATTTTTTTTTGTTTTTTGTTGTTGCATATGGCTAGAATTGTTTCTTTTTTTTTTGTCATATAGATATCGAGAAATGATCATTGGAACTGCAGGGACACAAATATTAACTTGTTTTTCATTTTTTTAGCAACACAAATATTAACTTGTCGCGTGATAATTTGTTGCTCGATGCCTCCATAGAAATATGCTTTTTTTTTTTGAAGTAGTGAATTAATTGACCGATTTCATATCGAAACCAGATAATACCTGTCAAAGTATCCAAAATAGAAACCCATAAGAAGCACAAATATATACATCAGTTCATACATCATATATAGTATATACGCCTCCATAGAAATATGAATCTAACAATTTGACATCTTTGAAAATTAGGATTAGCAACCAAATTTTCATAGTTTCTTTTGGTATTCATCTGTAGATTAACCCAAATGCACCTAGGTTTATATGATAATATGAATATAATCAATATTAAGAATCAGTTTTTATATAGTATCTAATATAATATTTCCTATATGAGAAATTACATACTCCAACTTAATTTACCATATAATAATGGCATAATGCATAGGCGATGGATTGATTATCTCACACTATACCTCAAGGGTTATTTATGAATTGATTTTATGGGGCAATGCCGTGTAATGCTGAACCGACCCCCGGCTCTCTTCTTGTCAGTTGTCACACTCCGCGCCCCCACTCTATGGCGTCACGTATCTCCCCAGCGGGTTCTGACTAACTGGGTCTACCTGTCAGAGTCTCTAACCAGGAGCTGCCAGCGATCCCGATTGCCGATCGCCCCCTGAAATCGCCACAGCCTCTGAAGCTGGCGAAAGGAGAAATAAGCGAAGGTAATACTAATACCTCTCTCTCTCCCTCTCTCTACCTCTATATCGCACTCTTTCTCTTTCAGCCGCCGCCGGCAAGCACGCGCACGCTACGTCGATCACCTCTGTCAAGGTCGGTTGTCTTGTAGACTTGTAGCGAATTTACTGTATTTTTGTAATCGTCTAGTTTCAGATTTCATGCTGTGCTAGGTGGAGATTCAGCTTATGTCATATGAGTGATCACTTGCAGCTTGATGCTGCCTCAGCAATTAGGTGGATCTCGTTTCTCTATGTGCACAAGCTTGAATCTGATTTTAGAGAGTTAGATTGGAAAATTTATTGTAGTTAGTGTGAGGTATTGGGCTAGTAGAGATTAAAAAGGGAATTTAATTAATTTGAGTGATCTCATAGGAGTCGAGAACTGTTAGCATTTTCGCTAAGCTAGGATAGGATTTTAAGGGATTTGAGGGGGTAGAACATGATTTTGTTATACTGTTCTATGTGATGTACATTTATAAAGATAAGATCATACTTTCTTGTAAAATGTATATAGGATTATATAAGGCTCTTGCATATCCCACTCCTATTCCATCTTTTCACATATACCTTGAGAAATATACTTTTTTGGGGCAGCGGTGATGGGGGTTAGTGATTGTTTTGTTGAAATTTGATGCAACATAATATATTTTGCTCTCGAGTTGAATATCAGATGTTTGCATAAATAAGATTTAAGGTTTTATTATTATAATATTACAGCGAGAGTACAGCTCAGGCCACTTATGTCCTTGTTTCAAATTTAAAATAGACCGAGGAATAATGTGTGTTATATACACTTATGGTAAGTTATTTACTGATAACACTGAACTCATTTGGTGCATGTACAGTTCGAAGTGTAAAGCAAGTGTAAGTATCATACAAATGGATAGAGGCAAGCACAAACAGCTTACGTATGAAGAGTATTTTGCGTTCTTCCATGACCACTGTGCTGATCACCTAACGGTTGATCAACTTAACCAGGTCTCTCTCTCTCTCTCTCCTCTCTCTTAGTGACACTGTAATTCGAAATTCTAATTCACCTCAATTGTTTTTTAAGCTCTCAGGTACTCAGTATGCATGGGTTTGTTCACCTAAAGAGCCATAATAGGGTATGATTTTTTCCACTAATAACAGTTTAAATGCAAGTTTTAGAATCTCATATTTGAACTGACCTGTACCCAGTTTTGTTCATAACTGGAACTGAATTTTGATTCCTTGTTTGGTTTTGAGTGAAATAGAAGTTTTCGAGAAAATTAAATGTATAGCTTTAGCCTGAGGATTTGGCCAGAAATTCTAATTGCATAACATGTACCAATTTTGTACACTACTGGAACTACTGAATTTAGCTTCCTTGTTTGGTTAATAGAAGGGCAATATTACACGGCATTAGAAAAATACTTCTTATGATATCAATCAAGGTTAATAGAAGGTAAAATTGGGTCAAAACAGGGCTTGTATTTATACATGCTTAATTGAACAGTTTCATTAGAAAGAGTCTTGCTATGAAAACAATACAAAATACTTCTTATGATAACTAAATTAATCAGGAAGAAGTCATAGATGCGGTGAGATCACTGGATCTGACCTTACCTTCAAGATCAACATTTTTAAGTTGTGCTGCACAGCATGGCTCTAGTGGTGCCATGTCAGCACTATCTCTTGAGGAGGCCAAACTGGATATAACAAAGACCGGGTGGAAGGAGTGCCCTGTCAGATCAGTTGCGACCATTCGCCCAATTGTCAATGGTGCTGCACCTGGTGATGATGATGTTATCTCCAGGTCATCGAGTTGTGTCAGTGTTACTTCTTCAAGAAGTAAAAAAATCATGAAGGGAAAAGATAAGAAAATTGTCAAGAAAAATGACATAGATGACATGTCAGTTATCTCTGCTTTGTTGTCTCTTAAATCGGGGGGAGAGCCTCAGACAACTAATGTGGAAATGTAAGTGTCGGCTATATGATTGCTTTGGACAATTTTGTATAATTCAGAAATTAGATCAGGAAAGATAAGAATAGAATGGAGTCCCTTCTATTAAGACATAAAAATAGAAAACTAATTTTGGAAAGAAGTTGCGAAACTGCAAATTGTGTGTGACAACATTGCAAAAGATGAATTACTTATTTTTGTCAGAGAGAGAACCTTCTGCAAAACATTTATCTTTGTAGTACAATTCATTTGTTTTATTTTAAATAAGTTTATTTTGCTTTTATTTTGTTGATTGTAGGAATTCAGAAGAGAAGAAAACGTTACGTGTGCCAGCTAAAAACTTGAGGGATGCTGATGAATATTCTTGGAGAAATAAGGGTACCCAGTGGATCAAGGGATTGCCTTTTCCTCGGTTAGTGTACTATTTGTTTTAGTGTCTCTCTCTTTTTTTTTCCAAAATTATTTGCAACATCTTACCAGATTTGCAAAAATGCACTCAAGCAACTGATGAAATTTGCCATTACTATGTTGTTTGCACATCTAATCTAGAGAAGTGTCTGTGCTATATTGATTGCTGGCTTTTGTTTGGCGAAATCATTAATAACGTGACCCTCATAGAAAAAGTTTGCTCTCTTTTTACACTAACCCTTTTTCCTCTTAGCCATTGGATATAACTGTGATAGTTGCAAGGTGCAAAATGACCCCAAAAAAAAAAGCTGGGGAAATGTTGGGTGTTATTTGCAATGGATAACATATATTTTATTTATTGTAGGGAAGGCTTCTTTCTTTGTTTTCTTCTCACCTTCTTTTACTTTCCGCCATAATTAATTTTGAGTGGGAATAGTGCTGTAAATGCTGTTAATTTGGTATTTTTTGCAAAAGATAACATTATCTTTTGACATTAAAAAAGAACCGAAAGAACCCAACAGAGGCCTTGATGTAGTGTTTTCCTGTGGTGCAGGACATACTATAGGTGTAAAAAAGATGGCTGCCCAGTAATTAGGCACGTAGACCGTGACCCGGCTGACCCGTCAATGCTAATCGTTTCTTACAAATTGGAGCATAATCATATATAATCCCGTGATTCCTTATTGTCGCTAGAATTGTAAAGTCAGTGTTGGATCTGAAATGTTGCGGTAGGAATATGAAATTGTTTACTTTGTTGTGCAGGTTTTAGCAATTCGATTTCAAATTAATGTTTGAATTGAAGTGTGCAAAAAGGGAATTTATAGGCATAGAAATTCGATTTCAAATTAATGTTTGAATTGAAGTGTGCAAAAAGGGATTTATAGGAGGCATGTTTTGAATGTTGTTAGCCCAAAATGGAAGCTAATTATCATCGTTAAATACAAATTGGATAGGGATGGGAATGGGCCGAGTAAGATTGGATTTGTGCCAAACTTTAAGATCCGGCCCATCCCTCAAATCTTAGGTCTGATTCGTCCGACCCTTGCCATTGAACCCACAAATTTAGGTACTTCTGGCCCTTGTTACATTCTCGATTCAAATTATTTTCAAATAAATAAAAAAGTAATTTTATAATTTTTGGAAGTCTTTGATATTTTTAATTGCATTTTTCATTTTAATTTGAATATGAACACACATGTTGTATACATAAGCTACATATGACTACATAAAATAAATATATATTGGATATTTTGTTATAAATAATTACAGCCGTAATATTGAGTTGTTGATTTTATAGGTTTTTTTTTTTTTAAGTCTTTGATATTTTTAATTGCATTGTTCATTTTAATTTGAATATGAACACACATATGTTGTATATATAAGCTACATATGACTACATGAAATAAATATATATTGGATATTTATTATAAATAATTACAGCAAACAAACACATTATATAATCTATAATTATGTTTAATACTATCTCACAAATATACATAATATTTATAAGAAATATATAAAAAAATTCAAAAAGAATGTAATATGGCTGGAGGTATTTGTATGAAAAATTCAATTTGTAACTTAACAATTTATGCACTAATTTGTGTAAATATTACAATCGTAATATAATATTTATTAATGATTTGGTTCATTTGATTTATTTTATCTTATTTTCAATTGTAATGATGTCAGTCTCGGGTGGCACCGGAGTCCACTAAATCTCAATCGTTGATACAATACTGCTTTGTCTGAAATAAAATTGATTTGATTAAATTAAATTAACTGAACCATTAGAAAATATAAATTTGGTTCGGTTTTATTGGCAGGTCCCCGTTTTGAAAAGACCGCAGGGATGAAGATCTAGTTCAGATCGAATGCTCTACAAGACTACAATCCTTACATGCTACCTTATTTTAACACTCTAAATAGTCTAATTTGCATGGTGTAAGATCTATTCAGAGAACAATAAGTTTTATAACCATTTTTCTCTTTTCTCTAGATAATGTAGTTAACATCAAATAAGCTATAAGAACTAGTCTTTGGTTTAGTAGTAAAGGCACATTGTCTCTATGTGAAAGGTCAAGGGTTCGAAATTCACATAGGAGAAATTCTTTATTATAATAACAAGGGTTAAATAGTTGGGTGGCTTGACCTCCAACTTTACTAAAAAAAAACATCAAATAAACTATGTATGGATACTTTTTTTTTTTTTAGATAAATATAAAGAGCTATATTACACAAGGTTACAAGAAGTTCATGATAGTAAAACAATGCATCGGAACAATTTTTCATAGCAATAAAAAACAAGTATATTTTTTTTTTATTATTTTTCAATTATAATATCTAAACAAATATATATGATCTACATTACTTTCCATATAATAATCAATGTCAAGACGCAATTATATTATTGAGGTCCAAAACAATTTTATATATTTTTGAGGTTCAAAATCACAAAAGAAAAATAAACAACTATCCAAATGTTGCAAAATACATTCAATATTGAACTCATTTTGTTTGTAAAAATGAGAGTAGCGTTTAAAAGAAAAAAAAAAGAAAATCTGATATAAGCATAGAGAGTAGTTACCCGGTATGGAATTTTGCACAGTTATTGAAAATTTTCAATTTAAATATTTTTGAGGGCCTCAATGTAAAATTTCGCAACATGTAACCTTTTCAGATATTGTGCAAGAAGAAATTCGCGGTGCTCACTGCTCAGTGCTCACTGCTTGCTCGGTGCATTCCAAACGTTAATAAGTTTCAAGGGCTTCGACACGAAAATTTACATGGATAGAGGCAGACCAAATCTCCAGTGAAGAGGACAAATGAAGCCAGTGGCGTGTCAAGACCTGATTAGGCATCAAAATGCGTGTGTGTCAGGCATGTAGGTGTGGTGTGGCGATCATGCAACGGTCTTCTCGATCGTCCGATTAGTCATTAGATCGCGTGTTGCATGCGTTTGTTCAAAAAGTGAACTGAGACTAAATATAAGTATATAACTCAAATTTCCTATGCTACCAACTTGTTACCCATTCGTCTATATAAGTTGTGTCACAGAAAATCAGAAGAGGTTCCGACTTCCGAGTCTCGAATCCGTATCCTCCCATTTACTTGACTCAAAACTATTGAAATGAACGGTCCAGATTTACTCTAAATCGGTGCTTATTCGGGATAGCGCAGGGGCCAGTATTATTTGTGCTTTGAGTTCGTTCCAAATTAAAAAGAACGATTCTGGACCGTCCGTTTCAATTGTACACAGTAACCTGAGGGGATGTGAATTCCCCAGTCTCTGGGAGAAGCGATAAAATTATCGGCGAGTTTCACATAATGTGCTTATAAATTTATTTTACAATTTTAATTTTATTTAATTTAAAAAAACCATTTTTAAAGATTTTCAAAATAAGTATGTATATTGGATTTTTTATAAAACGTAATTAAAATAATTAATTTTAAAGAAACAACATGATTACTGTTTTTTTTACAAAAACCGTAAAAACCGAAATGACAATTCGGTTTAGACTTTTTTTTTTTTTGCTAAAGCGAATTGCCAATTTGGTTTAGGCTTTTTTCACAGCGTTTCCGCCACCACGCCACAAAAAATCCGAAAAGTGAGCAAACCGAATTGCCAATTCGGTTTAGGGGCTTTTTTAGCCTAAACCGAATTGGCATTTCGGTTTAGGTTTTTTTTTTTTTTTTTTTTTTTAGAGACTAAGAAGAGCAAAATAAAGAAATCTAACACTGAAAATTTGAATTTTTTGTTTAAATTATTTGATAGATTACTTCTTTTGATATATAATTAGCATATCTATACTGCTAAATTACTTGAAATTATGTTGAATTACACTATATTAAGTTAAATTACACTAAATTACATTACATTACGCTAAAATACGGTTAATTATGCTAAATTACATATGAATAGGGACGATATCTTCACTGAAAAGGCGAAAAACAACGGCGAAACTTCAAACGGTCATAAAACGGCGCTCGAGTGTCCGATTTCAGCAAATGACCACTTTTCGGAAAGCTTGCGAAAATACACATGCGTCCGTGCCTATGATGTTGAATTCCAAAATTCAGAATCTCCAAAAAACAAAGGGAAGAGCCTCAAAACTTGAGTTGAAGTTTCCGATTAAGATTTTCATTTCTATTATTCAATCCAAGTAGCTCAGTTAATTAGTTACATAATGAACTTGTAGAATACTAATTTTTACTATTTTCGGAATTATTTTACTATTTTTTATGATTCATGAAAGATGACACTGAATCGGTCTATTTCGTAATTTTCCGTATTTCAGCATAATTAGCGAAGTTATTGTAATTTAGCGTAATTTAGTGTAATTCAACATATATTGTAATATAGTGTAATTCAATATAATTTCAAGTATTTAGTGTATTTTTTTATAATTATAAATCAAAAGAAGTAATCTAACAAATAATTTAAACAAAAAATTCAAATTTTCAATGTTAGATTTCTTTATTTTACTCTTCTTAGTGTCTTAAAAAAAAACAATCCCTAAACCGAAATGCCAATTTGGTTTAGGCTAAAAAAGTCCTAAACCGAATTGCCAATTCAGTTTAGGGAGAGTTACACGCAAGGCCACACAGTTGGATGTGGGGAGGAATTGTGAAAAAAGTCTAACCGAATTGTCATTTCGGTTATTATAGTTTTTATAAAAAACACAATAATCATGTTGTTTCTTTAAAATTAATTATTTTAATTACGTTTTATAAAAAAAATCCATGTATATTTGTAAAATTGTAAGTTAAACTAAAAACTATGGTTTCAGTGATGAGGATATTTTAGTCCTTTCATATGATAAGATTTCAGCCAAATCCCTTTCCCTCCACACCCCGAGGGAATCAAATCGGGTCGAGTTTTTGTCCAAATGGTTTTGGACAGAGTTTTATCCAAAGTTAGATCTAAACCGTTAGATGTATCAAAATTCGCACAGACGGTTTAGATTCACGGTGCTACGAAATTTATTTAGTTCTAATCTCGTTAGCACGAATCTTGACTCAGATCGTCCGATGTAAGTCTGAGTTTGGATAAATTTGTCCATAACCTTTGGACAAAACCCGCTCCCAATCAAATTTTCGTAGACAAGAGGTTACTTGAATCAGTTCCGTGCTGTCCCCTTTCACCTCTCTCTAAAATTTGCAACAAAACAGCATAAATCAGCTGATTTTCCCTTCCCTCCCATTAAATCCTATCCAAAAAGGGTTTTACTTAACGAAACCCACTTCCCGCACCGCTACCCCCAAATCTCTCTTCCGATCATCTAAATCCACCTTTGATCAATCAATCTGTCGCCAACAAACTACAAGGAAGAATCGGCGTAACTCGAACGGTGAGCATCTTCCAATGGTTTTTTTTTCTTTTTTCTTTTTTCGCTTATTGTCGGATTGTGCGCTGCGATAGATTTTCCAAACAATGGCATTACAAATGGACTATTGTTTGCTATGGTAGAAGGTTCTAATTTTCAGTAAGGTACTTCACAGACAAACAATCGAATAATTGGGAGGGGGGGGGGGGAGGTGGGGTGGCGCATCCCCTCACGCTGTCTTTGTTTCGGATTATCAACTGCATGATTATTTTGGTGTATTCCTGCTTTTTGTGATTTATATTTATCTTCTATCTTTTGTTTTCAGTTTTTTTTCCACGAGTCTCCGTCTACTTGTAGATTTTGTTTGATATGTGTCTTGTTTATTGATCCGCTTTAGATCTGTATATAAATTAGCTTATATTATGACATTATTTCAAATCCTTCACTACTTGATCATCTAATAATTACTTGACAGGTATAATTTCTTATCGAAACCAGATCTGGAGAAAATCCCTGTGATACGTTCAGTTCCGATTTGTTATAGACCTACAGCTCCATGGAGTTATTGTTTGAAATTCGATTTATTATACTCTTTACTCAGCGAAATTGTTAGAGAAATGATAAACGCTGATAAAGAAAAGAAGTTTACAAAATGATTAACAAAAAAAGGGTATATAGGGTATATTATGAGCAAGAGCTTTGTTGTTAACATACAATGGCTCTATTCAAGAGCTAACTAAGCTTAATTATTAGTGCTTACCAATGATTTTATTATATATTTGTTCTTTCTAAATAAGTTCAGCCCTTTTGAGCTGAACTTTCTAAAGGGTAAAAAATGCTACAGTTATATTAAAATTCTGAATTTTGTCCTCTCTTTTGTTTTTCATTGGATGAACTAGATTAAATTTTTGTTTGAAACCATGGAAGAACCACAGAAAGAAACTGCGCCAAATTCGAGCAAAAAGGCAACAAGTACTTCTCTTGGTAAGGATTTTAATTCAGACTGACAGCTAAAACTCCCATTCGTTCTAGTTTGTTAAATTGTTCTGAATTTTACACCTATAGAAAACATTGTTAAATTGTTGAATTCTTCTATAGAATAAATTTATTGGACAATTGTAAATTTCATATTGAACAGATGATGATTTTGCAAAAGATTTTCTCACTTCTTGGAAATCAACGAAGTTTGGGAATGAATCGATGGATTTTGATGTCGAAAAAAGTGAAGGGAAAGGGAAGGGCAAAAAGTTCAACTTCGACAAACTGTGAGAATATGTTCTACATGAAACTTCTTTTCTCAAAACTGTAACTCCTAATCAATTAAATTACTTAGATGGTACTTGGTTGCTGCTTCATATGTTTGCACGAATATTACGTGCATAATTACACCTGTACCATTACTACATCGATTTTATATTCTCTATTTGTGTGAACTTTAAGTGCCTTGTGCTTATTTGCACTCTGATTTCCCTTTTTAGATTTTTTGTGTTTCCAGAAACTTCTCCTAACACACTAAGCAAGTTGCTAGTTACAACTGGTGCCCTAGGATTACAACACAAGGTCCAGTCTGGTACCAGTAGGGGTTGGCAATAACATGTATTGCTCATAATCGTTCCTTTTTCAGCAGCCTAGATTTTCATTTGATCCGTTATTCAGTGGCAATAATATGTATTACTTTGCCAGTGCTACAAGGGCACTTTAATTGGGATCTCAGTGTGATTTCAATCTTTGTCACATATCACACAGGATCTATGTTTTACTCTGACATTACGGCAATATGCAGGGATGACTTTGATTTGGATGCTGATTTTGACAAACTACCGTCTTTCAATATGGACATGTCTGATCTAGATATCTCTAGCCCAATCAAGAAAAAAAATACTAAGCCTTCCACCGAGAAGTCTTTGAAAGATTCCTCACATGGAAAGGATAAAAAAACAGAATCCTTTTCCTTCTCATTCGACTTCGATGAGTAAGCTACTACTAAGTCATATTTAAACATTAGTGTTTTATTTATTATTGTCTTTATGCTTAACCTGCTCAGTTTGATTTCAGTCCAAAAGCACTGAATGTCTACTGAATTCAGTTTGAGGATTGGTGCTTGCATTATTTTTGTTGTTAGTTTTTCTCTTTTAGTTGAGTCTAGTTGAGTCTCACTTTAGTTCCTTAAGCCAAACATACAATTTTGTTTCCACCTACCATGGTACAATGTATCTGCTTCTTGACTTAAACAAATTATTTTTGCTTCTATTAATTGTTTAATTTCTTGCTCAGTTGATCTAATTGGTAAATGGAATTTGTTGAGGCTGGGTTGATGGTTACATGTAATGTACGCTTAAACCAATATACTACTTTTCTTCAGTAATGCTTATTGTTACTTGAGTTGAACTAGAAAATAATTTGTTTAACCTTTTTTTTTTTCAAGCCTGGGCAAGTTTGATCTAGACTCTCAACATACACAAAGTACTGCTGAATTTGGTCTCAACAAAACTGAGAAAGGAGAATTATCTACTGAAAAAATGGATATCCCCAAAATAGACTCAGCCAAGGCGCCATCAAAACCAGAGACCAGCTCATCCTCCTCGAGGCCTCCATCAACTGAAGAACGCACCTCAAAACTGCAATCTCTGGAGATGAGGAGTGCCAGCCCTGTTACTTCAAGTAACAACCGGGATGATGTCAGTGGGGCCTGCTCGTCAGATGGTGGACTGAGCAAAAATAAGGATTCAACAACTCTATCTGCTCAGAACGAATTTGGGAGGAATTTAGTTGGGGTAAAGGAGGTTTGGATAGAGAAGGGTTTATGTTCGACAGCTACAACTTCAGCAATAAAAAGGTTGGTCTCAATATATATTGAATTCTTAAGTTTAATAGCAATCCTTGTCTTTGAGCCTCTTTAACCTAGTTCGGCAGACTCACCCTAAAAGGAAAGAAAGAGAAAATTTGGATAGTTGGTGGATCTCTTCATAGTTTGGAGAATTAGGATTTTTTCTTGTAATTAACAATTAGATAAGATGTCAATAAGAACCTGTAACATTATCTTTTTGGCATGATTCAGATCACAAGAATTGATTCAATGACATCTTTTGTCCTATATGATTGCTGAGATTTCAGGAATCTCAAGTTTAATGCAAGGCAAGAAAAAGCAATTTCTTCGCTCCTATATAAGGCTCGACCAAATTCTGCTTTGACCTCAGAACAACCTGCTGATTGCAACATGAGAACTGAATTACTGAATTCTGATTCCAAAGATACGGAAAGGTTGGGTTACCAAGTGTAGTTGAATCTAAATTTATATGACTATTGCTTTTAATTGTTCTTACTGAGGATTCATCTGTAGTGGGCACTTATCATTAAACCCTTGTTTCTTTTAACAAAGCGCAGTTAAGAACCCAAGCTTACATGAAATAAACCATTAAGAGGAGAAAAAAGCATTTCATTACCTAGCAAATTTTTGTTGTTCTGAAATGACTATTTAGTTTTCCTTATTAATTTGTTTGCTGAAATCAGGCAGTCAAATATAAATGATACTCCTGCAAATAGCAGTTTGATTACTGAAATAGAGAAAGCTTCAAAAATAAGGGCATCTGTTCTCGTAGGCAATGACAAACCTGAGACTGGGAACAAAACATTAAGGTAGTTTATACCTTATGATACAATTGACACTTCTTTTAATGTATATTTATTATTTTTGGTTTCGGATTTGGCTTATGTCTTAAGATCATATGCCCATGCGATTCAATTTTAGTTTAATTTTAAATATATATTTTTTTTGTTAAATTTATCTTATCAAGTTTATAATGAATACTTCCCTGAAATTTCAATGGATAAAGCAGTACAGATCCGTACCAGCTTGGTACTGGTAGAGGTAGGTTGACCATGCAATATTTATCAGTTACAATTTTGACTTGTTTGCCTTGCCTACTGCCCACAGCACACCAAAGAATACAGATGGTAGCCTTCCTACGAACAATGCATCCTTGAAAAGTGAGAAACAAACAGTCATGTCAAATCCCTCAACTTCAAGGTACTCTGTAACTTTTCATGTTTCCTTTTTTATTATTTCTTTCTTTTCCTTCTCATTTTTAAAAATGATTCCGCTTTGTTGAGATTATTTGGCTGCATTATGTTTCTGTTAAGGCTTTGTTACAAAGTTGAAAGTTGGGTAAAACTTTAACAAAGAACCTCGACAGTTTCTATCAAGTCAGGTAGTCATTTTACCACATATATACCAAGGTCACTTGACTATGGTTTTGATTAGGTTTTGTGCTGGAAGAGAAGGGACACAAGAGAGTGGTTACCACCTGCAACTAACACTTCAACATTCCCTTTCAGTTGATTTATTTTTTATTTCATTTCGCACTGCAGATGTACTAAAATGAACCAGATCAGCCCAAGTGCATCACGGCAGAGTGATTCAAAATCCAGAGAGATAATGAAGGCTCCCTCGCAACTACCAACACCTCTTCTACCAAGCTCAGCTCCCAAAAGAAAGCACGCATTGCTTAGCCCCCCTCTGAAAAGGAAGGCAGTTGAGGTATATTCCTTGCCCTTTCTCTTCTGTTTATCTAATGCCGTAAACACTAGTTAGACCTAGCTTGCTGATATGATTTGCATGATATATAGCTGCTCCTGCTACTTCACCAGTCTGACCGAGGCTATTAATTTAGTTTTAGCTAAAGAACTGCAATTTTACCATATGTTGTGAGCCCAACTGCATTTTATTGGAATATTTAAGTTCTCTTTCCAATTAATTGCTGTTAAATTATTTTCTGACCAGCTATTTAAGTTTAGTTCCACTGGGTTTATTATGCTTTCCTTTCTAGAATTCTATTCCAGATCCATTTATTCCACTAAAGCGTATTTCGAACTCTCCAGTAGAAGCAAGGTTTGTTTCCTAATAGTTAAAATTAAATATAGTTTATCTTTCTTTATTGTTATTTTTTTGAAAGAGTTGGTATTTTCACCAGCAGTTTCAATTGCCAAGCAAATCTTGTTACTTGTTATTAAAAGATGATAAAATATATGCATTTTTTGTTATGCAGAAATTCTCCTATGGTTGCCTTGAAACTGACTTGTAACTCTCCTTTGGAATCAAGGTCTTTCTTATTTTTTTCATCCTGTTATTGTACTTTGGTCACTATAAAGGCTGAATTATTGACATAAACATGTTTGAACACACAACTTATGTTATGCAGGAAATCACCTGAAATTGCTCTCAAGTCAGGGGCTGAAATGGTAATAGTGTTGATCAAATATTTTTTTTGAAGGTTAAAGGCGTAGCCTTTAACATTTGTATTATAAGAAATAAAAGGTTAAAAAGTTATTTACATCTCCTCAAAATTTAAAATAGAATTAAATTACATTTTCATGCCTCCGTGACTATCCTAACAGACCGCCATCCACCGTTGTATTTCGACAACTGTATCATTTATTAGAGCATACTAAAATAATGCTTGCCTATACAATTTTCCTTGATATGTTTTGCATTTCTCTGTCAGCTTAAATATTGCTCCATATATCAGATGTTACCCACAAACCAAAAATAGATGTCTATTGGTACGAACCATCAATGCTTAGTTCACATCTCAACCTTTCCATCTACTATTTTCGACTTCTCAGGTTACTGGAAGTGAAAACGTTGAAGCTGTTACGGAGAATCTGAAATCACCAAATTGTGCTAATCAGACGATATTAGGTACAGCAGAGTTCAGAATCCCTGTGCTTGTTCTGGAAAACAATGGAAATGTGGAGAAGGCGGAAGCTATTTCAAAGGAACTTGGAGATGTAAGTACTCTATTCTCTTGACTTGAAAAACAATGTAATTTGTTGTAGAGGTAAGACTAGGTAAAGACTATTAGGAATGTCTGTCTTAAATTTTATATATACAATGAATGTATGGCAAACATTGAATTGATTTCTATTCAACACAACGTCTGTCTTCCATAATTCCGATCTGACCAGTCTATACCTTTGTCAGATAAGCAGTATGCTTAAAAAGAAAGAGGAGGAAGCAAAGGAGCTTCTTGTAAGAGCTATCGTCAGTAACAACAAGCTGCTCATGCTAAACCATCCAATTTATGCTGACAAAATATCCTTTTTTACTTTTATCAATTATGGCCGATGTTAGTTAGGGTTATGCCAAATTGATCCTACCAGCACAATATCTGACAGAGGTGTTCTGTACCTTTTGGTACTTTTTTTCCTGTTTACATTAGGTTAATTAGCTGAATGGGGGCTTAATTTAACTCTAATTAAAGTTTAAGCCAAAATGTTAACTGAGCCACTTGTTAAAGTGAATGTTGTTAGTGCTTTTATTGTAATAACTGGCAAAAAGGGAAAATATCTGCAATCCTGTGATATTCTTTGGTAAATAAAAGTGTGTTGATTTCTTAATTGTAAGTACCTGTCTAGCCTTGAGAGGTTTGCTTCCACCTTGCGTGCCAAACACTTCTGAGCAAATCAGCTTGATTTCCTGGTAAACTATATTTCATTTCTTGTTTCATTCTCTCAAGATTGATTGCAAATTAAGAATTCAATTGATGTTAGTATTTCTACTATATTTTTGCTTGGTCACTGCTGCTTTTCTGTTCCTTGTGTCATCTATGGTACATCTACAACCAGACCTAGGGGTGGGCAAATGGGCTTGGTCATTTCCAGTGCAAGCGAGTTCATTTTGGGTTTGGTTCAATTTAAGGTTTTAGGTCTTTGAGTGTTGTGTAGTTTGCAGTCAGCATTTGGGACTAGCTGAATAGAAGGCCTATTTGGGCTGGCCAGTATGATTGGGTTTGGTATCATTTTGGGCACTATGGTTATGTTTGGTTGTGGAGTAAAGTTAATGAGGATTAAATTGTTATTCCTCATATTTCACACTTTCTTTGGTAGTTTAACTCGTGTCTTAAATTTATCTGCCTAGAGGAGTAAGATGTTGAGAAATGAAACTCTGTCTATGACAGTAGGTCCTACAGGTGGAGTGAGTGTGAAGTTACTCCATCTCACCTCCACCTAGTGAGGTGGAGCAACCTATTTCAGATTAACTCACCTCTTACTCCGCCTTACTCCTCTTTTACTCCTTGTTTGGCGGTTTAAGTATGGAGTAAGGGGTTTACTCCACTTTTTACTCAACCAAACATGGCCTAACTTTGATTTGGAATTGCTTGTTCTATTACAGTCAGATTATATGTTCTGGATTTTGTAGGATTGAATTTCTGGCTGGTTTTAGTTTACTGCTTTTCAGATTATATGTTCTGGATTATATGGTTCATTGTTTGGTCATACCTGATTGTGTCACTCCGGTCATGAGTTGATTTGGGTCAAATCCTGGTCAATTTTGGGCAGCAACGTCTCAAATTCACCATTGAGTTGGTTTCGAGTTCAGGCATTTCAGATTTCTAGGTTTTCAAAACCATTTTAATTGGGTTAGGTCCGATCAGATGATGGACGTTATTTAGCCTTGGCACTAAGTTATGTGAAAATAACACTACAGTATGGGAATGCTCTCTTGATATTTCTAACATAAACCGTGATTAAAATTGGCAGGTTCCGTTGGAATTCTTTGAGAGTTCTGGAAGTATCCTTTTGTTTTGCATAAAATGCATTTCTGAAGTTGAAAGAGAGTTATCTTTGGGTTGAATCTGGCCAACCTGTTTTTTTGGCGAATAAATGGGGCATGAACTTATAAGAACCCCACTTTTGTTTCTAGTATCCAACTGTATAGCAAGGAACAATACTACGGTGACATATATATAACCTACTTTCCGAAACCGCATCATTCTATTATGCTCATATATAGTATCCCAACTGTATAGTGAGAAACAAGACTATTGATGAAGACGGTGACATACATATAACCTACTTTCGCAAGGTTGAAACCGCATCATTTTATTATGCTCGTATATAGAATTATAGATACACACTTGCTTATTCAATTTGTTTTGAAAAAAATAGTAAAATACTATTGATGCATGCTTTTTTTTATTTTTTTTTTTCTGAATCTCTTATAATACGCACCTAACTGCTCAATACACATTTAAGTATTACATTAATGTATGTTTCAAATTTTTTGACCAGAAATAGTTTATTTAGGTGGTGAAAAGTTGAAATCTACATATAATATTTCGTTAATGAATTCAATTCAGGTATACATCTAAGATTAAGCATCAGCATTAGTATATGTATCTTAATTAAATAGTTCGCAGATTGGTTCTTTTGTCGTCATCACTTCATATCTGAAGCTGAACATACCTGTCAACCATTTTTAAACGACAATCTCTCATCTAATTAATATTATCAGAATTAAATCAGAATTATGAATTAATGACACATCTAGTGGTTTGTAAGCATCAGAAAACGACTTCAGATGGTCAATTACCAGTAATTGGTAAAATTTACAAAAATCTATCATACTAAATATAAATCTGAAAGAGAGCTGCAATGTAATAGCTCTCAAAAATGAAATTCTCTTAAAATACGACCAGCAAAAAATAAATCAAACTTGGGAGTAAAATTAAAAAACACGAACAAATAAAGTATTAGAAACTGAAGTCATGCTTATATTCACTGCAGCAATCTTACCATTCCAGAAACACAATTTCAGCCTTGGTAGATAACTTGGGGAAGTTGTTGAGCTTCTCATCAACTCATAAGCTGATGAAAAGCTCTTTTATACCCGTGATCTCGAGTTTCTCTAATGCAGGTGCAGTGCCTAGCACAAACTTTGCAAATTCCAGCATGGACTTGGCGCTCCACAAGGACAACTCAGTTTTCTCCATATAAGTCATGTTCACCACCTCAAGGCGCTTAAACAAGCAGTCTTTGATAGCTTTTAACTCCCACAAAGCTTGAACATGCGGTCGATCTTCCACCTCGTGTCATAAAACTGCAAATTTTGGGAGAAAAAAAACAGGTCATAGGAAATTGGATTCAACTTGAGGATTTGCAACTCAATGCTGGTAAGATATAGTTAGTTATGTTCATCCAATTCAGTTGTCATCTTACAATGCATCAATTGAGAATTAATTGGTAGCTTTGTGATTCTTTCTACTTTGCTTCAATTACTTAAAAAGAGTGCAATGAGTTTAGCAAAACCAGTAAACAATTAGAAAAAGAACACAAGTCACATATAAATTGTAGGAAATTAGTGAACCTGTATATCAAGTACTTGTATGTTTGGGGCACTTTGAAACAAACAAAGAGCCACATCTTCATTCTGTTTCGAACAATGTATATCTAAACAAATCTCTTTCAAATGATTGAAGATTGTTGGAAGCTTCACCGGTATAGGTCCCGTGGCTAAAAACTTCCAAAGAAAATAAAAACAAATCATTAACGTCTTGACCAATTAACAACATACACCAAAAGGTACTTGACCCACATATAGTCAATGGTTTTGTCATTGTTTTTCCTTTTGTGCGATTCCTTTTGGCTCATTTATGTTTATTAATTAAGGTGTAGTGCAAACTTTGAGGCTTAATTAGTTTAAACATATCAACTTCTTATCAAAAGCTCAAAAGAAGTGAACCCTATTACTAGTATCAGAGGTTCAAAGTATATAATAATCTTAATTACATCAGTGAATGCACCGCGTATTTCTAGTTCTTGAATGTTTGAAAGGCGACCAACAGTTGGTGTAATTGAACTTTGGATAATCTCCATTATCAGTTTCAATTTCAATGTTTGCAATGGTCAATTTTGGAGTTTCTAAACAGAGATCGTAAAATTCACCACAAATCTCCAAAGATCTGAGGTTTGGTGCGCTGATATTGAGGCAACCTGGCTGGCGAAAGTAATACAGCGACAAGTAATCTAGTAAAGGGCAACTCAAAACCAATTTCTCAATATCAAACCCCAACAAATCAAAATTATATAGCTGAAGGGTGTGTAACAGAGCAAAGTCATTGTAAAACCGAGGAACATTGATAATGCAACCTGACAGCTTTACAGATTTCAATGCGCTGCAGGAGAAGAAACGGGAAGGAACCTTGCATTTTCCATCACCTTTAAATACTAAATTTGGAATTGAATTCCATAAATCATTCCACTTGCTCGAGAGGATGCTTGTTCTGACTGCCTCTTTGATTAAAAGTTTCATTAAAATTAAAGGTCTTACATTTTTTATATGTCAATTTCCACCACTCCAACTAAGTCATTGGTATTGTTTTGGAAAAAGGAAGAAGAATAGAGGGATGTGTATGATATTTTAATAAAAGCTAAGCTAAGTTAGGTATATACGGTTCATTTTTTGTCTCCCATTCCCGAAATTTTTATTCATATCCTCAAAAAAGAAAAATCCAACTCTACCCTCAATATTTCAAAATTTCAAAAAATATATTTACTTTTGACATTGCTAGCGGTAGACTTTGCATTCTATCGTTGGCAATGCCAGCCAATGTTATCAAAACAGGACCAGACATCGACCCGATAAAGCTTCGATTCAACAGTTTAGTGGTCGGACCAATGGATCAACCTGTTTAATTGTTTGTTTATTTAAATACTAATATATAATACTAATATATATTATATATTTGAGGTATGATGATTGTTATAAATTACATTGTTAATATTGTATATGTAAAAATTTGTGCATACATATTCAATAATGTAATATAAAATCAAAATAATATATATAATTCAAAATTTAATATCTAAATAGAATGAAAATACCAATTTTATTAAAAATAATAAAATATTCTTCTTTATAGGGAAAAATATAATCACTCAATTTTATTTATTTTTGTTTGATAATTATTAAGATGCAATTTTGATAAATAGTTACGAAAATTTAATCAATAATAAAATAACAATAATTCTTTGTTGAAAAATGAAAAGAATAAACATACACAATACACAATGATTCTTTTAAAATATGTAAACTATTTGAGGTTTTATGTGCAAATTTCACAAGACAAATCAAATACCAACTCATCCGTGTACTTTCTAACTTCTCACATTAGTATGTAGGTCTATAGGCTGCCTACTAGTCTAACAGCGCGCCACTTTTACTCCGTCTCTTCATTTAATTAATGCTTGGAAAAAGTATTAAAAACCGAACCAGTTAAAAAAACGGTTTTATCTTCAAATCGAGTTGCGATTTTTAGCAAAAAAAACGATTCATTGCCGGTTCAGTAACATATGCGGTTTGCTCAACGAACCAAATAGGAAAAGGAGCCGGTTCAGGTTTATTCCGGCTGGACCATCCGGTCCCGTCCGGTTTAATAACAGTAATGCCAGTGGTACTCTATGGCTTCTACCGCTGGTAATGCCAGTGACATATATATATATATATATATATATATATATGTTTTAAATTCTCAAACAAATAATATATAGATGGATGATTGATTGAGTAAATTTGTTCATCAATTAATTTTTTTAGTGATAAATATGAGGCCCATAATATATAACACTGACTAAATAACAGAACAAAACATAAACCCAAAATTTTTTAATTAATATAAAAAATTAATAATTAATTTCAAAATCTACACTCTTTCGGACCGAAATTCGAAAAATGAGGCGGGGCTGCGGTTATAATGCATTTCTATCTATAAACCCGTAAAGACGAAAGAAATTAAACTATATGAATGTCATAACGGATTCGAATGCAACCACGGATTTAAAAACATACGACCATATATACATAACATTAAACTAAACTACTGCCAACTTCCATGTCTATTTTATCATTTTCACCAAACAGAAAACAAATAAGAAGAAACCCTAACTTCAAACCACAGCGCCATCGATCCTTCACAGAATCTCTCAGAATTCTCCGGCATAAAGCATCCGCCCAATTTCAAAGGCTACGAAGGCATCGACAGCCGCATACTCGATCTGCTTATTTGACAGGACGCGCTTACCCCAGTTGCTAAGCGTGACACTCCTTGGCTTATCCACTTGCACCCCCATGACCTCCCTCGCCAGATTCTTCAACCCCCACCGACTCATCTCCGGCCTCACCATGTGCTCTGCCGCAAGGTGTCGGAGATCCACTAGGTGCGCAACCTCTGTGCCATATCTGTTTTACCACAATTGAGTATTAACTCTTAGCATGAGGATATAAATATATATATAATTAACCATACAATACAGAGTCCGGCTACTATAACACTAGTGTCATTTCAAACTAAATAACACCACATCTTATACCATTGGATCTACTTTAATATTCGTGTAAGACACTAGTGTCATTCCAGTCCTATTTTGTACACGAATATTAAAGTAGATCCAATAGTAAAAGATGTGGTGTTATTTAGTTTGAAATGACACTAGTTTTATAGTAGCCGGACTCTACAATACATAATACATATAGTGATATATATGTGAAGTTGTCGGACTTGCATAACACTCAGATAAATTTAAATTCCTTCCCTACATTTAACTTACAGATGTCATGGGCAACTTGAGGAAACAGGGAACTAATTACGGATCAATATATTAAAAACATCAATAAGCCTTTATTCAGAAAATTAACCCCTCATGATTCAAAAGACTAGCACTATTAGTTATTTCAAATTTGGTAGACTTCTATGCGCAAAAACCAACAAAATCAGGAAATCAAAACACACAAAGCAATCAACCCTAACCCATAACTAGAATTACTGAGTATAAATTAAAGAAGTTACCCCCGCTCAAGCTTCTCTGCATCTTCTTTAATCCCAACTCCAACAAATCGGTGCCGATAATCTTTTAGAAAATCACACAACTTATCAGGGATAAAATCACAGTAGAGGAGTTGAAAGATAAGGCAGCGATGGCCTACGCAGAGTTGAAGCAAGGCAACAGGATTTTCTCCTCTAGTGCCATATAAGGTATTGGGGCACCACTCTAAATCGAAGCCAACGATCAGGTCGCTAAGGTGGCCATGGTTGATAAGTAGGATGTCATCCACCCATTTGGCTGCCACATGGCCTTTGTTGGTGACGGTGGCCTCGATAATGTTATCGACGGCTGTGATGGTGTAAGTCGACTTGTCTTCATTGTAACAAATTCCCATCTCTCCGGCCTTTCTCTCACGATCTCCCTGTTTCTCATAAATATATGTAAAAAAGTGCATGCACCAACCACTTAATTTGTTTCGGTAGTAGACTAAGTAGTAAATGTGGATATATTGTGGAACGTTGAGAAATTTTATCCTTCTCTGTTTTTCAGAAAACTTTAAATATGCTTGATATATATAAGATGTATTCGCAATCACACAGTTTCTGCCGCATGTGATCAGATTTTAGGGGCTAGTTGAAGGATAAGTATATCTAGAGCGAAACAGAAAAATTAAAACGGTATATTGTTTTGATTGATCATAATATTATATACATGAAAATCTGGTGCCCGTCTTTTTTGTGTCAACACAACATGCTCCTCGAACCCAGCTTGAAGAGCTCATCAACCAAGTGATTAATTAAGCCTCCAACAAAACTGGATTGGCAATGAAACAAACATGCAGAATGACACTGACAATGCTTCCATGCTCTTTGGATATTCTGTCCTCAAAATCTAATTTTCTTTTTGAAGGTTAAAGGTCATCCTTTAACTTTTGTATTGAAAAAAAAGTGTAAAAATAGTTACAGCTAGCTCATCCTAATCTAATTTAACTATACTCTATCAGTACATGCATTAACATAATTTAAGTTAAAGACTTTGTTTTGAAATATAAGTACATTTGAGATGCATATATAAAAAGTACGGTAATCACTTCTCAAATAAATTAATTAATACATATTAGTAATTTGATCAAAAATAAATTAAAAAAATCGCATCTAAGCTCAATTCGATAGAACGAGAGATTGTGGTGTTCAGATTGAGATGGATACCGTTAATTAACCGAAAATTTTAATTATATCATTATTAAAAAATAAATAAACCAAAACACTCTCAAATATGAGTTTTTCCAGATCTACCCAGGCCGCAGAATGACTCTGCGGCCCGAAATACTGGAGTCCACATAATAGCCCTGTAGCTCCAGCTAGGGGTCCACAGAATGATTCTGCGGCCCCAATTTTCTGCTTTTCTTTCTTTTTTACCGAAAATTTATTAATGAAAAACAAAATAATCAATTTTTGTGCCTCAGCGGCATAAAAGGGTCAGAGGTCGAAGGGCTCCAATTTTGCGTGACTTATTAGAAAATCTCAATCGTTCAAATACGTTCTGCACGATTCTCCACTGACAGATTAGAAATTTTCTGAAAAATAAAAAAAGTTGGGGCCGCCGAACAATTCTGCGAAACCCTGGCTGGAGCCGCAAACACCTGTGAGGACCACAGTATTTGAGGCTGCAGAATAATTCTGCGGCCTGGGTAGATCTGAATAAACTCAGATTTAAAGGTGTTTTGTTTTTAATAATGGTATAATTAAAAATTTCGGGTTAATTAGGTATGCCAAACAGAAAGAATCATTCCAATAAATTGAGAAGTTTTATGTTTGATGCAAAGTGTTTTTATTTTTGCACTAGTTTTTGAGTGAAGCAAATATATATGTTTTAAAGCTTAGAATTGTGTTTGGTGAGGTTAATAACTTAATTATCAATCGATGACTTCAAACCGTTAAAACTAAATTATTCATGAGTGATGCATTTAATTACATGTGAAATTTAGAAATTAATTTAATGTAAAATCAAACGATAAATTTTCATTCATAAATTATTTTTAACGTATTCGTTTTTTATCATTTTTGACCGGTTGAATATATAATAAATGAAATAAAATATTTAGAAATTTAACATGTTTTTTTTAAGATTGACGCAAATTGCTATCAACAAATATATATTAGGAAAAAGATATAAAGAATGTTTATTTACAGAATAAATTTAGCATGTTAACGCAATTCTAGTGAAATAGATCGGTTTAAATAGTTTAAATTCATTTTTCATTGATAGGTTTTATAGTTTAGTTTGTCGAAGCACATACCACCATTACTCTTACTTTTTGAGTGAAGCTAGTTTATATTTGAACTCACAAAAATGCTTGGTGTCAATTTATCTGAATTTTTAAGCTAGTTAATTTGATTGGTCCGTTGAATTTAAGTATTTTCCGGATTGAGTGCTTGACATAATTAAAATTTTCAATAATTTGGTATATTGTTAATAGAGTGTGCAGATTTTAGTTTTTAAAATTATAAAAAAATTTCCAGCCAGGGGTCCGTTGAATTTAAGTTTTTAGAGTGCATGTGCAGATTTTAGTTCCTCTTTTGGTTCATAATTAAGGAATTCATTATGAATTCAGAACGCCGATTAACTTTTTTTTTTTTTTTTATATATTATTGGTAATTAGCTTGCTGATTTGTTAACTGGGTATATATTATTGGAGTATAGAGACGGTTCCTTCTCATAATATTGTTGTTAAGTATTGGTAATACTGGAGGTTTGTCACAGATTTAGAAGCTTAAACTGTAAATTTTAGATACAATGGACCAAACAAAAATTTATCAAATCATTAACTCTTCTTGCATGCATATAATTTATCAACAATTTTGACAGTGCAATTTACTGCATTTCTATCTTCAAAAGGCCGAAACTTCGATAAGAGAGTCATTTATATATATGAATATTAAATGAAAGTGAAAAGGATAAACCTTCATCTTTTTATCTCAAAAAAAATATTGATATGCATGATACTAGAAAATTACTACCAACATCCGTAACTATTTTATCATTTTCATCAAAAAGAAATTAACACAGAGATCAGGTAACTGCAAAACACAGCTCCATCCTTCCCAGATCAGATTTCTCCGGCATAAATCATCCGTCCAATTTCAAACGACACTATATATAATTGTGTTGATATATAGTCGCATACTCGATCGATCTGCTCTGCTAATTTTTTGACAGCACGCGCTAGCTCCCCCCAGTTGCCAATTAAGTATGACCATCTTTGGCTTCTGTATTTGCATCCACATGATCTTGTACGCTAGTTTCTTCAGCCCCCGGCCCACTGCCTGAATATTGCCGGCCTCTCCAAGTGCTCGGCCGGAAGGTGTCGGAGATCCACTATATATATATATGTGTGTGTGTGTCCAACCTCTATACCACACATCTAGTATTTTACCGCAGTTGAGTCTCACCATCAGGATAAACCAGTGTTCTAAATAGCGCGCTATAGCGTTTTTGGACCCTAAATGCTAAACTATGGCATGCAAATACGCTAATTGCGCTACGGCCGCTATAGCGGTAATAGCGGTCCGCTATAGCGCATAGCGTGTAGCGCGCTATTTGCGCGTTATGCATATTGGGCTTTTTAGACTATTTATATGGGCTTAAATAAAGATCATAAAATTTATATGGGCTTTTAAAAATAGCAACTTATATGGACTTAAGATAGAATGAATCATGATGTCTAGGTTATTTTGAAATTTGAATAGAAAAAAAAATAGAATGAATCATGATGCTTAATATATTTTGTATAAAAAAAGTTCGATAGTTTATGATATTATTACGGATATTTTGAACCGTGGACTTTTGTACTAGTTCAATATGAATATTATAATTTCTTAATTAATTTGATCTTATTTATTGTTCTATGAAACTTTAGATAATGTTAATATATAGTACAAATATATAATATAATTTTTGTAAAAAAAAAAACGCTATTTGGCATAGCTTCCGCTATAGCTACGCTATTCGCTATAGCTTTTTTTTGTAGCCTTCCCGCTATGACGCTATAAACGCTATTTAAAACATTGGAATAAACAATTAACAAAATGAAGATGATTCTTACCATGCAATTAGAAATGCATTAAGTGTATACTAGCTGTCAAAAATCTGAGCTCTTCACGTGACTCTTTTTTCCCTCTCAATACTTGTTTAACCCTTTTCACCCTAAAATATGAGTTCGCAAATTTTTTTGTCCGGTTTTCCAAAATTGTGAATTTAATCTGCGAATTTGGGAAATCAGAAAAAAAAAATTCAGTTTTGGAGAGACCGAAACCGTAAATAAAATTTGCAGAAAATAGATCCAAAACTGCAAAAATATTTTACGGTTTGGACATTTTTCGAATTTCCATCCGAAAAGGTGTAGATTTTGAAATTAATTATTAATTTTGGATATTAATAAAAATTCTGGAACATAAACATTGTATTAGTTCAAGTAAAAAAAAAGATAAATGATGCTCCTCATTTTTTTTTAATATTGATACTCAATTATAGAATGTTTGTTATTGTAAAATAAAATTTTCTGATGAATAATTAACGGACCATAGAATTAGAAACAACTTCAATTGAAGTTTTGAGGCCATAAATGACTTTTTTTTCAATTCTGATTTTTTAGACGTCCTTAGGTTATGCCATGGATACCATGGGCTCCATCTCTTTGCGACTTTCCAAACAGTTAAATCGGAGTTTTCTACCAAAAGTTATAGCCGTTTAAAGTTTGGCAACAATGTATCAGTGTTTTATTGCAAAAACATCGACGATGTGCCGATGTTTTATACCCTGGTTTATTCCGGCACAGGTGCATCAATATTTTATTGCGAAAACAACGATGACGCACCGATGTTTTATACTCTAATTAATCACAGCACAAGTGCATTGATGTTTCAATGCAAAAAAAAAAAAACTAATGCCAGAGGTAATCTATGAAATCTATCGCTAGCAATGTCAGGGCTGGAGCAAAATCGAATTTTTAATAAAACGAGGGCATAAATTATAATTTTTTTTAGGATATGAATACAAATTTTGACTCCCATCCATTGGCTTTTTACACTAGTGGAAAAACACACATCAGGAACGGACATAGAGCCGATTCTGATCCAGCCGTTACAAATAGTCGATCTAAACTGTATCGGTTAAAGAACCGATCCAGATACCAACCATCTGGATCGGTTATTTATAATTAACCGATCCCGATTTGTTAGTATCTGAATCGGTTCTTATTATTAACCGATCCTATATTTATTATCTGGCCAAATATATAAAATATTTTTTAAATTACAATTATACAACTGGATCGGTTCTTTAATACAACCGATCCTAATAGTTATCAGGATCGGTTCCTATTATAACCGATTCTATATTTATTATCTGGCCAAATATATAAAATATTTTTCTAAATTACAACTATACAACTGGATCGGTTCTTAGTTTAACCGATCCTGATAGTTATCAGGATCGGTTCTTTATAATTAACCGATCCTGATAACTATCTAGATCGGTTGATAATAAAGAACTGATCCAGATGAGTGTTATCTGGATCGGTTCAATAATGAACCGATCCTAATAGTTAACTGGATCGGTTAATTATAAAGAACCGATCCTGATTTGTTATTGTGTTTTAAAAAAAATTATTTTATATTTGGCCAGCTTCCACTATATTTTGCTGGCCTATATAGGAAATCAACCCATGTTTTTTTTGCAATCATTGAATATCATATGCATCAGGAATTATCACAAATCGATACACATCCTAAATTATTACAAAAGTATCATGCAAAATTTACACCATATCCTAGAATTAAACTCCTAAATTATTACAAATTATCACATCCTAAATTGTTTTACTTTTTTGAATGAGTACTTCCTTTAAGAAATATTTACACCACAAGTTGCGAATGTCGTCGATTTTGTAATCCGGGTAGCTAGTGGGAAAGTCCAGTATTTTTTAAATGATAGAAGAGCACAATTAAATATGTATTTAATTATATTTGAAGCAACTATGCTTACTTTGGAAAATATATAAATTGTATATATACCTTTAATTTCAGAAATACACGGAGGAAGCGATTTATTATGTCATGCACGTACATCATGACATAATATTCACATTCCTGATCAGAGTCAAAATAATGATGATTTACGTAGGATTTTGGCTTAGGTTTTGTATAGTTTTTCACTTATGTTTAATTAATTAGAGAAAAAGGCTACTGTAATCCTTCTGTATGTTTTATTGCAGAAAACAGGTTTTGGGACTATTTTTACACCAAATGGAGCTAGAATCGGGTCAATCGGATCAGCAACGCTTATCGACGAAGTCTCTGTTACGGTCCGTATTGCCTACTACGGATCAGGCCTAGCACAGACCAGAAGATAGCGCTGGAAGCATTAAACCCTAACCGTCAAGGTCCTAATACGGACCGTATCAGGTGATATGGTCCGTAACCAAAGGCGCCTCTTGGGAAATAACTGCCGACAGCTGTATCCAGATCAGTTTCTTAACCCCTACTCAACCTCCAGACGTCCCTCCACTCCTATATAAGACCCCTGGGCAGAAGAATAACTTATCTTTGTAATTAGGGTTAGATTTGATTAAAGTGAGAAGAGAGGAGTGCTTGTAACTATGACGTTCCGCGGCTAAGTTCATTTTCTTAGGGCTAGGCAGTAACCTTGTTACTCTTAATGTTTTGATATATATATTTTCTGTTGATATAATTTCTTGTTGTTGAATCTAAATACTTTTGTGATTTACTATCTCTTCATCTAACTTCAATGATCTAGTTTGAGTCCGTTAGGGTAGTGACAGTACTTTAATGGTAAGATAAACTATTTGTATGAATTAGCCTCGTTGAGATCTATTAGGTTTATGTGAAGAAAATCTTAGCGGAGAAACCATAAATCAGAACAACAAAACGCGAACCAAATTCCATCACATGCGTAAGGAAACTCGCAGTGATCTGTGTAGTAATTTGGGGTTTTAGAGATCAGTCATTTGCGTAAGGAAACTCGCAGTGTCCTATGTAGAATCTCAATGAAAGATCTGTCATTCTTGTGTAACATAAATCGCAATGACCTATGTAGTGTCTTTCATAAAACAACAACAGAAAATCAGACGCAACATGAATATATTGTCAAGGCAGGTTGAGTAGCAACGGTGTGCCGAAACTCTAGGAATTCTCATCTCTATCTTTATTTTAATTATTTTTAATTGCTTCATAATTTATATTGATCACAACAACATCTCTCAATTTTCAGATTTCGTCTAGCCTTTCGAAAGATTGTGATTCGATTGCTCAAAGCACTGAACCAATATTCTCTGTGGATCGACCTTGAATATACTACTCGATAGGATTGTGCGCTTGCAGTCCGAACCGATAGCATTTCTGAGTTTATAAATATAAAAGAAACATTGCTCTCTTTTGAGTGATTAATTACCAACCGCCGTGTTATTGTGGGCACTACATTACACATCAAGAGATTTAAAAAATTAAACAATTTTTACACATATAGATTTTCACCAATTTTAATTTGCATCTAGGTCCCTATAATCATATCATAACCAAATTTCACCATTTTTTACATCTAAGTACCTCGTTTAACATCATCAACTTAGCAATTTACAAACAATAAGAGAAGTTCAAAAATAAGTACTTACCCTGCAATGTGTAACCTTAAAATTAGGGCATTTTCCAAATTCTCCAATCACCTGGTCCATTCGGTAGGGTATGTTGAAATATCAATACAGTTAATTTTATTTCTATTAAAAAAAATACTTCCAATTCTAAGAAAAATATTAATGAAAATCTATTGATTTGACAAATAAAAGTTTGAAAAACTTACTCCTTGAGCGCATCGATGATCTTCGGGTTATTTGGAATCTTATTCTTACCAATGATCTTACCGGAACAATGGACATTGGAAGAATCGAACACGTACACCTGACTCTCTCTTGGCATAAGCACGACCAAGAGCCAATGTTCTCTGCATGTTAGGTTTATATCATCTCACATTCTATAATTTCTACGAAATGAAAGAAATTTAATAAAATTAAAATATATATAGCACTAACCTCTGATGATACGATATGAATATCAATCTCTTGTCCCGGTTTTGTCTTAGTGCCTCCTTTATGTATGTCTCGACATATTTTTTTGAGTCGTCATCACCGTCCAAAAGGTGGAGATTTGTTTTCATGGGGTCCATGAAACCAACACGCTCATTTTCTCGATGTTTCTCCTTGTTGTATCTGTGCACATACCTGCAAAAAAAGACATACAGATTATCGAGATATTTGGAAATTTGAATTAAAATTTGTCATTATTACGAATATTAACTCACATCATGAAGATCTAAATAATCGATACGATGAGCCACTCCTTTAGTGTAACCAACGCCAGAAAATGACCATCTTAAAAGAAACATGTTTATTATATGAACTTAATTATATAAAGATATTAAGAAAAAATAATAAATTTCAATATATGTGATTAAAATTAAAAAGAAAATAAGGATAATGATTTGACTTTAGATCCGGCGCTGCCATTATTTCTGTTAACTAGTTTAGAGAAATGATGGGCCTAAAACTCGGAAACCAGCAGCTGTTGAGTTTCCGAATTTAGGCGCGACACAATAGAAGAAAAAACTGAGGCCCAAGAGAGTAGCCTGGCTAGAGCGCTTTCTAGGCTTGGGGATAATTCATTGTTCCAATATCAGAATCTCCATTCTATTATTAAGCACGTTAGGTGTTCTATCCGCCGACGGTTATGATTGAAAGATGAAATTTCAGATTTAATCTCAGTTCTCTAATCACATAATCTGTCATCTTTTAGTTAAATATATTTCTTTTATATGTAGAAGTTTAAATTTAGTTAAAATAAGATTCATCATACGTACAGCCACACGTCCTACACACTATATCCGGTTAAAATTAAAATTGAAGAGACAATGGCGCTCTCTCTCCCCTAAAAAATGAAAATTTTCTCATTTCATTTTTCCCCGATTTGTTCACCTCTGGTCATTTTTTTCTCACCCATTGTTAAACTGAGTTTTTCTACCACTGGAACAGTCTGATCGAAACAAAAATATAACAAAAATTCAATTCATTTCAATTGAATAGAGTTCAAAAGAAATAATTTAGAATTGAATTTTGATGATTAGAACGGTTAAATAAAAGAAGAATTCATTTGAAGATTTGAAAAAAAATAAATAAAAAGGTTATAATTTTCATTAAAAGTACAGTAGGTGCCATTGAAAATTTTCAACGCAGCTTCCCAAATCGCATCAATTTCCCCCTGTTAGACTCTGGGGCTCTGTATATGAGTGTGGTACGGTCACCTTTTGGCATTATTATTTAGTGTATACTAGCTGCCAAAAATCTGAGCTCTTTACGTGGAGAACGTAGGTCCTTTTAGGTTCAACGAGCATGATGACCATCCGATCTAATTTAAGTTGTGCACGAAAATTGAAACAGATATGCACGAAGATTAAAGCATTATGCACGAATCTTAAAGCAAATCGACAATGATTAAACTCATCGAACCAAAGTAGGTCCGATGCCCATCGGACCTACTCTCAAGTGCTTCGTGACTCTTGTTTCCCTCTCACTTGTTTAACCCCTTCTACTCTAAAATCTGAGTTCGCAAAATTTTTTTCCGGTTTTCCAAAAATGTGAATTTAATTTGCGATTTTGGGAAATAAAAAAAAAATTTGCAGTTTTGGAGAGGCCGAAACCGTAAGTTTGTAGAAAGTATATCCAAAACCGCAAAATTTTTTACAGTTTGGGCATTTTTCGTATTTCTATCCGAAAAGGTGAAGATTTTGAAATAAATTATTAGTTTTGGATATTAATAAAAATTTCGGAACATAAACATTGTATAAGTTCAAGTAAAAAAAAAAAGATAAATGATGCTTCTCATTTTTTGTAATATTGATACTCAATTATAGGATGTTTGTTATTTGTAAAATAAAATTTTCTGATGAATAATTAACGGACTGTAGAATCAGAAACAACTTCAACTGAAGTTTTGAGGCCATAAACTACTTTTTAAACCACGATGACGCGCCGATGTTTGTTATTGTGAAAACAACGATGACGCACAGATGTTTCATACACTGATTAATCACATCACACAAGTGCATTGATGTTTCAATGCTAAAAACATTGATGATCTTCAATGCAAAAAAAAAAAAACTAATGCCAGAGGTAATCTATGAAATCTATCGCTAGCAATGTCAGGGGCTGGAGCTATTGAATTTTTAGTAAAACGAGGGCATAGTTAGATTTTTTTTTTTTTTTTAGGATATGAGTACAAATTTCGGCTCCCATCCATTGGCTTTTTAGTATTTAAAAAAATGTGGAATGAATATAAAAAAATCTTTAAGAGAACAAAATAAAGATTCGAAACCATCCTTTTCTTTTTATCTAGACAATAAGCGGAGTTACTTTTGATGTAGAAATTTTAAATATTGTTGAAAGCAAAAAATGTACATAATGACTCATACGTTTACTTAGTGGTCAAGTAATTTATTGAGTGCACGATCTTTAAGAGAACAAATAGAGATTCGATATCATCTTTTTCTTTTTTCTAGACAATAAGCGGAGTCAAGCGAATATATCCCTCCACTTCCCTTTCCTTTTCCCTTTGCATTTACATCTGCTTACGTACTATGGCCGCGTTCTTGGCCTGGCTGACTGTGCGGAAGGTCGTTGTGACCGTCGGGGCGGGCCTGGTCATCACCTACCTATCCATGAAGGCCGAGAAGGAGGTTCAGAAGGTCATTGTTAATCGCCTTGTCAACACAAACTCCTATGAGGTAAGTGTTATTTTCACTGTTTTAATTTATTTAACACCATTTTTCATTCTCTTGTGAATATATATATATATAGCCAGAAAAGTGAAATCCGGGTCCCTTAACTAATTAAGATCGACATAGTGAAGCTAATTCACACGTTGTTACTCTGTCAGATTTTTAGTCGGTTTTACCAATGATTAAGGAGAGATGAACCCGGTCAATGTACTCTTGTGGTGCACTCAAGTATGAATTGGCCGGTGTGGCAACAAAATCTTTAATTAATTATTCCCATTAATTGTTGTTCTTTGAGGCTGTGATAGCACGTGATGTAGTCAATCCAGACGATATTGATGTTAAGTTCGATTCAATTGGTGGACTACTCCAAGTAAAAGAGGAGTTGATTGAATCGGTTATCCTCCCTCTAAGACGGCCTGAAATATTTTCCCATGGGAGGCTTCTGGCCCCAGTGAAAGGGGTACTCTTGTATGGCCCACCAGGTACTGGCAAAACAATGCTTGCTAAGGCAATTGCAAAGGAGTCCGGTGCTGTTTTCATCAATGCTAGGGTTCCCAATTTGATGAGCAAATGGTTTGGTGAATCACTCAAATTAGGTAAATTTAATTTTCTATACCATTTTAAATAGTTATAGTATGCAGTTGTGTTCTATGGATAGTGGAAAGATCGATATTGGATTAATTAGTTTTTATCTTTGGGTTAATTCCATATATATTATCCCTCTTTATATATATATATTCAAATTGCAGTCAATCTTTTGGACTTTGAGTAACATTGTAAACTAGTTACTGAAAAATAGCAATATAAAATATTCAAAACTTTACATCTAGTGACTCGCTTCATTTTTAGTAAATTTGGAAAGAGAAAAGTGGCACATTGATTTGCTTTCAAAGCAGTGAACTGGAAAAAAGAACTTTTCTATAACAGAAATATACAATTAGTAGAATTTTGATTTGTTAAAAATATCATAAGAAGAATGTAGGTTTGCTTGTTAGCTGGTGTTGTTTGCATGCAATAATGTTCTAATTATATTTTTGTTGTTTTGTTAAAATCCAGTGTCTGCACTGTTTAGTCTTGCTAACAAGCTTCAGCCGGCAATAATTTTTATTGATGAAGTGGATAGCTTCTTGGGACAGCGCCGAGATGCGGACCATGAAACCACGACTTGCATGAAAACTGAGTTCATGTCCTTGTGGGATGGCTTCGCCTCCAACAGTAAGTACTTTCAAATGCTCATGAGTACATCAGTGTCCTTGTAGTCATGCAAGTATTGTGTTGTTGGTTTGTAGTTATTTAATTTAGCTTGTCTTATGAAATGCAGCTGTTATGAAACATTATGCTAGAAAGCATTATTTCTTGAATTAACAAATAAAGGAAAGTGAACCTTGTATTAATTACTCCCATCCAAATTACCTTTTATTGGAAGATCCTAAATTTCCTGACATGGTGTTTTTCTTTACCTAAGTGGGTAACACTTGTTCCGATAAGAGAGCTCTGAGTAAACAAAAGTCGAAGCCATTTAAAAGAGGATGATCATAGATGCTCTGCAATATTTACAGCTAGCACTGGGATATTCCCCATTCACATAGTAAACTTGGAAGTTTGTTGTCAATAAAAACTGCTTCAATGAAATTAAGATAATCAAAGAAAAAAAATTATATAGAAATCATTCCACAAATGCAAATGTCATTGCTATATCCTTTTAAGTTGCAATGGATTTTCTCTTCCATAACAGCTAATGCAAGAGTGATGGTTCTTGCTGCCACAAACCGGCCATCAGCACTGGATGAAGCAATCCTTAGGCGATTCACACATAAATTTGAAATAGGAAAACCAAACCTGAATGAAAGAGTCAGTATTTTGAAGGCAATTCTGAGAGGAGAGAGAGTGGAACAGAGCATAAACTATAAACGCATTGCTACTTCATGTGAAGGATTCAGTGGCTCCGACATACTCGAGCTGTGTAAGCAAGCTGCCAAGTTTCCCGTAAAAGATTTATTGGATGATGAGAGCAATGGGAAAAATGTTACTGTAAGTTAAATTTTGATTAATACATTTAGCACCTTTCGAAAATTAATATTCTCTATGCCTAATTGTTCCCTCTTTACTGCTCTTTAAGGGAAACCATGTTGGTTTTTGGCCTTTTTGAAGAAACAATAGGGTATGATGGTGATTTGGTAATTGGTATCTATTGATACTATTTAACAGTACTTGCTTGTAGTTTTGGTGTGTTTTTTTTTTTTGTGGGGATTCTTGGAATTTTACAGTCTTGTTTAATTACTGGCTGAAATGGCTAGATACAAACCAGTCTTGTAGCAAGTACCAGTCTTTTGCTGGTCCGACCAGCTCATGGGACATCCGAGAGGCATGCATACCTACTTTCTATTAGTGGAGACAACCTTTTTCTCTTTTAATTCCCTTTACTGAGATATTTGTTTTTTGTTTCCGCTCAATTAGATATTTAAAGAGGTTTTACTTGGGTGTGAGTTTAGCTTTGTAATTGTGCATCGATCATAGGTATATACACTCCCATTTTATCAGTTTGAAGATCTAGTATATACTTGAAATTCTAAGATCTTGTACGTGCCAAACTTAATTAATAGACCGTGACGCTATTTGATCTATCGGCTAGCTCTTGACTTGTTTTGCAGATCCCAAGAGCTTTGACACAGTATGATATGGAAAAGGCCTTATCAATTCGGAAATCGGGGAATTAATTAAGTCATCAGAAGGGGCTGATTCATTCTGATATGAAAAAGGCCTTATCATCAATTTGAAAAGTTAAAAGTCATCCATGCAAGTACGTACTGTGTTAATCTGTTGCAGTGCCGTGGATGAGATACCCTATATTATTTCTCTAATTTGCAGTTTACTTTTTATTCAATCTTTTTGGTTAAATTGGCAAAATCTGATACCAACTACCAAGTGTGCTGTGTTATTGCTCAGGATTTATATTTCCCTGGGGCATGTACCAATTACGTATGGTGGATTCATTTTTTTCGTACATGTAATTAATATTATGGCGCTTTACTCTTTAGCCTACTAATATATGTTAGTACAGATGAATTTTTTTCATTCGTACCGTCCAGATTTTGCAATTCAACCACTTCGATGCCAGCTATTTAATTTTTTTTAAATGCTTTTAAAAAAAAAATCGGCAAAAATAGTTCCTAAAATGGCTCCACATTCCACAATGATCATAGAATAACTAAATTTTATTTCTTGGGTCCTACTTTTTTTTAATAGGGCCCAACAATAATAGGACTACTTTTTTCTCAAAAATATAATTAACGATAGTGTATTTCTATTTTTTAAAAAGAAAAAAAGAAAAAACAGGGGATACCAACTCCCAATCCCTTAGATAGTGTTCGGCAACCATGGCTTAGAGCTCCTTAGTGCTCTAAGGAGTCTTAAGCTCACCGAACGGGGCTCCTTTATCAAGCTAAATGCTACCTTCTTAGTGCTCTTTTTGTTCACTTTTCTTAAGTTTGCTCAAGTTTTAAGCTATGGTTTCATATGGCTTAAAGCTTTCTTAAGAAAATTACTTTTCAACTTTATTACCGAACGGGTACTCCTTAGTGCAGCTTAAAATTTAAGCTTCATATAGTTGCCGAACACTACCTTAATAACGGTGCTTTATACTTTGGTTTATTACATTCAGATTGACGGGCACAATTTAAATGAATATTCTTAAAATCAGGAATACAATGTAAAGTCTACTTATGCTAAAAATAAATAGTAAATGGTCAAGAGTTTCATTTTACTTGATTTTTTTTTTCTTTTGTTTCATTTTATAAACTCATTCATTCTAGATGGCGGCAATTTATTGGACAATTAATCTCTAATAAACTTATATCGTGTTTCAGAATCATATTGAAGACATGATAATTTTGTGAATTATTAACTTGAAAGCAAAATTAATCATATATAATCTAAAATTTATATAGGATTTACACTTATTTATATAATTTGTTCATGGTTTGCATATATGTTAAAACATTAAGTATAGTCTTACCAAACATTAAAACTACTAAATACACAATTAATATATTAGACTTACCAAACATTTAATGTATTTAGTAGTTTAATATAATATCTATAATGTTTTATACTTAATTGGTATGAGACGGACTGACGGAAGCATTCAATTGGGTGTAAAACTACTTAAAAAATTAAGTATCTATAAATAGATTAGTCTTACTTAACATTTAAAAATTAAATAATTATATTAAACCTTTCGAAAAATACGAGATATTAGATATAACAAAAAAAAAACTCTACAAATTCACAAGATAATGAAGATTACATCATAAAAAAATATGATGTAATCTTCATTGGTGGGACCCATTTGACTCATAAAAGCAGTAACAAGGAAAAAAAAAATTAAAGTCGCATCGGATTCTTGGGCTGATCAATAATTAGATCAGAAAATTATAGTGCTTCAATTTTAGGAAAATATAAATGTAAAATCTTACTTGCTAAGGTTTGTCAGTGCGGTTCTTCCGACCGATATTTTTATTAAAACTCCAAAAAAAAACAAATTATCAAATCTGCTCCCACTCCTAAGTTATAATTATTTCTACCCTAACCGCCCGTGGGCTGGGCGGTCCACTTTTTCCACCAGACCGCCCAGCCACTGGGCGGTCCACTACCACGAGCTGACCGCCCAGCAGCTGGGCGGTCCGCTATAAAACTCTATAAAAGGGGTTTTTCTCTCTCCAGATGAGCACAGTATTCATTCCTCCACACCAGAAATTTTCCAGAACCGAATGAGAGAATTTTGAGGCGATTTTGAGGCGATTGAGCACAGTAATTTCAGCACAGTAATTCCAGCACAGTAAGTCCAGTACAGTAAGTCCAGCACAGTGATTCCAGTACAGTGATTCTAGCACAGTGATTTCAGCACAGTATTTCCAGAACAGTATTTCTAGAACAGTAATTCCATAACAGTAATTTCAGAACAGAAATATGTTGGTTGCACTGTATGTGGGCGGGAAGTTTACCCGGGGTGCGGAGGGAGCACAGTACACTAAGGAAGCAGCATACGGCTTCGAGGTAAGTGCAAATACCTCATTTGTTGAACTGAAGGGTATTGTGTATGAAAAGATCGGTGTGAACCCCAACCGGTGTGATATAGATTTAGCTACCCGGATTAACACAGTAAGGGTGGTAGACCTTACTGTACCCGGTATCCAATAACAGATGAGTCGTTATGGAGGAGTGTTTACAACACTTTTGAGTCACAGAGGGTAATGGTAATGGACTTATATTCCAGGAGAGTTCAGCGTGAACCCGGGGTTGGAACATCTAGGGAAAATAGAGGTTATGATCACTCGGGTTATGACAACCCGCGTCACTCGAGTTATGACAGCTCGAGTTATGAGCACTCGGGTTATGACAACTCGGGTCATGAGCACTCGAGGTATGGCAACCCCCGCCACTCTAGTTATGACAACTCGGGTCACTACAGTTATGACAACCCCGGCCCCTCGAGGTATGACAACCCCCGCCACTCGAGTTATGAACCGCCCGTATCACCCGTTTATGAGAATTATGTACCTGATTTTACCACCGATCTACCACCACCACCACCTCCTCCTGAAACCCCAATCCAACCCAGATTTCCATCTGTACCACCATCAATACCTTTAGTGTCACCCATTGCTACCCGGAGAGACCTTGACCTTGATGCTGAGCTCGATGCCGTACCACAAAGAAATTTGGAAACAGGTGACGAATGGGAAGGGGATTGGAATTCTGATCACGAGTCAGAAGGTGATGGAGATTATTTACCTAAGGAACACAGATTTCTGATTAGAGGTCGGACAGATAGGCATCCGTGCTCCACATTCAACGATACCACTGCTTTTGAAGAGGCAGACATCTCATTTTTTGGGCCGCGTGTCAGGTACAGTCAAGAGCTTGCTCCGCAGTAGGTCTACACCAACATAGATGAACTTGTGAAGAAAATACATGAGGTCCATGTTCACGGCAACTGGGAGTGCCGAGAGGAAAAAATGGACCGAAGAAGGTTGGTAATTGTTTGTAAAGACGGAGTGCATTGCCACTTCCGTCTATATGCAACCCCTGTGGGTAAGGGCGAGGCATGGATTATTAAGAAGTGTGAACCACCTCACACATGCAAGGTTGCGTCATCAAGGAAAGACCATGCAAATCTTACGGCTTCACTTATTGCCGATGTAATTGAGAATGACGTTAAGGATGACCCATCGATGAGCCTCAAGGAGGTCGGTAGAGCTGTCAGACGGGTTTACAAGCATGTCGTCCCAAAATACAACAGGTTGTGGAGAGGGCGTGAACTTGCGATTTGCTAAATGTTCGGTAGCTGGCATGGTTCATACAGCTTGCTTGCACCATTGCTGCAGGCCATAGCAAGTACAAATCCCGGCACTGTCTTTGAATGTTGGAATATAGGCGTACGGGATGTCGACAACGCGTTACAATTCAAGGCCATAGCATGGGCGTTCGGTCCATGTATTCAAGCTGTGCCATACATTAGACCGGTCATCAGTGTGGATGCATGCTTCCTGTCTGGCCGTTATGACGGGAGACTGCTGATCGCATGTGCATATGATGCTGAAAACCAGTTGTTGCCTTTGACCTTTGCAATTGTTGAGCAGGAGGAAGGGGAAACTGGGGATTTTTCATGAGGTTCGTAAGAAGACAAGTGGTTGGCGACCGGTTCTTTTGTGTCATATCAGACCAGCACTGATACGTCCTATCTCGGGAGATGAGGCCGTATGGTAACTCTGAGTTAAGTGATGATCGTCCTGTCCAGGGATGACAGGCCGACGTGCTATCTAAGTTATGAACTCGGGGTATTTGTGAGAGATTCTGACTCTAACCTGTATAATCTCTCTATGTGAAAATTGCGTCCCCCGTTTCATGGGAATCACTGCCTTATATAGTCTAGCCATAACTGCCATCTCGGGCGTTTATGGGAGAACGTGGGCAGTTATGTCGTCCGTTACTGGGACGTGGACATTAAACCGGCCGTTTCTGGGACGTGGGCATTAAGCTAGCCGTTTCCATGGCTATCCCGTATGTCGGTTGGCCTTAACCTATATTCGGGCTGTATGCTTTTGAGGCCTCCGAGTTGGGCCCCGGTTTAGTGAATCTTTGGGCTTTTTCATATGACGTCGGGTTGGCCTTGTAAGGGTCCGAATCCTAGTCTTTCATGGCCCAGTTTAGAATAAAAGGGCTTGTGGAACATGGCCCTATCATTAGCCCCCGAAGTCGGAATGCATCAGCGAGATGCTTTCGACTTGAGGGTGAATAACTCATAAAACATACTTTATTAAATGTTATCTATATCTTGGGTTTAAGATATGTCGGTCATCTATCCCGGACACGTAACCCGAAGTTAACGTGTTATCATAGTGAGTAACCTGAGACAACTAAGCGTACTTAGTGTCGAGGATTGTTTATAACCGACGTTAGTGTGCTAGTCATGCCGTAATAACTCGAGTGTGACATATGATTGTGGATATGTTTCTCACAGTTTAAGTGTCTCGGTATATATTACCGACACACATACATATATGTATATATATAAAATTTTTTTTTTTTTTTTACGTGACAAGGGAGATGGTACCCGAGTTAGTTTTTGACAAGGGAAACAGTATCTGAGTTAGTCAAAAGTGAAACATTGAAGTTATAAGTAATCATTAATATTGCAAGAACATAACAAGGCTAAATATAATAAAACATCGAAATCATACAACGCCTCGATCGAGTAAAATATCGAAATCATACAACGCCTAATTAAACTAAACATGCGACATGATGCTATATAGCGCCTGGAAGAATATTTCCACTATGAGCGCCATGTTTGTCATGTCGCGCCTTCCAAGCACTATGATGGCCATGTTCAAATAGACGGGTGTGATGTCGTTTCTTGGACCGCTTATACCCTGCCCTGGTCGGTGTCTTCGAAAAGATTGTCGGCGTCGAGTTCATCTTGGGTAGTGGTGTACAAACTCGGGCCTCCAATACTGCGGGATAAACACCCAGGACATTTCCAGAACCGACGTCGAGGGTCCGACCGGCCTTGGATGTCGTAATGGGTGAAGCAACTCCATTCATAGCACCCCCGACATTTTACCATCTCGTGCTGAGCATCTTTGTTACGGCAGATGATGCATCTACGCATCTTGGGTTCGAGATTGAATTTATAGATGTCGTTCTCGTCTTCCTTGGTGAATGAGGGTGCGTTAGCAAGGGTGAGGTCAATAAGGTCACCGATTTGGAGGTCCTCGTTTACGAGCATCCAATCCAGGTCTTTCTCGGGGAAATGTTGGAGGAGTGTCCATCTCTCAGGCCGAGATAGGGCCCGTATTGTGTCCCGAGAATACCGGGAATTGGGGGGAAGCATGTCGTGGCGACGTTTTGACGGTTGGTCATTGCTATTCGGACTTCGATCGAGAGGTGTTTTGTTTTTGGAAACAACTCTCTTGATAGGCATCTCGGAGGTTTTGAGGTTTTGATGAAAAAGATAGGAAGAATGTGCGTTTGTCCTATTAGTGGCTGGTTATTTATAGGCGTTATGGGCGAAGGTTGCCATAAATACCGTGGGCCATATTGCCTAAAATAAGGAGCCGCCAGCTATTAGCCATAAATGTCATTGGGCGTTGTGTAAGTTATACGACATGACAGGCTTTCGGCGTTTCCGAGGTAGTTAAGTTAACTTACGTCAAACGGTATCAAGTAGTAATGAAATGCCTATGAAACATATATTAATCAAAACAACACGAGGTAAAGACCTCGGCTGAAGGTTACAACACGGACAGATGAGTAAAATTTAAAAATTGACAACCAATTAAAAACAAAAGGCGGACTATCCCCGCGATATTCTATATATATCTAAGGTTATTCATGGCGGGAGCGCTTGGTTCGGCGTTCTTGATCACGGCATTTTCTGCAAGTGAAGGATATGAAGCGTGGATCGCCATGGTTCCGAGGTGATCTACGGGCTAAACACCCGGGATGAAAAGCTTCTTCACATCCATCACAATGGAACATGTGCCGATAGTTCCCTCTGGATCGGCAAATAGCGCACCTATCCCATGCTAGTGGGTGATCGTCGTCCCTCTCGGGACGGTTTATTGGTAGCGCGATGTTGACCTCGGGGACCTCATGGTGGATATGTGCTTGAAGTGGCGGAATGTTATCTTGTTCCAACTTGATTCCGTCCTTCACTTGTTTGTTCTTGGCCATTGTGTCGTATTTCGAGTTGGACGTGATGGTAGTGATCGCTGGATGTTCCGTTAGAAGAAGACGGAAGGAGTATTTATAATATGTCGGCATTAAATGCTCGACGCCTCGTCTTCCGTTAACTGTCGTCAGCCATCAAATCAGTCAGGGTACGGGATTATGGCGCAATTCTCGTGTGACACCTGGCGCGCGCTAGCTCGGTGAGAATCCGATGCGCGATAATCGAGGCATCGCAATGATGAAGGGAAAAGACGCGACGCTCCGTGGTTTCTTTTCGGAATTCATGCAAGTATTGAGCGGGAAAACGGAACCCCTATATATACTCTCCATCCCGATCCGTTCATTTATTCTTGTTTTTCTTGAGCTAATCAATCTCGGAGCAGCAGAGCGAAAGTGATCTCGGAGAGAGGAAGTACAACGTGTGCAAGCGATTTCTCGTGGGTACGTCGGAGAAAGAAGACCGAGTTGCGAAGGGAATTTCTATACTAGATAAACGTTGCTATCTTGCTAACTGCTTTTTATGTTAACTAATTATGCATATGTATTGCCGAGTTTGAAAGAATGGTTAAACTGGTTAACCCTGGTATGGTAATGTAATTAATAGCCTATCACAAATTTCATTATCTCGGCAATTTGTATGTATATGTTTAAAATGATGATTTGTAACTCGGTAGTCCAAACAACACTGGTTACCTAAGCCAATCCTGTTTATTTATAAAATTTAGAAATGGCCGATGAACAAGATGGATCCCGAGATCAATCATCTGATGCCTCCGGGGAGGTATCACCACTGTCTCACCATCCTCCCCGACCAGGTCGGGGAAAGAGTCTGTATGGTTTGACCCCTCCAAATCCCGACATATTACTAGAAGACATTGAGGAAAATCAAATTAGTGATGAAAGAGAGGATGGAGAAAATCAATCTCGGGGGGAACTTGTCTTATCCCAAGCCGGAACGTCTCAAGGCCCTCGAAAGCCAAGAAAGAAAAAGACTCATGAAAACATTGGTCCTCGTGAAGGTCGTCCACTTGATTTGAAGTTTCCCACGTCGGCTGATATTGCTCCCAAGCGGGTTGTGCAATGTGAAGATTACGCCAATGCCTTTTACGAGGAACTTGTGGATGAGGGCGACCGAGAGGACTATCCTGAACATGTACTTGATTTGGTAGCCCCGGGCCCGGATGACCGGGCACATGACTGGAAACGAGGAACATGTATATATTGGAAAATGCCCAAGTGTGGGTTTAAAATCAGGGTTTCTAGGTTCGTTCGAGAAATATTACGACATCTCGACGTGGCCCCTGCACAGTTAACCGGGCCTGCTTGGTGTTATGTTATGAGTTTCAAATACTTGTTCGATTATATACCCGAGTTAATGCTGTATTGGCCGAACGTCGGGTTGTTTTTTCATTATTTTTCTCCCATATATAATACCGAGAGTCATCTTGCAATCCGGAAGCGTGGTAAGATTGCACTTTTTGAGAGTATATCTAAGGTGGACGATTGGAATCAAGGTTGGGTTTATCTCGCGAATCCCGACGATTTGTCTTGTTTCCGCGAGATACGGAGGAAATGGCGTCGTCTAACGAAGGAAACTTTGGTCCCTAGTTCTCCCCCTTCTCTGACATCGGAAGATTTAAAGGCTGTTGATATTCTTGATGAATATTTCACAAGTTAGTCTTCTGTTTTACCTCGTACCCGATATACCTTTGCATCGCATCTATTCATCAACCATTTTTTTTTTATACACAATTATTAATGCATGTTATTATCGCAGGACGCGGGTTTATGGCTTTACCTTGGAAGGCCGGTCGTTCAGTGCTTGTTTTTGAATCTCCGGAGGACGGCTTCGCGAAAGAGAATTACTTTGCGACCTCTAAAAAGCCAGCTTCCTCTTCCAAGGATCCGAAGACTGCAAAGTCGGGGTCGGGGAATCCTGTAATAATCCGAAGACTGCAAAGTCGGGGTCGGGGAATCCTGTAATAATCCGCCCGAAGTCTACTGCAGCAACTGCCAAAGGAGTCAAGGGCAGTGCTTCTGGTTCCTCCAAGCTCGGGAGTTCTCAGAAGAGAAAAGAAGTTCCTGCTACCGCTCCCGTGCGTTTAACAAGACAACAGAAGGGAAAAGAAGTTGCGATAAGAGAACCTGAGTCGAAGAAGCAAAAGGTTCAAGCTGACCTCGCGTTAGAGGTGTCCAAGGTCGCCAAAGAAGAGTCGCCTGAGGTTCTTGTTGAGGCTGCTGAGAAGGATCTTCAAAGAATTATTGAAGAAGCTGCGCGCGACGTGTGGGATCCCGTAAAGGAGCACACCGAACACCTCAAGTCGAATATATCCGAGCAAGGTCGGGCGACTGGATTCGTGTGGGGGACCCATATCTCACAGGGATTTCCCGATAGTATTTTGGCTTACCTCCCTGGATATTCTGACATGCAGGAAGAAGAAGAACATCCCGAGGTCCATGCCGCATTTTCTCGGGAAACGTTTAGGCTGACTACCACCGCTCGTCAGAAAAAATGGGCTGAAGAGCATCCTGATCAAGTGGTTGGTCAGGTGGTAAGGTCGCTGCATGACGCCGGGGTGTACTTTGGATTCCTGAAGGACATCCTGGAAATCGTAGTCCTCTTACTATCACTACTGATCAAGAGATGATCAATAAGGCGATCCTGGAGAGGGATTATTGGGTTAAGCTGGCGAGGTTGAAAGACCAGGAAAACAAGTTAGCCACCGGTCATCTGGCCGTTGCCAAGGCGAAATACGAGATGGCGAGGATTATTGGTTTGAGGGCTGATGCCGAGCGTAAAGATCACGAGGAGAAAGCGAAACGCTATAAGCACAAAGCTAAAGAGTACAAGGATAAGGTCGATGTCCTCAATTCTAAGTTGGCGACTCAAGCCAAGGAGGCGGAAGAGATGAAGTCGGAGAATGTCCGACTAAAGGCCGAGATGGAAAGTCTGAAAAAGAAAACACTTAGCAACTTTCTAGGCAGCAAGGCCTTTGCTCAAGCCGTTCCCTACGCGTGTCAAGAAATGATGACAGAGACTGTCTATACATATTTGAGTACGCTGGCCGGAATCTACCCCTTTAAACCCGAGCATCTGGGTTTTACTAAAGTGGAACCCGAGAAGCTTGTTATCAAAGATCTCTCGAGTTATAGTTGGGACGAAGGGAGGGATGTGTTATTAAACCCGGATGGTACTCCATTCCAGAAGGAGCTGGAACTTGAAAACCATCCGTTTGGGAGGATCATTCATCCTTGGCCGAAAGACAAATGGCCTAAGTGTCTCGAGCTTCCTGATAACGAAGCCGAGGGGTTGAATGACGGGTTTCCATCCGAGACCTCGGAAAGCGAGGAGGATGACACAGAAGACGCCGAGGTGAACACTGCTGTAATCACCGAGGTTAATATCGGGACATACCCAGTTGTTCCGCCAGAGAACCCTATAGATTCACAAGGTGATGGAAACGGTCCGGAGGATGTTTCCAGCTTGCCTTGTGACGATGGAGCCGGTGCTCTTGAGTCCGATAAGGTTCCGACCTCGGTAAGCAAAAACTTTTATTATCTAGATATCGAAATGTTACTTTCATACTTAATCTTACTCCTTTTATTATGTCTACAGGAAGTGTAATGGTCAAGCAGTGGATGCAACGTCGATTTTTCTAGTGTGTGGAAATTTTATTTGTACCCCCGGGATGTGGGGGTCTGAACAATGTTGTGTCGTATTATTTTATTTATACCCCGAGATGTGGGGGTTTAACAGAGTATGTTGTACTAGTATTTTTATATCCTCGGGATGTGAGGATTAACAGTATTTGTGTAATGTGTTTAAATTTTTGTTACATTTACTTTATCTTTTCCCGAGATTCTTTTCGTTCTTGAAATATATCTCGGTGTATTATTTGAATGCCTCTGTTTAAATTTCTCGTTGCATTCATGTGACGTATCTCCCGAGATTCTTTTCGATTTTGAAATATATCTCGGTGTATTATATGAATGTCTTTGTAAACGAGCTTAATATTAAGGATAACCTTCTCCCCCTTTTTTTTTATCTTTATTTTTGACTAGTGGTCAACATCGGGGAAAAGGAAAGTCGGGAAAAACGTATGCGTTACCCCTTAGGATTTTCGATAAATGTTTCCGACATTCAAATTACTGATCATCAGTCATCGTCCCTTGGGACTACATTAAGTTGTATGTATATGTCAGGAATAATACTCGAGATAAATTCGTTGCCATAAAAGGTTTTCGTTCATATAATCTCGGACCCAAAACACAATCATTCATAATATTGATAAAAGTTTAGAACCATACATAAATCGTAAAAACAAAGGCTTATCTCGCCTTAAATGTAAATGACATACATTAAATGTAGAATTTCCGGAGATGACAAGTATTCCATGGACGCGTGAGTATGAAACCACTTGGGTCTTCTAACTCGTAAGCGCCTTTTCCTCGTGGGCGGATGACTTTAAAAGGTCCCTCCCATTGAGGAGCCAATTTACTAACATGCTTGCCGGTTGCTTCCACTGTCTTGAGAACTAGATCGCCTGGTTGGAATTCCCGAGGTACCACATGCTTATCAAATGCACGTTTAACCCTGCGTTGATACTCCGTGGTGCGGAATGCGAGCCTTTTCCCGACCTTCTGTGATAAGGTCGAGTTCAGCAGCACGGGTATCGCGATTCTCCTCAGTGGAATATGTCAGAGTGCGAAGAGATGGTTCCATCATTTCAATAGGGGTAACTGCTTCCATCCCAAACACCAAAGAATAAGGCGTTTGTTGCGTGGCTTCGCGAGGTGTTGTGCGATAAGCCCACAGGATTCCATCGAGGAGGTCGGGCCAATTCTTTTTGTTTGCCGCCACTTTTTTCTTGAGTCCATCCAGGATAGTGCGGTTGGTAACTTCTGCCAATCCGTTGCTAGCCGGGTGGCTGACCGAGGTGAATTGTTTTGGATACCCAAGTTGGAAAGGAACGTCACGGTGCTGGCTGCATTAAACTGTGTTCCATTGTCCGAGATGAGGGCATGTGGTATGCCAAAACGACAAATGATGTTCCGCCAGATGAACTTTTCTGCTGCGGCGGCAAGTGATGTTGGCTAGTGCTTCGGCTTCCACCCATTTGGTGAAGTACTCGACGGCTACGATAATCCAACGGCGCTGTCGGACAGCTTTGGGAAACGGACCGACTATATCTATCCCCCATAGGTCAAAAGGCCAAGCCCCCGAGATGGATATCTGATCGTATGCCGGGATGTTGCTCAACTTGCTGTGGTATTGGCAGCGCTCACATTTTCGAACCAAATTTGTCGCATCTTGCTGCATAGTCGGCCAATAAAACCGGCTCTGAGAATTCGCTTAGCTAAAGTTTTGGCCCCTTGATGACTTCCACAAATGCCCTCATGTACTTCGGAAAGCATTCGTAAAGCCATTTCCTCATTAACGCACTTGAGCCAAGGTCGCACGTATCCTCGTTTGTATAGGTGATTGTTGATATGGAGTACATCGGTGCGATTCTCTTCAAACGTCGGGCTTCCAACTGATCTGTGGGAAGAATCCCAGTGTTGGTACGGCATTCTGGTCCCTGCGCTCGGATTGGACCTGTTGCTCTGGTAGGAAGGGGTATCTGTCTCGTTACCGGTTCGGCATTGTATAAATTGAGAGCCCAGGTTCCTCGGGGAGACATTTACTGCTCGGCTGTGGACCACGATTTTCCGATAATGACCGAGGTACAGGCATTGTAGGCCGTATTGGCATTTGCTGAGAATATGGGAGTGGGACCCGTCATGGAGTACATCCCCTGGGTACCTCCCGGCCCCCATTGTCCGGAGGGTGCAACATATGGGATCGTACCGTATTGGGGACCAATTGGAGTGTAAGGGTGTAGGGGGGTCGCACCATATTGGTACAAACGGTGTTTGGTAGTACGGTATGTCACGGTATTTGATAGGTACCCGCTATCGGATTGTAATAAGTACGTTTACCTGATTGTGAAATGTACCAGCCATTTGATTGTGCTCGGTGTGTGGATGGCATGGTAGTGTTTCCTCGGTGAACAGAGGTCGAGTGACGTCGGGGCTTGTGCGACGAGGTTGAGCAGATTGGGGACATGGGTCGCATCATTGAGCTGCTAGGCCTCGCCCCTAGAGGTTGGCTCTGCGAAGTGTTCACTGTTGGTGCGTCCACCCCGGGAGGGGGTGTGATTGTTACTCCTGGAGGGGTTGTCACCCCCGGAGGGAGCAGGGTCGATGTGGATGGATGAGCCATCTAATTCGTCGAGCGAGCTAGGCGTGGCCCCACGGTGGTTGATACGTCCTATCGGGAGATGAGGCCGTATGGTAACTCTGAGTTAAGTGATGATCGTCCTGTCCAGGGATGACAGGCCGATGTGCTATCTAAGTTATGAACTCGGGGTATGGATTGAGTTATGTACTCGGGGTGTTTGTGAGAGATTCTGACTCTAACTGTATAGTCTCTCTATGTGAAAATTGCGTCCCCCGTTCATGGGAATCACTGCCTTATATAGTCTAGCCATAACTGCCATCTCGGGCGTTTATGGGAGAACGTGGGCAGTTATGTCGTCCGTTACTTACTGGGACGGGGGCATTAAACCGGCCGTTTCTGGGACGTGGGCATTAAGCTAGCCGTTCTCATGGCTATCCCGTATGTCGGTGGGCCTTAACCTATATTCGGCTGTATGCTTTTGAGGCCTCCGAGGTTGGGCCCCGGTTTAGTGAATCTTTGGGCTTTTTCATATGACGTCGGGTTGCCTTGTAAAGGTCCGAATCCTAGTCTTTCATGGCCCAGTTTAGAATAAAAGGGCCTGTGGAACATGGCCCTATCAACTTTCATAACTAACTTGGGGGGATTGTTCATCCATAATTTTCTATAATCCGTATTGTTCCCGCACAATTTCTAAAGTATAATACCTATGAACGAAAATATCTATACCTCTGTACGGAAGTATTTATATCTATGCACGAAAGTTTTAACGTAAATAATTGTCTTCCAACCAAATCTCCCAAATGTCCCCGCACCATAAAACATGTGAGAGACCACTCAAACTAAATGTGGGTGGGGGGGGGGGGGGTGGGGGGTAGGGGGGACCATACACGTTTATAAAAATATCAATATTGCCTTAACTATGGGGGACCACAATTTAATATTTTTTTTCATATGGCGTTGGATGACGTTTGAAAGGATTAATATCACGTATTGAAAGTATTTATACCTATGCACTGAAAATTTATAAGTATATACATTGTACAAAGTTTAATCTTCAGGCGTTGATCATATTAAGTTACACATCAAAGTATTAATATCTTATTTTGAAATATTAATATTTTTTGCAAGTATTGTTACCTATGCACTGAAGTATTATACCTATGAGGTCAACTATTTTGCTATTAAATGTTGATGCGGGGATAAGAGGCCCCCCGCTATTTCATTAGAGGAAGGTTGACGCGAGAACCATTGGGAGACTGAAAAAGGGATCATCATATCAAGTTACATGCAAGTATTAATATCTTATTTTGCAAGTATTAATATGTTATTTCTCAAGTATTTATACTATGAAGGTTGACGCGGGGACAAGTGTAGGAACTGAGAAAAGGGGACTATATAATTAGTGGGGACCATGGTACAACTTTTCTACTGTAGCTGCGGGGATAGATGGGGGACAAGAGTGCGGGGACGAATATAATTATTCTTCATTTATACCCGCCAAAAAAAAACACTTGTCTAAAATAAGAAGTATTCGGTCGAACTTTTATTTCATATTTTCAAATTGAGTAAAGATGTTGTCCCCCGCACTCCAGTCCCCTAAACGTCCCCCCATTATAACTAATTTTGTCAATCATTAAATCACCTTGAAAAACGTGTAAAAGATGAGTCCAGTTTTTTCTTTAAATATTTGATATCTTAGGTATGAATACTTGATGAATTATTATGAATATTTGATATCTTAGGTATGAATACTTTCCATTTTGGGAGAATACTTTCCATATTGAATATTTGATACCTTGAAAAACGTGTAAAAGTATCATCATGTATCTCATTTGAAAGAGAAAATTGTGTAGAACACGTTCGTGGTTTTAAATTTGCAAAATTTCTCATAGATCGTCCCAAAAATTAGTTAGATTGAACGGAGAAAAAAAAACCCACCTTGAAAACGTGTAAAAGATGAGTAGGTATTGTGTCCAGTTTTTTTTTTTAAATACTTAATATTTATATGAATACTTGATGAATTATATATGAATACTTGATATCTTAGGTATTCATACTTTCTATTTTGTATGTGAATTAATTTAATCAATGAATGTAGCACTGGTGGTGTGATCCACGTGACTTTTTAGTTGTGGTCCCCAATGCAGTCTGACAGTTACTGCCCCGAAAAGTAATGGTCCCCAGTTTGTATGTGAATTAATACTTGATATCTTAGGTATGAATACTTGATGAATTATATATGAATATTGATATCTTAGGTATGAGTACTTTTCCATTTTGTATGTGAATTAATGTATGTTGAATAGATGTCTGACAGTTGTACTTTGACCGTTAGGGGGACGTTTAGGGGACTGAATGGGGGGACTGTTAGTCGATCCCTTTCAAATTTATGCTTAATCGTAATCTAAAGTTCCTAATTTCAAAAAAAGAAATTAGGTTCGATAACTTTTTTTTCAGGTCCACTTTGCTGAAAACTATTATATTATAATTCCTCTGGGAATAATTTGGGTCTGATGTCTATTGGGTTCAAATTTGAGCCCGATGGATTCCGCATCCGTCTGATTCGTTTTAGAATTCATGTGTGTTACTTTATATCCGAGTGCGTTCGTTTTACTATTTATGCAGAGGGATGCAAAATCTATCGCACTCAAATTTGAATCTGAAGCATCAGACTCAAATTGTTCCCCATTCCTATGTTTCTGTTATTTGTGTTGAGTCCAATCTGCTGCGATTCCGAGAGGGATCGCAGGATTCTGAAATTTCGAGATCAACGGTTCAAACTTTTCCGTGTGCGGATTTTGGAAACGTTCTCGAAAATAATTTTTATGCACGCATCTCGAGAAAGACCAACAGTTGAGATCGGATTGCAGGGTCATGTAATTCCCCGAGAATCACAGCAGATTTATTTCATTTGTGTTTGCGGTTTTCTTATATTATCTGAAATCAATGCTTTACGAGTTAATTTTCACCGTGCAATTACATTTTTATTCATGTTTAGTGACTTCATGTAATTATATTATTAAGAAATATATCCATAAACATACAGGATTATAACATAGACGGTATGTAGCATACTAACTAGTTTAATATTATTGGAATATTGGTATTGTGCCCTCGGAATTGAATAGGAGCATAGTCAAGATTTTTAGCAGGATGTGATAAAATTTTAGGATATGGTATGATTTTATATTATTTATATTAAGTATACACTTATAATTTTTTGAGAAAGTACAGAAATAGAAATATATTTTGAAGAAAAATTTAGAGTGAGGTATAATTTTATAATTATTTGATCTTAAGTATATTTATACAAATTTCTAAAATTTATATAAAAATTAGAAGTATATTTTCCAAAAATTTCAGTTAGCGGAAATAATACCGCTCTGATTCTATGTGACTCCGCCACCGTCTAGAACTACCAAAAAAAATATCAAACATAAGACAAAAATAGTAAAATACAATATATTAAGCTGTGAATAATAATATACAAAATACAAGAATAATACGAAATTAAATATCTAAGCGGTGAAAAAGCAAATGCACCAAAGAAATTGCAACAAAATCTTTGAAAAATTTGCCCTCTTTGATATTATACAGAAAGACGATTAGTTTTCATGAATTTCAATGTAAATCATGAGCAGTGACGAGGCAACAGAAAAGAAAAGGCATGTGATTTTATGAACACGCCATACAAAATATACACATATTAACCAAAGTCCGTATAATATCTGTCAAAGAGATATGTTGTTGACAATTTATATTAGGAGGATATTTGAAATCATTTCGAATGGTCGAATAAAGAGTCTCTATGTGTTTTATTAAAATTTTGTAAGATATTAAATTTAACTATTTTGATAACATTTTACCTTTTTTTGTTGGATTTTCAACCGACATTTTTATTAATATCCAAAGTTTAATACAAATTTTAATTATGTCAAGAATCGGATCCATTATCGAAAAATACCCAATGCGGCCATTTTCTGGCCGGCTTGGTACTTTTTTTTTTTAACCCACATTTCACCCTATATATATCCCCTTTTCTCTCCTCATCACAACTCTCTCATCTCACAACCGGATTTGAGCTCTTCTTTGAGGTAATTTTTTTTTATCTAATTTAATTTTTAATTTATTATTTAGGGTTTATGATTTAAGTTTTAGGTGTTAGAATTTAGATTATGTTGTTGTAATTTAGTGTAATTAGCTAAGTTAACCAATATTTAGTGTATTTTGGTCATTTTGACCATAATTAGGCTTATTAAGGGTAATTTTACCGAAATTAGCACATTTGACCAATATTTAGGGTATTTGACATTTTTTTACCATAATTAGGCTAATTAAGCGTAATTTAGTGTAATTAGCACAGATGACCAATATTTAGGGTTTTTGGCATTTTTTACCATAATTAGGCTGATTAAGGTAATTTTACCGAAATTAGCACATTTGACCAATATTTAGGGTATTTTGGTCTTTTCTACCATAATTAGGCTAATTAAGCGTAATTTAGTGTAATTAGCACAGATGACCAATATTTATGGTATTTTGGCCTTTTTTTACCATAATTATGCTGATTAAGCGTAATTTTACCGAATTAGCACGTTTGACCAATATTTAGGGTATTTTGGTCATTTTTACCATAATTAGGCTGATTAAGCGTAATTTATGTAATTAGCACAGATGACCAATATTAGGTATTTTGGCATTTTTTACCATAATTAGGCTGATCAAGCGTAATTTTACCGAAATTAGCACGTTTGACCAATATTTAGGTATTTTGGCCTTTTTTTTATCATAATTAGGCTGATTAAGCGTAATTTAGTGTAATTAGACGTTTGACCAATTTTTAAGGTATTTTGGCCTTTTTTACCATAATTATGCTGATCAAGCGTAATTTCACCGAAATTAGGTTATTTTAGACATCAGGATGCCTAGAGACGGCTTATCCAGCGTCCAGTAGTGGACGAGCCGATCAGTACTAGCAGCACGGAGCACATTAGTCCTCTTGTGGATTCCCCACAGCGAGCACGAGTCTCACTGGCTTCTCGTGAGGTACGTTCCTTTCTTATATTTTCATTAAATTTGTTGGGTTTAAATTTATTATGTTATCACCATGCGGATTACCTTTTTCAACGCAGGACACGGATCTTCTAGATGTGAAAATGCGGATTCTCCCTCTCCGTTTAGTTGTTTTTACTAGTTTTGTACTATTTATATTTGATAGAACTATTTATGTTTGGTATATTGGATTATCCTATATTTCGGTTCTTGTGTATGTGTGCTTTTATGGTACTATTTTTATATTTTACAGATCAAATAATATCATGATAATGCTAAACAGAAAATATTACAACATTAAAATAGTAGCACAACATAAAAAATAAATAGCGTATTTCAATTAATATAGCGTATTGTAATGTAATGTAATGTAATTTAGCGTAATTTAACATAATATAGTGTTATTCAATATAATTTCAATTAATATAACGTATTTAGTATAAATATGCTAAATTATATATCAAAGAAGTAATAACAAATAATTTAAACAAAAAATTTCAAACTTTCAGTTGTTAAATTTTAATACTTTGATCTTCATAGTGTTTCTCTCTAAAAAAAAAAAAAAAAATAGAGTAACCGGTCAGAAATGGCCGGTTTACTCGGATACCTAAGCCGGCCATTTTCTGGCCGGCTTGGGTATTTTTAGCGCAAGTTTGGAAATCTGGGCATAATTAATAATTTGTATTAAACTTTGGATATTAATAAAAATGTCCAGGATTTTCAAGGATGGTCTATTTGATATGCATATTCTTGCTTGTATTATTCGGGGTCCATTTTAAAAAATATGAAAAATAATAAAAAGATTTAAAATAATAAAAAGTTAGTATCCGATAAAGATTTTAAATTTCAAATTTGCGAGATATTTGAAGTTACCTATTGTAAATTATATATGGAAAAAATCACCCAAAAAAAAGGTCATATATGGAAAAAGTAAAACAAATACAGAAGTTACAAAAGAGACACAATTAAAGAACAATACAGGCAGTGATGCTAAAAGTTTAAACATCCATGTTCCAGCACCATATAAAACCAATTAACCATACACCACGCATCCCGTTAGTTTAACACTGGCTCAGTAATCCATCATCCAGTCTTCCATCGCTGTCACCTGTAAAATTTCTCTTAATACAACAGAAAACATCATCAATGGATGTTTCATTTACGTGGATGGAGATAGTAAAAAGCATTGTTTCCCTTTCGGGATTTGAAACAAATAAATAAAAGAGAAACAGAGAGAACCCCTGAAGCTTAACACACCTCTCTAAACCCACAATTAGAGAGCAATAAATGCACACACGAATTAAAACTGACCCTCACGCGAGCGAGCGAGCGAGGCGTAGAGAGAGAGAGAGAGTTACAGTTACAGTGAGCGAGAGAGAGGGAGATCTCTAACCGAAGCTAAGAGAGAAGAACTAAAAATTCAGTCTGTCTCTCGTCTCTAGTACATTCCTTCTCTCTCACCGCTTGCGCATGAACCGAGCTTATTCCGGGAAGAAAGGAAGAAGAGAGTTTCCTGTTTTGGTGCGCCGTTGGATCTAGGGTTTCACCTGGCGTTACAATGTGGCACAGGAGGGTTGGCGTGCGAGTCTGATTGTCCAATTCCGAGGTAGATGGAGCTCGATCGGTGGTTCTTGTGATAGCTTCTTTGCGATTTGCTTGAATTTGAACTTGCAAGATGCGCGGAGTTGCTGTCACTCTTT